>OZ010787.1:483516198-484116198 GCA_963932465.1 Maratus speciosus
TTTTTTTATACCAGATTTATTACTTTTTAGCCAGAGTGAAAAAGCTTGCAGGTTCTTTAAATGAACGATCTTTCTTGTAGAACAGCAAATTCTGATGTTGGGGTTGTTTATTATGAGGTCTCAGGACTCTTAAAGCGTCAAATTTTTTTAAATATTAATTATTTTAGATCATAAACTCCTATCTTTTCTCAACATTTTTATGTAATTATTTCCTTGAAATTCCTATTTAGAACAGAAGTTATGGCTTTTAGAATCATACCTGCCCTCAATAGCTGAAGCGGCGGCGTTTCCAAAACTTTGAAGTCATTTTTCACCAAATGACGTTTTTGGGTATAACCAGCGGTGTAGTCGTAAAAAAAAAAAACAAAAAAAAAACAGAGGGTATACGCTCAAGGCAGAGGGTATACCCTAGTGTATATATAACTATAGCTTTCTTGAGAAAAAGAGGGTATACGGTGTACCTTGAAAAAATCCAGAGGGTATACGGCGTATACCCCCGTATACCCTCCATTACATCCTTGGGTATAACGCAAAGGATAACTCAAAAACTTCTGAATATTTTTTCATGAAATTTTCAAAACACATATTTCATGTTAGTCTGTATAAACTGAACTTAAAATTTTATTTTTATTGTTAAAAAAAAAAATACATTTTTTAAGTGATTATACTGTTGAAAATTTCAAAATTTTGTATTAGCTAAATACAACTTTGTATTAAAAATACAAAAATGCTTAAAATATAAATTTATGTAGGTTGAGGTTAATTATTACAATCTGAAGTATAATTAACCATAAAAAAAATTCATTCTAGTTGCAAAATGTATTTTGTAGTCCTGCGCTTAAGCTGTTATACCAATTTTCTGCTCAACAAATGTCTGAAAGTTTGGAGCCCCCCCTATAAATACTAATTCTGCATCTTTCAATTTTTTAAATACATGAAATGAAAGAACATACTGATATCCTTCCACCCAATAAAAATTGTGTTTTAAAATCATATACATTTTAAGATATTATATGTTGGAAATGGCCTTTTTTTCATTCTCTTGTTTCCGATTTTATGAGCCCTGGTCGATTAACTAAATGAAAACGAATGGAAACGCGAGTTTGTCTTTCTAATGGAACACAACCCATATTTACGTAAGGTTATTCAAGGAAATTCTGAAATTCGCTAGTACACTTATCGTAATAAAACATACTGGAGATGGAGAAACATTTTTTTAGAAATGGTTCCTATTTTTCCTTCATATAATAAGTATACCTGGAGGGAAAAGAAGTATTTTTAATAATGTATTTGTATTTTGCAAAAATAAAAATAAAGAAAGTCTCGTGATTATGAATCCTACAAATAAAACCTGCAACATAAATTGATTAGAATAAATGATTAAAATAAACATTAATCACATTAAAATCAGTAAATAATCATTAAATATTTTATTTGAAATTTATTAAAAATAATTAACAAAGAAAAATAAATGTTACTAGAATGGAATGTTTAATGAATCAGCAGTAGATGGCGACACCAGAAAGTTTTCGTGTTTGTTTTCATTATATCAATTAGAATAAATTCTTATAGTAATTTTAATTTCGTTATCCTCCAGCTTTATTATATTCCATTTATTTTTAGCTTCCTAAAAAGCATGCGTATATTTTTTTCCTTCATAAAAGACAACGGAAGTCAAATTATTGAACTCTTTTTATTATATTTTTAAGAAAATTTCTTTTGAGTTTGAAACGTTTTTGAGCTTCGTATTTTATTTACCTTTCAATATACGAAAACAATCACTCTACAAATTAAATTGAAACTTTAAAAGTGTCTTTCAAATAGAAAAGAAAAGTAATTTTCTAAAGGCGTATTGTGTTAAAAATGAATAATTACGTTTATAACTCAATACCACATTTTCCAATATTTCAACGTCTGAGTGGTCCTTGAAGCAACATTCCCATTATGAGGAAGCCCAAATTTATAAATGCTTGCTTACTTACTTTTCACATACATACACATTATTCTTAACATTTTAATTTGTGTAAGTAAAAGATATTAAAATTAAGACAATCAATTCGTTAAAATAAAAAAAAATATTAGGAGTACAAATTTATGTAATGAAAATATAACACTATTAAAAAAAAGAGAGAGAGAGAGAGAAAAGTTGTTCATCTAATGAAAAATCGCTGCGGATATCTTCTTTCACAATATCTTTTTTCGGGAAGTTGTTTTCCTTTTTTTCTTTTTCCTTTTTTTTTTTTTTTTTTTTTTTTTTTTTATATTCAGCAGAAAACTCTTAATTTCTGTCTTTGTCTGTAATTTTTAACAAAAAGGAGTGCAATATCTCTATTAATGGAATAATTTTTGTCAATGTTTAATCATCTTCAGAAAAAAAAAAAAAAAAAAAAAAGAATCTATTTGCTTTTTAAAAATCTCTCAAACACTTGTTACTCGTAGCAAAACTAATGCTTTCACAGAGTTCATATGTACCAATAGTAATGTGCACTGAATTTAAATGTAATTCTTAACTACTATCCATTCGGCCAACCATCCCTTCTTCAGTTCATAAACTCAATGATATATCTAACTTTTTTCAGTTCCTATAGTTCTTATTCTGTTCAATGTGTTAATTTATAAAGGGGTCAACCATTTTGAGGCATGAACATTGAACATAGCGAAAAAAAAAATTATTGATGAATAAAATTTATTAAAAGAGCCTTTTTAAAGTAAAAAATGATAAAAGGCAATTTTTTGATGTATCCAGATCTAGATACTAAATTAATAATACCAAAAATTTTTTTTTGAAATAATGCATATATATATAAAATCTCAAAGTTCTCATGGTAGGTAAATATTGCAGTTGTGTGTGCATGATATGTATAAAAAATATACGATGGAAAAGTTTAAAAAATGTCTCTATTTGGTTCAGACACTCTAATTTGATCACATGATTCTACTTCGATATTAGCTGTAATAATACTAATTATTTTCAATTATTAAATCTAACTTTTATTATTTGGATTATCATACTTTGTAACTTATGGACACAGATTTAATTAGTACATTTATATTAGAAAAACATACAAAAAGTATTTGTCAATTAAACTAGTTATTAAATTTTTAATATTGTTCTGCTTATATTCACTAGATGGCAGCACTAAAATCTGAAAAGTTTCAACTTCGTTTAATACTTTGTTGACCAGGGACGAATATACTCAGCAGTAATTTAATGCGTTTCCTTAAATTTAAAACATCTACCAGAAACTTTGAGTAGTAATTTTTTCTTTATTTAATCAGAGAATGACTGTCATTAAGTAAAAAGAAAATTTTTGTTGGAAAATTCTGGTATCTGAATCAGGGGTGTAGTGGGGGGTATACGCAGGTATACGTCGTATACCTTCTGGATTTTCTTAAGAAGCTCAGTATAACCTCTGTTTCTCAAATAAAGCTATAGCGTATACCCAAGGCATGACGTTCATGACTTTAGCGTATACCCTCTGCCTATAGCGTATACCCTCTGGGTTTTTTTTACGACTACAACACTGATCTGAATAATAAAACGCCCATGCGCGGATCTACGGGAGGATGAGTGGCGGTGAGTCTCTACCAAATATCAATGTAATCGGACGTTTTTTACGGCAATTTTCGCGGGGCAGAGAGGCAGACAAACGGAAACCATAAATTTTTTGAGTGTCAACGGTAAGCCTTACTGACGTTTGGCAAGTAATGAAGAAAAAGGATTATGTCCTGTCAAAAAGCTTATGGTGCCAGAATTTTTGACAATATGTCTTGGGGGTGGGAACGATGCCACTTCATGTACATTTTGTTGAATCTCTGCAACAGAAATTGATACAATTATGCGGATCCCTTTAAAATTTGAAAGCTTCTTCATCTTTTCAAAGCTCAATTCTAATATCTGTATAATGATATTGTTGAAGTGTGCTTTTTTGTTTGAGAAATGAATGGTATTCGTAGCAATATCTAAACAAAGATAGAAACAAAAACAAGAAAATGGTCCTTTCAAAACTCCAAGCATCTTTTTTTTTAAAGAAAGCCACTAATATGTAAAAAAATTTAATGTTAGTGCCACCCACATTGAGGAATTTCAAGGGGTATTTGATGAATGACCATAAAAGGATTATGTCCTATATCAATCAGTTAACAGCTAAAACGCATATGGTGTGTTCATTTTTTAACACTACAATGACGTCGAGGGGAAATTTTGGCCCGACCAAATGAATATGTTTTGATTCGAACCACAAATTTCTTTATAAAATAGGCTTGAAAGACTTAAAGAAAAAATTAGTGAATTAAATAAGTTAAACACATTTAAATAAAAGTTCTGGTGTTAAATATATATATATATATTTTAATTTGAGTAAAATTTCCCGTCTTTCTAGTGTTAAAAGCCAACTCCGGAAATTGGTTCAAAAATTTAGTTGAAATCAGCATAGGTGGATTTACAGATCTGCATATCATTCGGAATGGCACTTTGACGGCCCAAGGTTATGCAGACGAGATATTGAGACCTCATGTCGTATTTGGCATTGCAGCAATTGGTGATTCCTTTTTTTATGCATGATAATGACAGGCCGCATACAGCTCGTCTTGTGGAGAACATGCTTAAAGCTGAAACAATACAGCGTATGGAGTAGCCAACATGCTCTCCTGACCTGAATCCGATCGAGGATGTTTGGGACACACTCGGACGACGCATTGCAGTCAGACTAAGGCCTCCTTTTATTGCCCGGGACTTGGAGATTGCATTTCTTGAGGAGTGGAACAGTACTCCACAAGTCTTATCGATAACGTCATCGAATCCATGGAAAACAGGTGTGGGGCAGTTTTATCTATTCGAGGGGATCACACGCCATATTAAATACCTTGCATCATTCCTTAACAGTACATTTTTTGTCATTTACAGATTTACATGTAACCAAATTATTGCCGTAAGCCATCTTTTCATGTTCTAACCATCGTTTCAAAGAATTAAAGCTCTCTTGGAAATATTTTTGCGCCCTTTTTTTTGTATTGCGCATTGATACACGTGTATTCCTATTTTATGCACATGCATGGTTGTCTCGCACTGTTCTCTTCATTGTTTTTTCTCTAATTTTTTCAGCAGTGTATTTCTTATTTTAAGGAGTTTGTAAGTTGTAAAGTTCCAAGAAGTATGAAACTTTCATTGATACTTATAAACAGGTAGGGGGGGGGGATGCCAGATTTCTTTATTATGAATAGCTTGATCAGGATAGGAAGAAACTCAAAAGGGGAAGACTAAAGTAAGAAAATCTATATGTTTGTATATTTTTATATACATATTTATACATTTTTTTTAAAATTTTGACTACGCTGTCTGTCAGAAAAGCTAATGCTGAAAGATGTTTCTCTGTTAAAAATTTAGCTCAGAAGTAGAAATCGACCAAAAATTCGGAACCTTTTTCGTTTTCGTCCCAAATGAGAGTTTCGCCGAAAATTTGTTTTCGGTAAAAATTCGGCCGGACCGAAACTATCTGTATTCCAAAAATCTCGTTGCTTTTTTCGAAACTTTTCAATATTACTTATTGATTTGAGCAATATCGCCTCAAATCAGACAATCTTTATTTATTGCTATGAACTTCAATGTTTATAATATCAGTCATGACCGACTTAAGATGCGAGTACAAATTATATAAAACAAGTAATGCATACATGACTACACTTTAAAGACGCTTTTCACGTGCTCATTAAAAGCTGCAGACTTGACAGTAATAAAAATTTTCTGGTGGGAAACTGCAGAAGTGTTTCGAATACTCTTTGAGAAAGTTCTAGTATAACAGATGATCATTTACAAAAATCATTGTAAAAGATAAATGGATGTATGTATACCTAAAAAATTGTTTCATTAGATGAAATCCGTATAATTAGAAAATCAGACTATGTCATGGATGAATTAATTACATTTTATTTTATATGAAAATAAAAAGCTTTAGCCATAAGCACAAAGAGCCAACTTAAGCCACACGTATGATTAAATAATAATTATGTATATTTAATAAAAACGAATAATTAATTAATAATTATGTATTTTTATGTATGTATCTTTAAAAAATGGACTTGTATCATCTGTATTCTGAGTAATTAAATTATTAGAATTGTGTCTGAATAGTAAAATTTATAATTGATAATCAGTTAAAAAAAAAAAAGAAAAGAAACGAAACATTGTATAAGTAATATGTTATGCTAGTAAATATTTCTAGAATCTTTCGTAATATATTTTTTATAATGAAAACTAAATGTTAAATATTTATTATCTGATTCCTAAATCTTTTTGTATTTAATAAAATCTTGCAATGTTCGATGACACACAAATCAAATTCTATTACTGTATGATGATTTTGATAACTTTCTTAAGAAATCTCCATGATATATGAGGCTTCGAGAATACATGTGATCTAGGGATGAAAATGTAATGAAAAATTGCTTAAAGCAGTATAAACAGTCTAAGAAGATTTATTAGGATGCATCTTACAATAAATCTTTATCTAAATTTCTAAAAATCAGTTTTCGTGGGCTTCTGAGTACCTAAATTATTGGAATTGTACTTGCATGGTAAAGTTTATAATCGATAATCCCTTTTAAAGAATACATGTATTATATTAGAATTTCCTGTAGGTATAAAATACCATGCTAGTACATAATTCATGATTTTTTCCTAACACATTGTTTTAAAATTGAAAACTCATACAATACATGATTTATGACGAGCAATACTATTATATATGCGACGAAGAAATGTATTAATTTTTATTCTATGTTTATTTAGAATTTTTCTCATCCATTTTAAACAAAAAATTAAAACAACATTTTTCATATAAAAAAGTACAAATAAATGTACAAAAATTACTTTCATGTGCATACATATAATATAAAATTATTTAAAAAACCGACAGACGGTTGAAATTTCTATAAGAGTATTAAATATCTGATCGTTTCTGATCCCACGTTTACACAAAGTATTACAAATACAGTGAAATCAGGTTTGAATTTAATTGTCAACAACAACATTTTTGTATTCAGTAGTCAAGTTTATAAAAAAGCCAGTGGGCTTTCCTATTTCAGGTTTACTTGCCGAGTTTAAACTACGCCCGCTTGAGAATATAATCATGGAAATTATAAGACCAAGTCCGGATTATTGGTTCAGATATGTTGATGATGTCTTCATTATATGGAATCACAGCAAAGATGAATTATACTCTTTTTTAGATAAAATCAATATGTTAGACAACAAAACAAAATTCACGCTAGAAATAGAAGAAAATCAAAAATTTGCATTTCTGGATGTCCGCAGCGTATCAGAAATATAACTGAATCTTGATCGCACAGTTTTTAGGAAGACCAACAGATCTAATACCACTGTCCTTTTTTATTGCAGTTCACCTATAAGTTACAAATTAGCATCATTTAATTATATAAAAAGAGCATTTGAGGTTTGTTCAAGCCATCTCCTAAAAAAAGAACTAAATGCAATTAGAAAAATAGCAATAGAAAATGCAATTCCATCCCGTTTTATTGAAAAAATCATAAATGTGTAATCATAAATAATGAAATGGAAGATTATAGAAAACGAAGCGGAGTTCTAGATAAAAGATTTATATTTTGCAAAGTTAACTACATTCCAAGGTTTTTTTGAAAATATGAGACATACCCTTTTTAAATATGATGTAAAATTAATCGCAGTCCCTCCACCAAAGTTAAAAGTTCTGTTAAATATTACAATTGATCATGTCCAAGCAATCAATAGATCCGGAGTATACATTATACCTTTTCAAAAAGATAGTAAATATTTTATTTATGTTGGTATGACGATGAGAAAATTTCATGATAGAATTAAAGAACATAAAGCAGATTTCATATTAAATAAATCCCATACTGCATTATCAAGATTTGCTCAAACTTCACTTATAAAAGTAGATTGCAATAAATCGAAAATTATCTTTCGTACAAATAATTACCAGGAAGTCATTATAAGAGAATCGATTGAAATAATTGCTAATAAAGATACAGCTTGTAACAATGCACCATCATACGATATCCATAGAGTATGGAGAGATTTGCTGCATAATATATGAAAGCTCGTTTTGCTGAAAATTGGAAGAACTTTATCTGGCATCTCATCTGACGTACAACCTTTAAATTAGAATGATTTCTTCTAGACAATTCTCGAATAAGCGCAAAGAAAATAATAACGTTTAAATCCCGACTTGTAATGGCTGAAAAGTTCTGGGTTTTTCTAATGTATTTTAAAATATTTTTAATGTTTTTTTAAATAATTTTATATAACATGTATGCAACTGAAAGTAATTTTTGCACATTTATTCGTGTTTTTTTTATATGAATTTCAATTATATAACTCAAGTTGAATTTATCACTAGAATTTTAACTTTTCTTTTTTCTTTTTTTTTATTAAATGCTCCAGAGACGCTTGCTTTAAATCATATATGTTTCACTATTTCAATTTGTCAATTTCATTAGTTCAAACTTAATTGTTTAAAAAATTCATATTTATGGATACTCTTGATGAAGATCGATTGTCAATCATGATTAACAGTAGATCGCCATAAAATGCTAATTTTTATACATTACAATATTTGCAAGTTTGTTTTTATAATCGAAATTTACGTATTAATTTCTTTAGTATTATTAAGAAAACTTATTAAGCAATATATTGAGCCCCTTCCTCTCTTCCAGCAGAGTCTTTGGAGTGAAAAGAGTTAATTTTGCAGTCGGTTGTACTATGACACAATCTTACAAATCAATAAATACTTGAGTAATCATAAAACTCCACATATCTGCAGATTAAAATAATTCAGCTAAATAATTTTCAAAATTTGCTTTTCTGAATCTCAAAAATGATATTGATGAAATTTTTTGCACAAATTTTACATCCTCGGATACAAATATAATTTTATTATTTATACTAACTATTTTTATTCAAATTATTTACAAGTAATCTGTGCTAATTACTATGGATTTTTTTTTTAATTTATTTGCAAAATTTAACAATTAACTTCAGCGATTATAAATCAACATGCTCTATTAGAATTAAAGAACGTTATCATGTGGATAACACAATATGTTTCTAGTAAATAATTATTCCTCATGCAGATGCTAAATATTTTGTAACTTTTAAACAGTTTTAAGATGTTTAATGAAGTGTTTAAATTAAATTTCTTATAATTTATTTTTTCATGAATGAAACATAAGCTTATGAATAAAAATATAAATAAACAAAAACAAATCTTGTTATAATAACCAGGTTGAAATTAAAATATTCCTTCTGATTTTATATTCAAAAATTTTCAATGATAAATAAAGCCAGGCAGATGCATAATCACAAAATTTTCATGAGTACTTATTGTGCAAAAATATCAATGACTAATACAATTATATTATCTTTATAATGGCAGTTTACATATTCTAAAATATAGTTCTGTAAAGTAATAATCCCCCCCCCCCCATATTTAATTACAGTTTTAATATGATGTACTCTCAAATTATATATATATTTCAGCCAATTTTTTTAGTATGAGTTTTTCTTAATGTGTATGCGCACGAATTTACAAATAAATAAATAAAATAAAATAAAATAAAATAAAAAAATATAAAAAATATATAAATATAACCTTTAGCTAAAAAAAACAAATATATATATATATATATAATTATATATATATATGATAAACTCTTAATAACTATTGTTGAATAAATATTCGTATTATATCAGTTCAACCAAATAACAGCAAAAAAAAAAAAAAAAAAAAAAAAAAAAAAAAAAAAAAAATTCATTTCGTTATTAACACTTTATATCAAAATCAGTTTCGCAAGGCTTTAATCCGGTTCATTGTAAAAGATTAAAAAATAATAACAGTTGGCACATGCCGAAATAATTTATTGTTAATGTGCCCTTAGAAAGAACGTATTCACGGTCAACAGCATCAGAACTAGTTAAAACTCTGCAACAGAAAAAAAAAAAAAAAATGAAAAAAATGGAAAGTAAGAGCATCCAAAATAGTGCTAATGGTTCATGGCATATAAACATCAGAAAACTGCATCAAAATACATTAGAATTAGGGATGGGCATTATTTAACGCATTAGGATAAAAAACACTGTTACTATGCTGGAACCTAATATTCCATTAATATGTTACCTAAAAGTCCATGTTAATTAAATAACGTATGGTTTTAAATGGATTCATTTGCCTTAACCAAGAATTCAATTGCGTGCCTCTAAAATAGAACATTCACTAAAAACGTCCTCAATCGTTTCTTTTGAGACGTGCGCCCTTAACTTGGCCGTATTTTCACTGTCTAGTTATTGGCAACTCTGTTAGGTGTGTAGTGCTAAAAAATTAATTTACATTTCACCATTCCCTAATGCATGAATAACCAACAACTTGCAGCACTAATTAAACGCTTTTTCGGCTTGGTGCCTGGTGCTAGGTCACCACCATCACATACTTTCTCCGAGTCTGATTGTGCAAAGTAGAGCCTAATCGAAACACTGAAATAAATAGTAGGTCAAAAAAATATCTGAAAATTGGTTTGTACCCAAGAATCGTATATATATATACAGGGTGATTCATAAATATCGAAACAATAGTCTATCTTCTTAAATATTGCCCCTAGGCACATACTTCCAATTGCAAAGTTTCATAAAAAAAGGTGCCAAATTTAATGACATAAGTTGTAACTCCATGGGGGGGGGGTCTATTTGAGAAAATACAAAAACTAATTTTTTATACGGCCCCCGTTGGGTAAAATTTCCAATTAGGAAATTTTCTCTTATCCCTTCCTGAATTAAACAAAAAAAAAAAAAACAAAAAAAAAATTATCTCCGTATCTGCAAAACTCGCAGAGTTATTAAAATTCAAAATTCACGACTTGCACCATTTTCTCATGCCTCTGAGTGACGAGTTATTAACGCATTTTGAATGCAAGATAGGGATCATCCACAAATTGTACGTTAATAAAACTCGATTTAAGACAGTGCCTCTCCTTTGGACATAAAATAGCAGCGTATAGATTTTAAGTTAAACCTTCTTTCAAATTATGCTGGAGGCCTTTATTAGATGCCTGCACGGGTCGAAATATCCAGACCCAGTCTCGAGCCGACGCATAGAAAAAAAAAAAAGTTCGTCCCGGCCTGGAAAAATGTTTAAATCTTAGCCCGAGTCTGGTCCGGCCTGATTGAATTTCTAGAAAACATAGTTTTTTACGTCGATATGGTTAAAAATTGTTTCGTATGAAAGAGTTCTGACCAAAAATAGCTTTATAGCTTTATAGTGGCTTATAGATTTTCTTTTTATATGTTTATAATCTTCCTTTTTAAAGAAGCGCCAAAGGCTGTGATATATATATATATTTTTTTAATGAATCTATTTGTATGTAAATGTTTCACTTACCATTTAATATCATTAATTCATAATCCATGTATTGGAGACTTTTAAAAATTATATACAGTAAAACCTTCTAAGACGGAATCACACAGACAAGAAAAAAAAATGCCTTATAGACAATTTCCATCTTAGGAGTTGCAAATGTATTCTATTCTTTTCTCAAGTATTATTATATTCATTTTGCATGGATCAAAAGATTATTCCGTTTTAGACATGATTTCGTAATAGGCAGGTTCTTTTTCACTTGTTTTAGTGTTTTTTGTTTTATTATTTTTTTTCGTTTAAATCTACCTCTTAAAAACTATTTTTAAAGTTTAATTGTAAATGGTAATATGTTTTAATTGTAATGGTGATTTAAAAATATATGCATTTTTTGTAAATTTTTTGGGTTGAGACAAACTTTACTGATTTTTGCACGGATAAGGTGAGTCAGATAGAATGATTTTAATACGGGTTGAGTCGAGACCGGGACTGAGAACTTCGCTGCCGTGCAGACCTAGGAAGAAAGGAAGCCAGTCCCGGTTCGGTATGAAAAATACATTAGGTCTGGACTCAGAATACAGACTTTTTTTTTAACCTCCCGCCAGGACTATATAAAACCTGAAGTTGTGAGGGTTAAAATTATGAAAACACTCTTAATCGGTATGTTAGAAAAAACATTGTTTTAAATAGCACACAAAGAAGGTGGAAAGGGCAAAAATTAAACTGAATCGGAAGTTTAAGCTACAGGAAAGAGTTACATACTCACTTGCAATTTTTAAAAATGCATTTAAACATTTTATTAGGAGCCAATCTTTGTTTAAAACTTTAAATGCGTTTTAAATGATTAATTTAAATTGTTAAAAAAATAAATTTAAATTTATTAATTTAAATGCGTAATTAAAATAAAAATTAATTTAATTTAAATTATTAATGTACATTTTCAAGTCAAGAATTGTTTTTTTAAAAAAGGGTGCAAACTCAGAACATGACCTTTTTGGTTATTTTACATTAATTTTGTTTCGACAAATTTAAAAATATATTTATATTTGAAAATATGATTTAAAAGAAATAAGTTACATCATTTTTTTTTATTTGTGTTTTTTATATTTTTAATACTTTATATTTAATATATTTTTTTACTTTAAAAAATCCCGAAACAAAATTAAAATTATATTTTCCTCTTTAATTAAATGTAAAAAAGTTTGAAATTCGACGATAATAATTCGAGTTATAACGATTTTAAAATAACCCCAATTAAAAAAATAACAATAATTTTAAAAATTTCAAACTTTCTGAGAAATTTTAGGATGTTATTTTATTTGCAAATTATATGGTTAATCATCACAAAAAACAGAAAAGTTTAATTCTAATTCAATAATATATTATTTAGATGTATCTTGGAACTTTTAAAGTAACACTGTTTCTTGAATAACACGCATTTCAATTTGTGTCTAATCCCTTAAAACCTGACGAATTATTTAAACAGGCATAACTCCATGAGTTTTGCAGATATGAAGATGGAACTTTTTGTGTTTAATTCAGGAATAGATAAGGAAAAAATTCCTAATTGGAAATTTTACACTATGGGGACCGTATAAAAATTTAATTTTCATATATTCTCAAATAGACCTCCCATGGAGTTGTAAATTATCTCATCAAATTTTCCACCCTTTTTTATGAAACTTTGCAATTGGTAGTATGTGCCTAGGGGTATTAATTATGGAGATAGCCTTTGTTTCGATATTTTTGAATCACCCTGTATATATATTAATATATATATTAATTGTTTTTATTTGGCATTTACTTAACAAAAAGCCAAGTTTGACTTTCCAAAACCCAGTAACGTTTCGTCAAACTTTTGATCTGACCAGTCTTTTTTCCAACTAAAAATATATTTTCGTGCTTTTTTTCTTGTTTTGCTTCTAATTTTCAACGAGTAAATTAAAAAAATTATATACCTATTGATATCCTATTATATACCTACCTATAATTATATACCATGGGAGGTCAATTTGAGAATATATGAAAATTAAATTTTTATACGGTCCCCATAGTGTGAAATTTCCAATTAGGAATTTTTTCCTTATCTATTCCTGAATTAAACACAAAAAGTTCCATCTTCATTGGTCTTATATTGCCAAACATATTTCTCAGTTACACATTAGAAATTAGGAATAGGAATTAGACCAATGTCAGACGGGCGTCGTTTATGCTGCTTTTTTGTTTAAGTATTATCCATTCACAATGCTATAGCATTGTGAATGGGTAATACTTAAGCAAAAAAGCAGCAAAAACGACGCCCGTCTGACATTGGTCTTACAATGAATTTCTTTGAACACGGAGTTGCAAAGATTCGGGGATTTTATTTTCTTTGTTTAAAAGCTAGCACAAATACACCCCTGTTCAATATTCAAAACTAAAATTGAACAATTATACATAATTTAAAAGCATCGATTTCTACTCCCCCCCAAAAAAGCAGCAAAACTCGAGTTTAGAATCCTTAAATTTATAAAAAGTACTTTTTTGCAACGTTTAAGTAAAATGCATTTATTTATAAATTTATGCCTTTAAAATTTCAATTCTCAATTTTGGATAGAAATCTTTTTCAAAAATAATGAAACATCATTTGACCACACCCAAATAAATGCAGGAATTTATAATTCTTAATTCATTTGCCCGTTTAAAACGTGTACATTCTAACTAAGACTGATTTCAGTTGAAAATCAACCGCAGATAATTCCTTAATTCATTGGGATACATTTTCATTACGCCATCAGTTTATCTAGTTCTTAACATATAAAATGTTCTTTTTATCGTTTGATAATCATTTGAATAAACAGAGATAATAGAACCTGTTAAAATTTTCTGCGGTCAGTATAACATTTGCTTATTTTGAAACATTTGTTACGAAAGTGTTTTAAATTGAAAAATTACGCTGAGCAATAAATTTATCTAGCAGGATAAATTTGTCTGATTTACTATGAGGAATAGGAAATCATTTGATCTGTGGTGATATTTTGAATGAGAAATATTTGTGGGCAGTTTCTTTGAATATTTAAAAGAGTTATTACTGCGTACTCATGGAGGTTTTCTTGGAGGGGAGGGGGTGATTCTCGCACTATAAATTTCGCTTTTTGGCCAAGTGTTTTCAATATTTTTGTGTTATCATTGCATTTAATGGGAAGCGGAAAGCGTTTAACTTCTGCGATTTTATTTTGCTGAAAAAAAAGAAAGAAAATAGCCTCCTATAATTTGTGAGAAAACTTAATTTTAGTACAGTTGTTATTAATTTGGAAAATATATTTGTACGAACGTAATTTGTTTGGATTAATTTAATTTGATTAAAAGTATATAAATAATATTATTTGTTCTTGTGAAATTAGCTTTGAATATGTGTTGATAACTATGGCTGCTATGAAATCGGGGATCGAATTTCTCTTTTTGAGTACTTTCCACTGTAGTTGAAAAGTGTTTATGAATTCGGTTTGTTTATCCACCTGTCTGTCCTTACTCTAACTCGTGTAAGTATTGTCTGATTGCCATAAAATGGATATATGTTATTCTTGGACATTCTTGTATAGCATGTTCTTCATTGAAAAGGAAGTGTGTAGCTTTTTTGGTTCATTTACAAGGCCACTCAAAAGAATTCCGTTATATTACGGTATATGGGGAAAAATCGTTCGCCGTGTATTTTAATGATATTACAATATTTAAAACATATTGAAATTGATATACATCACTGAGGTGTAGTACAAGGTTCTTACTACAGAATATGATGTGCATAGAACTTATCGTTTATTTACAGAAACAAACAAAAGTATTTGGATATAGAAGAAAATAAGCAATAATTGGACTATTGAAGCCTACGCACAATAATTGCTGGAAGTGCGTTTTCACTTGTCGTATGCTTTTTTAAATGTAACTACTTTTTAAATATTACTTGATGTTTATAAATTCTAGATCATATACAAAGTGGAACAAAAGTTCTCACCAACATTGTTAAAATTGCTGAGCGGAAATTTTAATGTGTATTATGCGTTTAACTGAACTAACTTTTTGCATACTATGTAGTATGCTGTAGATCATATGCAGGGCTGCCAAAAAAATCGTATGTTTTAACTACTATTCATGGTAATAGCACAAGTCGTGTTTTCAAATGCATTCCGCATTTTCCAACTTGTTTATTAAGACGTCCTCTTCCACCTTTGTAAATTGTAAAGTTTTGTTATAGTATTCTGAATGTGTTGGATAGTGCTTCATAATCTATGCTGTATGCAATTTTTTTTTAGAAATATCGATGTTAAAACTGTGTTTAAAATTATAGAGCGCGTATCTTTTATCGTTAACCATTAACTTATTTCTAAGCCGTTAGTTTTAGAGGTATAGCCAGTTGCAAAAATGTTTCAAATTTTGTTTTGCATCACATAAAAATCGATTTACATTACAATAATTACTTTTTAAATAAGAAATTACAAATTTTATACAATGCCTGGATCCTATAAGTTTTATTTAGAAAGAGTTTTGCCATGTTCTAACAAGTAAAATAGTAAAATTTATTCTTGTATGGTCAAAACTTACCGAGTATTTACTATATGTAATACTCATACTTAGACTTTTATGAATGTTCAATGTTTTAATCACTATAAATGGAAAAACATGTTTTTAGTGTCAAAAAAAACGCCAAAAATGCATGAAATTCAAAGTTTATAACTAGGTAAGTTTTTGTCTTGCAAAAATTAATTTTTTAACCAGTCACTGATTTTGATTCATCAGAATATAAAACAGCATTTATAATTACGTCAAAAAAATTATTTCAGACATTTCTTTCGAAACGCCTTCTAACTAAAACATCCGTCGACCGGATACACAGCGATTAGTTATATGTTATAAAAATAACAGGTTGTTGGAACCTGTTACCTGTACAAGTGTGGAACGATGTAACCTGTTAACCAAAAATAACTATATTTCCCATCTCTAATTAGAATAATGAATGTTGGGGTATATTTTAAATCATTTATTAATATAAAATTTTATTACTTTTCTTAAAAAAAAATATCGGCTCAGAATCTATTTCCATCACAGACAAACTAAAATCGTTTTATGATAGATTTTCAAAAGTTTCTTTTTGCATTTATGCCAATCTACAGCTATTTTTAAAGTAAAAAAATTCATACTTCGAACTAGAAATTTAATTAATAAATGGAAAGCTAATATTAAATTAAATTTTAAGAAATGTTGTGTTAAATTATGCTACAATTTCATTGAAAAAAAAACAACAAAAAAAAAAAAACAGATCCCCCCCCCCTTCTCCCTCCGCGCACATGAATAAGAGTTTCAACATATGATGCACTCTCAGCTTTTAGCAAGACATAGTAATTGTACTGAATTCTCCAATCATTAATTTTGCTTGAATCATCATATTTATAAAAAGCAGTACTATTTTAAGGAAAGGGAAATTAAATAGTCTTTTTAAAAAGGAACAAATCATAAACTTTATATAATTATTTTTGAATTAACGCAATTTTACATTATATAAATAACCCAAACTATTCTCTTTTTACACCCAAAAGTGCATAAAATCACTAAGGTGCATGCAACTTGAACACTGGCTTATTGCATTGTTTACACAAATGTAACCGAATTTTTATAATTTAAGGGGTCTCAGGACTCTTAAAGCTTTAAAATTTTCGAAATTTTAAACTTTTTAGATGTTAAACTCCTATCTTTTCTGAACATTTTGATATAATTGTTTCCTTGAAATTCCTATTAGAACTGAAGCTTTTACATTTATGCACGTTCAATAGCTGAAACGTCGTTTCAGAAACTTTGAAGCCATTTTTCTCCAAATGACGTTTTGGGGCATAACGCGCACGATAGCTAAAAAACTCATGAATCTTTTTTCATGAAATTTTCAAAACATATTTTTCATGTTAGTCTGTATAAGCTGAACCTAAAATTTCCTTTTTATTGTTCAAAACAATATTTTTTTAGGTGATTGAAATTTTGTTGAAATTTTCTTAATTTTACATTAGCTAAATACAACTTTGTATTAAAAATATTAAAAAGCTTTAACTACAAATTTATTTAGGTTCAGGGTAATTATTGTAATCTGAAGTATAAGTAGGCACCAAAATATTCATTCTAGTTGCAATACTTATTTTGTAATCGTGCGCGTAAGCTGTTATGTCTTTTTGCTCGTCAAATGTCTAACAGTTTAGAGCCCCCTGTAAATGCTAATTCTGCATCTTATAATTTTTTAAATACATGAAATGAAAGAACATACTTATATATTTTATTCGAATTAAAATTGCGTCTTAAAATCAAGTACATTTTAAGATATTAAATGTTGAAAATGGTCTTTTTTTTTTTTTTTTTTTTTTTTTTTTTTCATTTTTTCCAATTTTAAGAGTCCTGAGACCCCTTAAGATTATATTGTGGATAAAGTAAAATTTTGGTTTTTAACTCAGTTTTATCGTTATTAAATATAACTTATAAACACTTCTTTGATATATAGTAAATAAAACCGCAGATTAAGCTTCATATAAATATAAGGACATCTAAATATTTAAAAAAAAATGTACGGCCTAGAAATACATGACAGCACGATAATAAAGTTTAATGAATCATAAACACTTACCTTTCATGATTTTTTTTTTAACTTTTGTGAACAAAGCTTTTTGAATATCCTTTTTTAAAAAATTACACTAATCGTCAATATTTTTGATAGATTTTTAATGCAAATCTTTTACTAGAAAGTGTGGTAAATGATTGTTTAATTACGTTTTGATAACATTAAAATGTATCCTAAATAAAGTGCGAAAAATAAACAACAAACTGAAATTTTATTTACAATTTTCACAGATAATTAAATATAACAAAAATAAATAAATAAATAAATATATATATATATATATATATATATATATATATATAAATTTAATTTCAATTATTGCAAATCGATGACGATTTGTTATATATTATGGTTATATATATATATATATATATATATATATATATATATATATATATATATATATATATATATACGGTTTTTAATATGCATGCTATTAAATGACAAGCATAATCAAAGTTTTCGTTATGATTATAAAGTTATTATTTTTTATAATAGCTTCCGGAGTGAAGATGGATGAATACAGTAATGTAAACTTCGAAACTGCGAGAGGTAATATACAGTCAGTATGTCTGATATATTTCATCATAATGAAATATAATGTAGTCTTGAAGAACACTTAGATACTTTTTCAAGATATTTATTTAAAAACTGAAGAAACATCGCTTAACTAGAAATAAAAAGAACACAATAATAACAAATCTGAACGCGAAGCAACTACATGGAACCCGCACACACTTCACTACGAATTCTTTTAGACGCTATTAAGGCTGTTCTTAACTGCGCTGCTCAACAAGCGCAAAACATTTTGACACATTTACAAATTCATTTTTTATCGGAAAGACATGAAATTGGAAAGCCTTACCATGGAAGCGATTTGGAATTGAACTGTCTTTTCCATTTTTTGATCAATACATTACCTATTGAGTTAGAAGCGTTTTGGATCACGTGACAAACCCGTTTTTCGCCCGCTCTTGAGTGCTTTTTCTTCCTTCGCGCGGAATTTCGGTTCAAAACGCCTACTTTGACACTCTTTTCTGAAAGATCTATTGCGTTTGCAAAAAGAAAATGGAAAAAACAGCTCGATGACATAGTTTCTGAACAACAACACCAGCTATAGTTTCATGCATTTTCGAACAAAAATAAATTTAAACTTATGTCAGAAAGTTTCCCTTTTGGATTTGAGAACACCCTTAAGCTCGCACATGCACCAATAACTTGGAGGTATTTGCGCATGGGCGAAAACGGCAGCTTGTAACTCCAGTATGTCACAGGTGATGATCTCAGCGACAGCCTGCCTTCTCATCTCAGAGATGCTCTATTTACAACACACTGAGATGTGATAATAATGAGACGTTGCGATGTCTCCGAGACTTCATTCTTGGTGGTTCAGTTGAAAACATTGCTAAATATAGACAGGAATTCCAGGCATGGTCTGTCGCTGCTTAAAGGAAAAATTTGTCGTTAATGGACAGCAATATAAAACCTTGATCGCTGAATAATATAGAACGCTGATATAAGCACTAATCTTGTGTATCAGTAGCTGCCTCATTAGTTAACGAAAAAATGCAGTTATTACAGGAATAGAAAATTTATTTTGAGACGTAACTCCATAGTATAAAAATTCTGTTATAAAATGAGGAAAATTAGCTGGTTATGATATTGCAGAATCTTCAGGACATATACAAGATGATCAGCGAAGTTGTCTTATCTGACAGGAAATCAAAGTTGTCTGCGTTTAAGCCACATAGATCAGCGTTAAAGCCAAACCCAAATTGGTGGCAGGAAATTTTAAAAGAAGTGACATGATAGTTATTTTGAATTTTGAAAATTTTTAAGTTATGTTTTGAGAGAAATTATGATAAAATTATCAGAAAAATAAAGATAATTTTGACAAGATAGTTACAAATGAAAAAAACAATGCAATTTAAATAATAATTATTAATAATGTTTAATTAAAATGTTTTATTAAATAAGGATTTTTTTATTTATTTGAAATAAGGATAATTGTTAAAAGATCATTGGAAATGATATATTTATGGTTTAAAGATTTAATTGAGATGGTTAAAGGTAATTGCTTGTAATTATATGCGTAATGTAATTAAAATTAAAATTTGTAAAAATAAAAAAAATGTTATAATTGCTTTATAATAGTAATAATATATTAATAGTTAACTTTTCAAATTTTAATGTTTCAAATTTATATGTTCAGGAATGAAAAATAAACGAGCATGAACGATAACATCAAGGGGGAAAAAGTTCCCTTTTAAATAGTAAAAGATTTCTTTATGAATGAATATGGGATATTTTGACATACATTTATGACATACAATCCTGAACACTTAACAGATAGCATGTGTACATTTAAGTTTTTTGGGGCTGGTGCGTTCCTTAAATTTGATTACCTCTCTTTCTGAATACTAAATTTTGCCGTATTTGTACACAGAAAATTGTTACAAATTCTGCAATATTATGTTCGCTAATTTATAATGATTATTTAGAAATTTAATTTTTTTTTCATTTATGCTTAAAAAAATTATATTTCTATTTGATTCGCTAAAGGTGTTTTCATTAACCACGTGTCTTTAATGATAAAAATTTAGGTATTTCCTGCATAGATTTTTATAACCTGAAACGCCATAACCATGTAAATTACACGAAATAAATAAAGTTATGCAAAATTCAGACAACCTTACATACACCTACATATTGTTTTAGAGGAAAAAATATTTTAATTTTTGTAAATTTCTTTCCAGTCATGTGAAAAAATTTTCGAATTATTTGATATACAACATGAATCTTCAAGTCCGTTTCTCCTAATCTAAGTGGTAAATAAAGTTTGTTATAGCCATGGATGTGGTGTTTACGTATAGTAAAACGGGTATGCCCCACATGATGAGATACCTTGTAGCCTCTCCTAGTGGAAAATTCCGAGCTTAGAAATCATATCTCGAAAATTATAGGATATACCACCGTGGGAGATACAATGAGAAGTTCAATGATAGCGTTATAGAGCATAATAGATTTAGTAAGAAAAAACATATTGTTCACAGAGATGCGATAAATAGGTGCCTGGACAGACCAATATATCAGACACTGATGCGAGATGTTTTGTTTAGGAAAACTTTGAATTTTCTCCGAAAGCGAAATGATATATATTTTTAACGTACGCAAATTCAATTTTATCAAATCGGAATGCAACCGTATGCAAATGCAATTTCATCCAATCGGAATGCATCCGTACGCAAAGATTAAAGAAAACTATAACGCAGTATAAGGGAAAAAAAAAAAGAACCGTCTGTTACTTAAAAAAAAGAAGAAAAAAAATGCAAGTTATTTTTTAAGTTCATTCGTTTTTCTCGTAAACGCGAGTGTTTAAAACTGTAAAATTATTTTATTGTCTACCATTAATTATTTATCAAACAAAAAATCCCGCACGAGTTTCGATATTTTCGTCTATACAGGTGACTATTGGCCATATATTTTCTTATTAACCCATTAAAGTCTAACGTTGCGTTTTCGCAACATTTTGTTGGAGATTTTTTTATTTGATTGAGAATGTGTTTTTCAACAAATTTATTATCACATATTGTATATATGACTTTTCATATAGCAAAAATGTAGTTCATTTGTACTTTTCGCAACATATCATAGCTCACATAAAAATAAAATAGAATTGTAATATCGCTTTTTTTCTCTTAATTAATCATTATTATGTATAAAATAAAATTTTATTTCATTTGTGTCAACTATAAGAAGGTGCGATCCTTAATGGGTTAAATTGATGATTCTTTGTAACTTTTCTATTGAATGTTTGGTCGTATCTCTTATAGTTTTCGAGATACGATCTCTAATTGCATAAATTTCCACTAAAGACGCTTCCAGGTACTTAATCGTGTAGCTAATAGCCATTTTATTAAACCTAGACACGGCATTCAAGGCTGTAACTAAGTCATTCCCCCCGGTTATTTGACGCAAAACACAATCATCCTGTAATTGTTCATGAATTTTTCCTATTTTGAAGATTAGCAATATCAATAATCATATATAGAAATGGTTTTAAAATCCGCAACTTGACCAACACGACAATTTCTACCGGTGATTTTCATTTAAATGGAAATAGAATATTTAACAAATAAATATATAAAAATATTAGCATAACAATTCAGGTTGGTGACATCTTCCAAAGACATTTTCAATCTTTGCAAACGTTTCGACCTTAAATGCTCCCTGTTGTCTTATTACTGTCTATTGTTTGTTTTCCCTATTTGCTTTAGTGCCATCAAAAGAAATTGGCAAAAGATTTCTTAGCATTTTGAGTATTGATTGGATTGACTGACACTGGACATTGACGTTCAAATTTATCATACACTGACGTCCAAAATTAAGGACCAGTGACAAAATGCTAATTTTTGAGTAAGCGAATATTCAAAAGGAAATAATATAATTCAAATAATTACTATCCCTACAGCACAGCTAATTCATATAGCACCTCATTCATGTCACACATGGTCACAAGTGTCACAGTCACTACGGTGAAACAAAAAATAGGAAATTCCACACGTCTCATTATGAGTCTCAAATGATCAATATATGTGACTCCACTGAGACGTGAATGTGACTGCTGCTTTGTGACGAGTCACCAGGTGACTTTACAATGTAGTTACATTGTGACTCTCATGTGACTGTCATTTTTCGACTCAATTTCAAAGTCATCATGAACGTTGCATTATGATAAGTCACCAAATAATATCACATTATAGTCACATGGCGACTTTTCACAAAAGAGTACAATGGTGACTTCACAGTAGTCTCTCTGTCACCTGAAAGTCATCATGTGACTTTAATGTGACATTATTTGGTAACGTATCACAATGCAGCGTTCACGGTGATTTTGAAATTGAGTCTGCAGATGACAGTCACATGAGAGTCACAATGTAACTACATTGTAAAGTCACATGGTGACTCGTCACAAAGCAGCAGTCACAGTGACGTCTCGGTGGAGTCATATAGTGATCATTTGAGACTCATAATGAGATGTATGGAATTTCCTATTTTTTTGCTTCACCGTAGTGACTATGACTCTTGTGACCATGTGTGACATAGATGTTATACGGACTAGCTGTGCTGTAGAGATAGTAATTATTCGAATTATATTATTTCCTTTTAAGTATTCGCGTACTTGAAAATTAGCATTTCGTAATTGGTCCTTAATTTTGGACACCAGCGTATTTTCTGTGTATACCCCGCCCTCGTATAACATGCGCACCCCATTTTTACCCGACTGCCAAGAAGGGTGTGTTTCACGCGTATCTGGGTATGTGGATTTCTTTATACCCTCTTTCTACCCTATTCTATCTTCATCCCAAAGGCTGGATGGATTATAATGAATGGGGGGGTCTCAATCGATTCGTCTTAAACGTCCGATGGTTATAGGCTAGGTTTTGTTTTTATAAATTCAAAGTGGCTGCCGTAAAATACAAAATGGCGGTAGAAAACCAAAACAAAATTTTACGCACCCTATTGAGTAGCATATCTTTGGATAGGCCTTTCAAAATGAAAACGATGTTTCATTGACTATTTTACAGTCAAAAGCTCCGTTTAAATATTACACAACCTCGAAATGGTGTAGGTAGGATCTCTAGCTTTACTGTAACTCTAACCTTCATAGACATCTATAGGCTTCATCAAAACAGTGTTTATAGATAGGAGCTAATAATTAAACGCAACTTAAAAGTAATCAATACAAGTAAATAAGAAAAATAGGTAAGTAATATATAAAAAAAATAGTTTCACATTGGTAAGAAATAATTAATTAGTTTGCCTTTTACGCAGACGGGTTTTTTGATTCTTTAAATTTAATTTTTACTTGTTAAAAAACTGTTTGGCGGATAAAATAAAATAAAATACAGGGTGCCTCAAAGAGATTTAAATGAGCTTTAATTTTTTTCCTGTTGGTTATAGTTAAGCGATGTAGATTTGAAAAGTGTTCAAAATAACGCTGGATTTAAGATTATGTTGGTGAAACAGTTCTGCCCTTAATTTAAGAAAAGTTACACTTTTAAAATATCTATACGGTAAAATTTCTATATGGTAAAATATCCCTGGATCTGTAAGTTATATTTAGAAAATGCTCTTTCATGCTTTGAGAAGTGCAGTTCGCAAACATTCACCCAATGCATTTTAATCCCCAGATTGTCCCAGGTAAAAAAAAAAAAAAAAAAAAAAAAAAAATATATATATATATATATATTATATATATAGAAATAGTAATTCGACTGGAATTTATGATTTCTTCTATTTTATGTTAAAAAAATAAGCTTAGGTGGAATCGTCTTAATACTGAAATTGTTTCAAACTCTAACATTTTTAATGCGAACATCCTTGCCTACCCTTCAGATACAGCCCGTTAAAAATTGAACAATAAAAAATAAGTTGAATAAGATAATTCTGGCACTATTCCATACACTGAATTTACACTGGAATTATTTATAGTGAAGATATTCTGATTTTAGAAGATATATTTTGAAATTTGTCTAATTATATATTTCATTAGTATTGGTATTTCATCGAGAGTAGTTCCCTTGCTATGCCAATATTTATAAAGTCTTGAAGAAATATTGGTTGGTAATACTCGCTATATGTTTTTTAAATAAAAAAAACATGAATAATGAGGCATTATTGCAATGCAAACATTAACCTAATATGCCAATTATTTCTTTTTTAAAAGAAGAGACACTGGAATGTAAGTCACATACATATTTAAGGGGCAACGAATAAGAAATTTTGAAATTACAATCCCAACTACAGCCCGAGAAACACATTTTGTACTTGTGCAAAGAATAGAAACTGTCCACAGATTATAAATTACATAAATACTTTTAGTACAACAATGAAGATTTAGATTGTACTTTAAAGTATTAAAAAGGACTAGCTACCAGGATTCCGTTTTTTTCCTTATTATTTCAAAAAAGAAAAAAATTGAAAAAAGAAGTTATTTAATAACCATATAGAAACATTTCATTAAATATTTCTTCTGGTTCAAATTATTTGGCTTGGGGGAGGAATGTTGACAGCTATGAATATGCATAATGAGAGGAATGAATTATAAATTAAATTCATTTTTATTTCACCGTGTTAGCATAAATCTAAAAAGATCGTATATCTATTATTAAGAATTTATCAATTGTAGATTATTATTATTAGATCAATTAATTAAGGTATTCCAAAGAACTGTTAAAAGATAAGATTGGAATCGCAAACGAGTTTGAAACTGACACAATAGTGAAGTAATTTTCCTGTCTACCCTTTATCTTCACTATGATATGAATTTTTTAAAAGAATTTTACCTTGAAATCTTCAAGTGATTAATAAGTAATTTTAACAGCAAAAACAACTCAGGTGTTCGATGAACAAAGAAATAAAACATATTTAGTGTCGCCATCTATTGAGTTATTGTTCTAATAATTTTTATGAAGAGCATTTATGAGAAAATTGAAGATATATTTTAGTAATTTTCTATTATTATTTTTACAAGTATAAAAACACAGATACTCTACATGAATATGTTTTATGATGAATTTGAAATAGTCACCATTGTTATTCTCGCTATTACTAGTATTATAATACATAATAAAATTAATTATTTAAGAGATCATTTAATAAGGATAAAAACTTTTCGAAGAAAAATGAAATATACTCTTTAAAGCTTATAATTATTATTTATTAATAGTAGAAAAGTGACAATAAATATTTTTTTGTTAATTTAAGACAATATAAATCTAAAAAGCAATATTACATATGGGGCATTCTCACAATCTTTTGACTTTTATGTCCCTGAGAAATAATTTTTATTTTAAAACATTTTTTTGTGTTTTTTTTTTTTAATTTCATATACTGAGAAACGTTCCATTGCATGATTGCATAACAATATTAACGAGATAAATAAGTTTTGGACGATGTTGGGGGTCCAAATACCAGGAAAACTCCTGTACCGTCCCGTGTCCCTGATGTTCCTTTTTAAGTTTGGAGCTGTCTGTATAAAATTGTTTCAATATAAGTAATTCGATGTAATTTTTTTCCGAAACTGAAACTATCGTTTTATATAAATATTTGCAAAAAATTAACCTGCACACATTTTTACGGTTGATATTATTTTTTGAACTCTGTCCCTGGGTTTTTCATCCTTACCGCCCCTCTTGCTAAACTTACACAGAAAATCACTTCAGATGCAGCCACAGAATTTTTTTCAAGTTTTTTCTCATGCAGATGTATGCTAGAGAAAGAATGTCTAAAATTCTTTGACAGGAAATTTACTGCAGAACTTAAATCAGCATTTAAATATCAATTTCAAGATCGTGGCTTTATTGGTAGTCTTACCGTCCCCAAGGTTTATTCCTGCACTTTTCCAGGTAAATTAAAAAAAATAATAATAATTTAATCCAATGTTAACAACTGTTTCTAAAAATCAATGAACATTGTGGCTATCACTTGGTCTTAACATGATTTTCCGAAAAATAGGTGGTAATGTTCCTTACCGTTCCGTCCTTACCGTCCCTTTTTATACCATTTCGTTTCTTTTTCTCCTATACCGTCCCCTTTTTTTACCTTACCATCCCTTCTTAAAACCGCTTGGGAACGAGCGACACGTATACGTGCCGCATGAAGAGCTCAGAATCCTTGTTTTTCCTCACCAGTAAAATTTTACTGTAAAATTGGCCTTATTTAATTTACCGGCGCATTTTCTCGATTCAAGAAGACACAAATTTCTGTTTTTAAAAAACGGAGACAAAAGATTAAAAATTTCGTAAAAGGCTCCCGTCCCGAAGGGGTTAAACACCCCTTTAAGACAATGTTATACAAAAATTGTGTATTAAAAGTACTAGACTTTTATTATTTCTTATTTGAATGTCCTGTGGGTACTATGCAAATTCATTATAAGTAAAAATTTAGAAGAAAATAAAAAGTTATAGTGGTAAAATGGTAAGGAAAATTAAACACGCAAGTTTAACTTAAACCTCAGTTAAATAACAAAATTTTCGCTGCTGACCATTTTTTCTTTATTTTGAATTATTAAGGCATTCGTCTATCAGATTAAAATGTTATTTTAGCAAGTTTAATTTCACCAGATTTTTATTGCCGAAAGTCAAAAGATTGTGAGAATGCCCCATATAAATTCAGAATGAAGCAATAAATATAGTTTTCTCTGATTAAAAAAATATAAGGTGTGATATGAACTTATATTAAAAAAAAAAAAAATTAAGAACAAAGATGCATTTTTTTACCAATGGCACTTTGTGTGTAATAATAATAATACGGTGAGAGCAAAATACGTCTAAATTAAAATCCGGGTTTTAAAATACGTAACTTATTGGCTAACTTAAAAAAAAAGAAAAGGAGAGAGAGAGAGAGAGAGTTTTACATAAAAATATATAATTAACTTATTTTCGACATAGATTGGATTAAGTTAATTCAAAAGAGAAGAAAGCTTTAACTAAAATAAACGTGAAAAAAATTAAATAAAGATACGAAGAATAAGGATATTTTCTTTTAAGTAAAATAATATGTATGACACTTTGCCATTTACATCCCCACACATGGACATACGGGGGAGTGGGGGTGAATTTTACGTATCTAATACAGCAAGAGACGGAAAAAATTCGGTTTTAGATAGGTTTCCGGAATAACATGTCACATTCCTTTATAATTGTGTTGCGTTGTTTTCGCTGGAATTTTCTGCTTAAAGCATGAATCTGTTATAGACGGGTTCCAGTTTCATAAGTTTTACAGTATGACTATTTCCTTTGGCGCTCAAGCCTGCAGCAAAAGAAAAGAAGAACATAAACACATTTATGCAGAATACTTATATTTATAATTATTTCCTCCCTTAACTACATTCAACAGTTATAGTGAATTTAGCAGCAGCTTAGAGAAAAATCTAATACTATTGACATTCAAATATCAACGAGAATTATCTATCTGAAGAAGGGAATAGAAAAATTAGTAAAGCGAAATCTATCAGTAATATAGAACACCAAAATTTTAAGTTATTTTATGAAAATAGATTAATTTTTATTATTACACGGGGTAAAAATTGTTTGAAATAAAAGATTTTACCTAAAGTAAGTGCTAGTAATTGTATCGAAAATGTTATTTTTTGTGTCGAAAGTTTTATATTAATTTCGCAGCTGTTTAAAAAAAATGACAGTCCTTCGAAGAAACATTGATATACTTATCGTTGACCAATATGGAATTATTGAACCATTAGTTTTAAAGGTATTGATCCAGCTGCAGAAACGTTTCAAATGTTGCTTTTCATCATGTAAAAATGTATTTACTTATGAAATAGTTATTTTCTAAAAAGGTAGGAAACATAGATCTTTATACGGTCTCTGGCTGGTAATAAGCTATATATAAATATCTATCTATCTATATATATATATATACATATATAACCATATAACCATTAAATAAACATTACCGACCACCAACAAAAACTGTGAAATTATGAATAGAATGACATTAACAAATTGACAAAAATACAGTTCCCCCAAACATACTTAACAAAGATTCCAAAAACATAGTAATAAACAGCAGAAATTGAATAATAGAAATGGAATAATGGAAATTTGTAGAACTAAGACAGAGTATTCGGGTCCCAAATGCCTAAAGTTCCACAAATAAAATGTGTGGTTTCATCATCATATTAGCCATAAATTAGCTAAAGAATATGAATTTGGGACAACCACACACATAAAAAAGAGAAATAAACCATTGAACCCCAATTAAGTTAAAAATAAAACAAGATTTAAAAAGATAGAGGAAAAATAAAAAACAAATCACCAAATTGAAATCCATACTGTCTTAGTATGAGCCATAACAGAATACAATCATTAGAGATCACTAGCTCATGTTGCCAAAAAAGTTTTTTATATGATAGTGGACAAGGATCAACAATATACAGCATAGCCAAGCACACTCACATTATATATAACCATCACCCTCTATAGATAATTTAGAATTGAGAATGAACTGCTCCATGTATTCAAATGAATCAGTGTGGTACTGCCATCTATAGACTTATTAGTAAAATAAAACTATATATAACTATTAATGGATCAAGTTTTATAACAAATACTGTTTAGAGATAGATATATGATAAATAATAATTAAAAATATGTTAATAAATATATACAATTGTATTAGAAAAAATTAGTAATTGATATATTAAATCAAAACGATATGTAAAATGGTGAAATTGATGATTATTATTGTTTCACATAAATATTTGTACCTGGCTACAATATATCACAATTTAAATTTCTGTGACAACATTGCATCATCACTAAAATTAATTTATAATTAAATTAGATAAAAAAAAAAATATTAAAATTAAGATGCTAAGGGATTAATATTAATAATAATTAAATTTTGAAATTAATTAGTTACACTTAATGTGTCTACAAACTTTCTTAAAAAATTAAATACACATAATTTAAGGAGAGAGGGAAGAGCAGATAATAAAATTATTAAAACATGCATTTTATTCTCATTTAAGATAGCATACTTTGTATTAGAAATTAATATGATATTGTAGTGAGTAGGCTAAAATTTAAATACAAGTTAATCGTTAGCATTATTAAATATTAATGAATATGCAACAATTTATTTTGAATTGATAAATATATAAATATAACTATACCATTATACATATAAAAATATCGAATCAACATCCATTATAAAATGTGCATTAGCAACGCAGTTATAAATCAAATGTCCCATTTAAAAAAATAAATTAGCCATTGCGTATTATCCGGACAACGCCACCCTCCTCCGTACTCTAACATCTACCCACCCATCCGTCCTATAATAATTTTTTATTATTATTTTGCATTTTTAATTTTTTATAATTATTTTCTTGTTTTATATAATTTTTTGTAATTTTTTTACGTATGTGTTAATTTCGTTTTTAAGATCATTTAAGTACTAATTATAAATTAAAGAATATATGATTTTTTTGGAAAACCATGATTTAATGCATCATAAATTAGTTTTTAATATATAACCGATTTGCTTATATCATTGAATTCTGTACTCTTGAAAACGTAATTCAATATATAAGCTTTTCAATTTTTTCGGTATCCATATTCTTCTTTTTTTCTTCCACATTAATTCTTGTAATTATGTATAAGACACTTTACATTATACATACAGTTCTATATTATAGGTTTGTGGTATCCATTTTTATTGTCATTTCACAATATTGCAGTTTTTGATGATGGTCGGTAATGTTTAATTAATGGTTATATATATATATATATATATATATATATAATAAATTTGAAATCACAAATATATGAATAAATTGGTAAAGTTCTAAAGATGAATTAGAAATGAACATAGGAAACCAGTATGTAAAATAAGAAACTATGAATTACCCACAGAATCTTCAGAGGAGCTTGTGGGTTCATTCATAGAAGATGCGTTATTTCATCCAATTTTGTCGGCTTATATATATATATATATATATATATATAACCATTAATTAAACATAACCTACCATCATCAAAAACCGTAATATTATGAATTAAAGCTGTAAGTATAAAAAAAAGTGCCAAATAATTTATTATAAGAATTATTATGGAAGAAAAAAGAAGAAAGTGGACACCGACAAATAATGGAAAAGCTTATATATTGAATTACGTTTTCAAGGGCACAGAATTCAATGATATAAGCAATATGGTTGTTTTCTGTGAGAAAAATAAAGCTAAAGCTAAAAATTATTTTTCTCTGTGCCCGAACAACCATTATAATCAAGTGAATAGATTAAAAATGAAAACGGAATAGAAACAAATAATATGAAATGGAAAAATCAATAAAACCAGTTTAAATATTTATAGGATATAAAATAGAAATAATACACAACATACCGATTAATATTTCAGTATTTTTTAATATATCCACTCGCACATGGCTACCATAATATCGTAAAGATTAAGGTGAATAAAACAGTTAATAAATCACAGTAATTGATACCAAAGGATGCAGTTAATACATTTTGAAATGCCATGATAAATACAATTAATATAATATAAAATAAAATAAATAGAAAGTAATTACATTATTTAAAATAACTAAAATGCACTATTAAATTAGGGGCATTCCACATCAAATCAGGCAGTAAAATATCAATATGTAACCCACCATCGCAGATTTTAATGAAACTGCGTGTGTTTGTTCTTACTATTAAGATATGATCACCAGTAATTTTTTTTGCTCCTTGGTGAAATAGTTTCTGAGAAAAAAATTGTCAAAATTTTGAAAAACTGCCGTCAGTTGGCATTCTTGACGGCTCGGTTTTCAAATGTAGCATGTCATATATATAATCATATTTCAATATCTACTCTACAAATCATCTTCAAATAATTTATGCATAATATTTAGGGTACGCAGCTTATGAAAAAAATATATTGTTACGCTTATAACATTTTAAGTGTGTCTAAAAAAATATTTAAACTTTGAAGTCGTGAATTTTTTATGAAAAATAATGCATTAACAAAAAAAGCATTATCAACAAAAGGCGGTATTTTTATTAAATTTATTTTTTGTGGGTGATATACTTAAAGGTGTGCTTTACCTGATTCTGAAATAAAAATAGTGGGATTTTGGGTGTTTTTAGTAGTATTTCCTATTTAAACAAATTTTGAGGTGCATTTCAAATCAAATCAAGCAGAGTCATTCCATGTCAGTTCCCCTAATCCATTTAATCACTTTCACAAATTTCAATGAAACTGGGTTTGTTTATAGCTTATTTTAAGACGTAATCACCTTTAATTTTCTTGATCCTAAGTAAAATACTTTTTAAGATAAAAAATATCAAAATTTTGAAAAATTGTTTAAAATTTTTTTAATGACAGTTCGATATTCAAAGTGCATTTAAAAAAAAAAAAAAGTCATTTTAATATAAAATCACTAAATAGGTTTCAAATAATGTACATGTAACAAATAATGTAGGCAGATTATTATTTCTTGTTTTTTTTTTTTTTTTTTTTTTTTTGTCATGTTTAAACACTAAGAGTGTCTTTTATCTTGTGAATTTTTAAAATCAAGAATTTTGTCAAAAATAATGTGATAATCAAAAATTTATTATTAACCGAAGGCAGGGTGTTATTGCTTTTTTTAATTGTACGTAAAAATATCTTTTAAATGGTTATAAAATAAAAATAGTGAAAATATGAGAAAAAATTATCAAAGTTTTGGAAAAATGCCACGAGTTGCCATTAATGATTTTTCAATTTTCAAAGGCCTCATTTTATATATAAAATCATATTTCAATAACTAATAAAGAAATCTTCTTCGAATAATTTAAGCCAGGTAAATAAAGTATGTAGATTATGAAAAAAAATTGCTGTAATGTTAAAAAATATTTAAATGTGTCTAAAAAATTGTATAATCTTTGAATCAAAAATCTTTTACAAAAAATAATGAAATTATTAAAAAATCTTTATCAATCAGAGGCGGAGTTTCTATTACTAATTTTTTAATTTTAAATTGTACATAATACTACATTATAACTGGATCTGAAATAAAAATAGTGGGATTCTGGTTGGTTTTAGTAGTATTTAAATCATATTTAAAATTATCAATATTTCCAGATGTAAAATCTATCCAATGTATCATCCCTGGAAATATTTTTATTTATACATTTATTTTATTTTTCAAATTATCTTTTATGTTCGTTTCTTAAGGAAAAAAATAAGCAATATTGTTTTTTAGTAAAACTTCTAGGACGAAGAGCAATTATCCCTTTCTAAAAAAGAGAAAAATCACTAGCTCCTCACCGCCAAATAGAAATTTTCAAAATGACATTCCTAATCTTTAAACTCATATTTGGCTGTTAATATTGAAAAAAAAATACCAAATTTCACTCTTTTGAAGAAAATTTTGACATATTACGCTTTAAATATATGCAAAAAATGCATAATTCATTATATTATATCTTTCAAATAACTATATCTAAAAAATTATTTAAAACTTAATGAGTTGCACTTTTGTAACTTTATTCAGTTTCTAATGATATGTACCGTAATTTCGGGTGTATAGCCCGCAGATCAAACAATTCAGTTTGGACCCAGAAATTTTATTCAGTATTTGAAAACCAATATTTACTGTGATCTAAACAGTTACATTTTATTTTTAAAAATTTGTCGGTCGAGACACGATTGTTTGATCCGCGGGCTATACACCGGAAATTACGGTAATTTGATTTATTTCATCACAATATTGCTGAAAGATGGATTTTCAACATATATATGTGTATTCTCAATAACCCTGTTCTCAAACAAATTATTTAAAAATTATTCATTTATGTTTAATAAAGCATATATATTGTTTATACACTTATAGAAAATACATATAGTAAATTTTATGATATTATGTCAATAATGTCTAAAAGTAAAGAACTTATCTAATAGTATGTAACGAAAAATTTAACATCTGGTGTAATGACAACAAAATTTTATAATTGTTTTACTTAATTTGGATGAATGAAAAAAGCTTACATGTTTATATTTTATTGAAGTACAGGTGAAAATGTCACAAAGACTTTCCTATCTCAACAACCACTGAGTATGTCACATTCACACTACAGCTGATTTTTTTTTCTTTTTGATCTTTCGGGTTTGATTTCAGATGGTAATGAATTAATTAGTTTTGTTAGAAGTGTCATTGCAGTCAGCATATTAGGTTCACTATTTTTTTTAATTTGTTTTGATGGACTCGATGAACAAGAACATTTAAATGGACCATTTCATGAATTTTCAATTAAAAGCTGATTTATAAATTCATTATGTTGTTTAGTTATTATTATCGTCTTAAGATAATAAGTTGATATTAAGATTTTTAAATGTAGTTTATTTATTATTTGAACAGTTGAAAGTATTTTTCAGTAAGAGTGGGCTGTTGATTTTAAGTCGGCTGTTGAGCAATGTAGTGTTGGTAAAGGAACTGGTACTATTTAATTTAATTTTTATTAATGTAAATAATATTTGTTATTTTATTATTGTATGTATTATATTAAATCAAGAGTAGCAATACACGATATCGTAGTCATTATAGTACATCTTAGCATGAAAAGCTTCAATATTTATCATTAAACATCAACATTTCATGAAAATTTTGTTAAAATTGCTCATATTTTCACTATTTTTATTTTATAACTATTGAAAAGATATTTTTACGTACAAATAAAAAAAGTAATAATAGCCTGCCTTCGGTTAATGATAAATTTTTGATTAACACATTATTTTTCACAAAATTCTTGATTTTAAGAATTCACACGACTAAACACACTCTTAGCATTTAAACATGACAAACAACAATAAATAATAATCTGCCTACATTATTTGTCACATATACATTATTTGAAACTTATTTAGTGATTTTATATTGAAATGACTTTTTTTTATGCAGTCTTTGAATATAGATCTGTCATTAAAAACATTTTTTAAAAAATTTCAAAATTTAGATATTTTTTTATCTTAAAAAATATTTTACTTAAGATCAAGGAAATTAAAGGTGATTACGTCGTAAAATGAGCTATAAACATACCCAGTTTCATTGAAATTTGTGACAGTGAATTAAATGTCTTAGGCGAACTGACATGGAATGACTCTGCTTGATTTGATTTGAAATACGCCTCAAAATATTTTTAAATAGGAAATACTACAAAAAACACCCAAAATCCCACTACTTTTATTTCAGAATCAGGTAAAGGACACCTTTAAGTATATCCCCCACAAAAAATAAATTTAATAAAAATGCCGCCTTTTGTTGATAATGCTATTTTAGTTAATGCATTATTTTTCATAAAAAAATGACGACTTCAAAGATTAAACATTTTTTTAGACACACTTAAAATGTTATAAGCGTAACAGTATTTTTTTTTCATAAACTGCATACCCTATATATTATGCATAAATTATTTGAAGATGATTTGTAGAATAGATTTTGAAATATGATCATATTTATGTCATGCTACATTTGAAAATCGAGCAGTCAAGAATGCCAACTGACGGCAGTTTTTCAAAATTTTGACAATTTTTTTCTCAGAAACTATTTGACCAAGGAGTAAAAAAAAAATACTGGGAATCATATCTTAATAAAAGGAACAAACACACGCAGTTTCATCAAAATCTGTGATGGTGGGTTACATGCCTGCCTGAACTGACATGGAATGACCCATTACTTAATTACTATTTAAAAATATCGCCAAAATTTAGCTAAAAAATCCACCTGGTGTAGGAAATTATAACTGAAAAGAGCTGCAAAAGACAAAATTTATAACTTATCGTCAAAAGACAAATTTTGGTGCTGCCATCTAGTACTATTTTTATTATTCAAATGTCACAAGATGAACAATTGAAAGCCTTTGAATGTAAAAAAATTATCAGCAGCAAAACCAATCAAATCCTTATATATAGATAATTATAAACCTAATATAAACCACACTATATACAGTAAATTCTGTCTAAGGCGGACTCTGTGTAAGCCGGAAATCTGTCTACCGCGGAAAATTTTTCAAGTCCTGGCGAACCCATAGAAATTAACATTAATTCTTGCTGCATAAGCCGGAATCCGCCTAACGCGGAAATGGAAATTGTTTTCAGGTCCCGCCGAGACCAAAATTTTGCATAAGCAGGAAAAAAAGATATTTAAAAAATGAAAAGCATTTCGTTTACGAATCTTTAAAACTGATTATATACGTCAGATACTCAATGTTGAACTCAATAATAATTAAATTCCGTAATACTTCAAAAAAGTTATTTCAAAAGAAGAGAAACTATTTAAATTTTAAGGAATTCTTGCTTATGCCATTTTCCTATAAAAATTTGTATTTAAAAGTCATTCTTATTATTACTAGTAGAGTACACATTTGTGAAAATATGTATTGTCTAATGTAAAGTATATTATGCTTGTGATGTGTATGCTTGTAGTATAGTATGCAAATGAAGAATTCTGATCTTCACGATTCTGAAAACGTTGAAGACAGCGGTGATTTTAAACATATCAGGACTGCTTGAGAAGAATTATGTGACAAGAAAATATTTTTATTATTCAAAGAAAAAAAAATACCGATAACAACGGACTTACCTAAAGAAAAAACAAGGATCGATAAAAGATTATTTTTTGATTCTTTAAGCTACTATGTGAAATATGAAGTATGTAATTGTATTGGTTAAATTAAATGATTTTCAATATATTTGAGAATTAAAGCAATTTCGTATTGGTGATATTTATTATTGTGTTTAAATAAAGTTTTACGAAATTATTAAAAACAATAAATTTAATAACAAGTCGGATTTCAATAAAAATTTCATTTTAAAGAACGATAATAAAAGTTACAAACGTAAAAAAATTATACGATTTGTGCTTTTTTCGGTGGGGGGAAAGGGGGGGGGCTCTTTTGCATAAGCCGGAATATTGTCTACCACGGAAAATTTTCTCAGTCCCGACCGATTCCGCCTTAGACAGAGTTTACTGTATATATATATATATATATATATATATATATATATATATATATATCTTTTAAACTATTGTAAATAAAATTTAAAAAAAAGCATTCAAAATATTCTATTATCTTACGCATTTAAACTACACTAAGAATTTAAATAATTCTATATGCGTATTATCCAGACAACACCACCCTCCTCCGTACTCTAACATCTACCCACCCATCCAACCTATAATACTTTTTTTAATATTATTTTACAATTTTTATTTTTTTATAGATATTTTTTTATTTTATATATTTTTTTGTAATTTTGTTTACGCATGTGTTAATTTGTTTTAAAAGATCATGTAAGTAAAGTACTAATTGTATATTAATGAATATATGAATTTTTTTGGAAAACCATGATTTAATGCATCATAAATTAGTTTTTTAATATTATTGTTAATTAAAGGAGAAGAACATAAACATTTTATTCTATATAAATGATTAAGTATTATATTTCGAAATACAGAATGATGTAGACAAGATTTAAAATTTGTAAATGTATTAACTTTGAATTTAAATTCGTTACGTTTGTCATATAAATCTATGATTGTTTTGTTGTCTTTTATTGTAATTTTAAGATCTAAGAAGTTAATTGTATTGTTAGATAAAAGGTTTTCCGTTAATTCCAAATTAGTGGGATAATCTACTGGAGATTGATCAGTTTCAATTAAAATTATATATATATATACTAGGGTTGGTCGAAAAAACCGAAATATTTATAATCGAAATGTAATAGAGTGGAAAAGTTGCCTTTTGTAATAAAGAATAAATTAGTAAAATGTGACACCGATCAGTTAATATCTTTTACCGCCGCAAGGGGGCCAAAGTTTCCAAAAATCGCAAAAAACATGTTTTTTTCAGTATTTTTTTTAAATTATCCAAACGTACGAATACAATTTCTAATAGGACGCAATAGCTACAGGAAGATATAAGAAATGTCCCGGTAAATATTCATTATGATAAAGTAATATCTTTTACTGCCGCAAAGGGACCATATTTTAGAAAAAAGTTGTAAAAATTTCAAATTTTTATTTATTTTTTAATTTTTATAATATGTCATGAAGTAAATAAATTTACTTCATATCTATTAATATGTCGTAAATTTTGTTAACTATTTGTTATAGACTGGAAAAAAAACGGTAATCATTCATTATTCTTGACGACCGCTTCATCTACTGCTGTTTTACTGCATATCAGCAGTTCATATACCAAAAATCACAAAAATGATATAAAATGAACAAAATATTTTAGTATTTAATTAATTACAATACAGAGATGATTAACCGAAACGGATTAAATGAACTTAAAATGAAGAAGTATTTAAAGTAATTATATTTTATAATATGACTTGCTTCCAATAAATCCATTGTTCTTCGAGAGGCCGAAATTGATCATATGTGATCTTCCCTCTGTTTTGTTAGTTTACAGTTTTGCCACTCGACTAAATCCATACAATTTTAAGCTTCAAAGTTCAAGTCTGGAATGACGAAGTGACGGATCGCACTATTCGTGTCCACAGAACTTCATGATTTGGCAATTTTCTTTATGGCTGGGGTCCTGATGTCCTCTCCTTCATATTCTATCATTCCAATTAGGCCATTTTCATGATTTGCGAAACAGGCATTTCGTGAAATTACAGGAACTATAATCTTTCGTGTATGATATGGCAAGTAACGAGGATTACTAATTATAGTCCGCAGAATCTGAAAAAAACATGATGCATTCATTTTAATTTGAACCAACTGATGCAGTACACTTTCAGGATGTACTCAATGAGTACATCCTGATCAGCATATTGCCAAAATTGAAAATTGCCAAAGCACGAAGTTCTGTGGAGACGAATAGTGCCATCCGTCATTTCATCATTCCAGACTTGAACTTTGAAGCTTAAAATTGTATGGCTTTAGTCGAAATGCAAAACTGTAAACTAACAAAACCGCCTGTTACGGGTTGTCTATCGACTGACGATCTAACAACCCTGGTGAGTTTAGAATGTTCGATTAAAGATACCAGCTATTATAACTTTCCTTGTCCCACTCAATCAGTAGAAAGATGCGTGAAATTAGTCACTGAAGTGCTGGTAAAGTTTGTGGACCAGGACAGAGTGAGGATCACATACGATCAATTTCGGCCTCTCGAGCAAGAATGGCTTTATTTGAAAGCAAGTCATATTATAAATTCATTTACTTTAAATACTTATTTATTTTAAGTTTATTTAATCCGTTTCGGTTAAACATTTCTGTATTTTAATTAATAAAATACTAAAAGATTTTGTTCATTTTATATCATTTTTGTGATTTGTGGTATATGAACTGCTTTTATGCAGTAAAACAGCAGTAGATGAAACTATCTTAAAGAACAATGAATGATTACCTTTTTTATTTTCCAGTCTATGACAAATAGTTAACAAAATTTATGACATATTAATAGATATAAAGTACATTTATTTACTTCTAGACATATTATATAAACTATAAAAATGTAGAAAAAATTAAAAATTGAAATTTGTACAATTTGTTTTTTAAATATGGTCCCTTTGCGACAGTAAAAGATATTATTTTATTATAATGAACATTTACCGGGACATTTCTTATATCTTCCTGTAGCTATTGCGTCCTATTAGAAATTGTATTCGTACGTTTAGATAATTAAAAAAAATATTGAAAAAAGCATGTTTTTTGCGATTTTTTGAAACTTTGGCCCCCTTGCGGCGGTAAAAGATATTAACCGATCGGTTTAATATTTTAAGAATTTATTCTTTATTACAAAAGGCAACTTTTCCGCTCGATTACATTTCGATTGTAAATATTTCGGTTTTTTCGACCCACCCTAATATATACATATATATATATATAAAGAAATCGCCGTGCTGTAACAAGTAAAATGGAAAATTTCGATTTTTGTCCGACCATATTTTTCCGAGCTATGATGCTTTGAGTTTTATAATTTTTCGGCGTTTTCAGGCATTAATAATAAAAAGAGCGAGAAAATACCGAAAATTCATAATATTCAAAATATTTTAACCTGCTAAGTTTTGAACATGTAAAAGGGTAATTTTTACTGTTTTACTTGCTAGAGAATGGACAAAGAGTTTCTAAATATTATCTTTCATGGAAATTATATTCTACTGAAATCTTATCAGATATTTTAACCCCAAGTGCATTAAGTTTTTAGTTAAGTTGCTGTCATGATGTCAAATTCACTTCATTTCTTCAGCATTTATACATGTTAAAAAATATTAAAATTGAGAACTTCTTATTCCTCTTCTTTTACCGATACACTGCAAATATAGGCGTCTTAAATTTAGACACATAAGTGACTGAAAAAGAGTTTCAGTCACTTAAGCGTCTTAATCTGAAAATTCAAACACAATAGATGTTTTAATTTAAGATACATAAGTGTCTTAGTATGATCATGGTATATACGAACCGAGAAATATGTTGGAATTATCTACGAAGTGTCTTATTTAAAACAGTAGTTGAACATTTCTTTTTTGTACTTTTCTGAACAGCCAATCAGAGCATTGATTTCCGCGCATGTCATCTATGGCTCCTTCATGATATAGAAAGAATCACATTTTAAGCGTCGCCATTGCTTGGATTAAAAGAAATGCGTAATTATGGAATATTTATCGAATGAAAGCGTAAGTCATATTTAATTTTAAATTTTTATCCCAGTAGGTTTGTATCTTATGAATATAAATTAAATAGTTTTTAAAGATTGATCTCTTTTTTTGTAGTTTAATGTTAGTTTTTTGATTTCACAAGCTGTCGTCTGTTATACCTTCTTAATGTAACGGTATCGAATATAATTGTTTTGATAATTAAATTGCAATGCTTTAATTCAGCGCGCTTGTCTCCTGTGAATAAACGAATGAGTGATAACTTGTTTAATCTTCCTTTTCGGTCCTGTGATCGGATATATCCTAATTTGTCGTTGCCCAAAAGCAAAACGTGCAACATAAACAGATTTGAAAAGCTGAATGATTCATAGTTCCATTAAAGGGAGATAAAAACATTAAATTGAAGCCGTTTGAAACTGTATTTATTCTATGTTCTGTTTCTTCTGATTTTTACTGTTTATTGATTATAAACTCTTGCAGTTTATGTATCAGCACTTATTGTATTTTTTTGTGATTATTATTTTGGAGCTAAATATGATATTCATTTATGATTATGATATTCGGAAAAGTTTTCAGATTGAAAAAAAGCATTAATACTGTGAAAATTTTCTTTACATATCACCGTTTTTAATCATAGTACTGAAACTTTTTAAAGATTTATTCTTATGATTGAGGCTTTAATTTATTATTGAAAATCGGAAATTTTGATAGTCAAAGTTTCATATTTAACATTTACCAAATTTCTAAAAACATAATAGGTATTTCTTATACTATCATTCTGTAAGATTTTTTAAACATAGAACAAATGCAGAAACATTTTATTCATTAACTGCAATTTCTGTTCTTGTTTAACGGTATATTTATAAAGTATTCATTAATATTTTTTGAGTTTTTTTAAATTGGTACCTATATTATTTTTTTATTTATATGTAAGCCTTTTTCTGCTATGTTTTGTTCATGATTTTAAATTTTCAAACCTGAGAAATTTCAGAAACAATTATGAAATTTCCCTTTATTGCAATCGCATATGCAACGTTTCTGATACAAACAATTATTAGTACGAAAAAAATTAAACATGATAATTTAGGCATAAATAAAAAGTTGTTTATGCTTGATATAAAGTTTATAGATAAAACTGAAATAGTATATATTTTTAAAAGTTCATATTTACTTATATATTATATATTTTTAAGCGATTAATAACTACTTTTTTATATTCAAAGTATTTTCAAACAACTAAAAAACAGTACATATTCTGTCATTTCTTTTCCTTTTCTTCTGTTTTCTAGGTTAATTTTTTCTTTTCAAATCTGTAAAATTTATGTAACTCATATTCATAAGATACAAAGTTTACAGGAATAAAAAAATAAATATGACTTATATCCTGTTGTTCCATAACAGCTAAGGAATATGTTTAAAAGGAAAACTTTTACATATTCCACAGAATGTATAAAATTAGACACCAAAGTTAATTTTTAATTAAACTGACAAAGCACCGCAAATGCAAAAAATATATATTACACATGTTCACTACTTACAGTGACTAAACTTGTTTATTTATATGTACTACTTGAAATGCATATTTGAGGCAAGTTTTGAAACTAGCAGTAATTATTTTCTGAATGTTATTAAATTAGAGTATTTATTTATTATTTTCTATTTATAGTTAAATAGATCTTGTGATTATCTGATCTGTGTAAAACAATGTATTTGCCAATATAAATTTTTAAAAGATCTAGTTTTTAAATTGCATGATTTTTTTTTTTTTTTTTTTTTTTTTTTTTTTTTTTTTTTGAGGGGGTGGGGGATTTTCTTTGCAATTTTCGAACATCTGATATTATAAATATCTTTATTTTTATCCACTGAGTATAATGAATATTTGAACTTTTAGAGTAAGACAAGATTACAAATATTTATATATATTTATCCATATACCGTAAAAACCGTCACTAGGGAACACTTTGGGGCTGGGGAATTTGTCAGATAATCGGAGATGTTTCCTTTTGTGAGGTAAAAATATACAAATATGCATACATTGTGTATTAAAAAAGGTATTAGACGTCCATTTTTCGGAAATGTTCATTAACCTTCACAACGGACACTTCCAAATACCGGACACCCCTATTTAGTAAAAGATAATGCAGAGTTGCATTTTTTTGCAAAAGGACCTGATTAAAACATGGGCATGCTGGACAGTGTCCCGTCCCCCTACGATTTTAGGACTCAAAAATTTGATGTGCAATTTTTGTAAAGCTTATATTTTAAATCCATTTCGAAATTGTACTGATTATAATCAATATTTTGAATTTTTAAAGTAAAATAACATTAAAAACTAAACAAATAAAAGAAATCTAATATTTAGATGAATATCTTTTTGTTTTTAATCTTGTTCTACTCCTGAAATTCAAAATTTTTAATATAATCAGTACAATGTCGTAAAAGATTTAAATTATGAGCTTTACAAAAATTGCATACCAAATTTGGAAGCCCCAAAATCAGGCTGTGTGGGGTGGGGGTGGGGTGGGGGGGACAAGACCACAGCTAAATATTTTTCTAGGATTCACCGTGGTCAAATATGGCTACGTATAATGCTGACAAAAATTGGTTGCGATTAAGACGTTTGAAGTGTCTGAAATTCAGACGCAAAAAGTGTCTGAAAAAATTAAGACATTTTAAAATGTCTGAAAATTGAACACACCGTTTCAGACACTTAAGTGTCTGAATTTCAGACATTTCAATTTAGAGTGTAGGACATAAAAACTTTGATAAACAAAAAACTTGAAATCTAGACCGAGTAATATTTGTGTAATATGATATGTACTATTGGAACATAATGTTTATGCTTTCAATTTCAAATTATCAAACGTAAGTCTTATCGACAATGGTGCATAATATGGTGAAGATTAGGTTTAATAAACTTCCATTATATTATGATTTATTTACCTTATTCATCGAAATATTTTATATCTTATATGCACATGTTATTGTTTCCGAGATGAATTTACTTAATTACTTTATACTTACATCATTTAACCAACTATAAAATGTGCGTAGACAAAACATTTTGTATGAATTTCTTACAACGAATTTTTCTTCGTTTAGGTCTTGGAATTTATCGGAATCCGTCAAATATTTCAGAAAATATTTCTAAGGAAATTGCTCGATGAAGTCGTTTGGTGTAGTTTATCATTACTATAATTAGCAAGTAACGATTAAATGATTTTATAGTTTCTTTATTCTTTAAAGATTAACGAGATAATATTTGCAGGTAAGCGCGGAAATTAGAAAGCTCAAATTAGCAACTTTACGAAAGAAAGGTACTTTAGAATTAACTTTTGTGGGGTAAACTTTCCTTCATTTATACAGTAATTCGTCTTTTATTAAAAGCTGCAGCCAAATTAAAAAATTAAAAATATAGGTGCATTCAGCTGAAAATATGTTTTACGTACACATATTCGTTAAAGCCTCGAAATTACATTTAACTCTTCAGCGGCGCGCTGTAGTTTTTCTCACGAGCACACGCGTGTCGTACGTTTTACGAAACAAGTATTTCGTTTAATTACGCTATTACAAGTTCAATGAAAGGTACTTTTATGTAGAATTAACTTTTGTTGCGTAATCTTTCCTTTATTGATACAGTAGTTTGTCTTTTATTAAAAACGTTGTCAAATTTTCAAATTTAAAATATAGCTTCATTCAGCTGAAAATATATTTTACGTACACATATTAGCTAAAGCCTCAAAATAACCTTTAACCCTTCAGCGGCGCCCTGTAGTTTTTCTTACGAGCACACGTGTGTCGTATGTTTTACGAAACAAATAATTCGTTTAATTACGAGATTACGAGTTCAAGATCTTTCATAATAGCAATAAAAGTTACAAAAGCGTTTATACATATTAATAGAGGAATTAAATCTTAATAATATTATCAAACAGAAATAAATATACAGAAATTTACGTTTACAGAAGGTAAATGAAATTTATTAGTGACGAAACAATAAGAATATTTCGTAAAAAAAATATCAAGCGTGATTTATTGCAAGAAGTAAGAATAAGAAAATTATTATTTTTCAAAAAAGATCTACTATTTAAAAAAATTATACAATGTCACTGGTTTTGTACGCTTCAAGGACTTTCAAGGACCTTTTACCAGAATTTTCCAAAAGAAAAATTTCTGTCTTCAGATATAGCGACCAGTACTTTACGAAATTTCTGGTATTAAAACACCTAAAATCTCCTGATGCGTACGAAATCTGCGTAATTCTCTTTATTTTTCGCAATTTATTTTATGCCAGAAGAAAACTTTCACGGTGTACAACTTTATATTTTTGAGTCTTGATATTTTCTATATATTAGTCACTTTGTAGTTTTACTTTTACCAATATAAATTTTTTAGCTCCAAATGATTCTTCTTTGTCGTCGATTGAGTCGCGAGAATTGAATAATTCTACTAAATATTTAGCATTTGAGTGTGCAAAATAAAATAATAACTCAGCGTAACATTAATTACACTATTGCAGAAGTTAATCTTTAAAACGTAAAATAATTATTTAATATATCTACTTGCATTGGCGAGCACGGATTTTACAAAAGTGGCTTAAAATTCATTCAACAAACGCTGGAACAGAAATTTTAATTTAGGAATTGTAGGGAAGGAATTTCTAGACAAATAGCAGTGACCTTTAAGCAGTTTCGGTGTCTTATGCGAGAAATGTAAAAGGAATCACGGATTTATCGTAAAATTTACATCCAGATAGAGTTAATCCTTCCTTCCTAAAAAATTTCAGATTCTAAGAAACTTAAGATTTTTTTACTTTTTATCGAAATTTTAGGAGTAACTTTAAAAATAGTCGATTGCTAACTGATTATTAGATTTGATCGCCTGGACATGACATTTGTTTTAAAATTTTTGACTTTCTTTTATGTCAATTTCATTAAAGGAAACAATTTAACTTTTTAAACTTATTAGTGTGTGCTTTATATTTCACTTATTTTGTGAAGAAATTTCTTGTTCAAATCGAAATATTTTAATTTAGTACCTGTCAAATAACTGGTTGTTGGTAAATATATAATCGCTTCTGAAATTAAAAGAATCAACAATATAATGATTTCTAAATTAAATCCCACGAAAATACTGTGCAAATATAAAATTTACAATGTAGCTTAAAGATGAAATCTCCTTTATAATGGCTAGCACGCACAGGAGCGAAAAAGCTTTCGCAGTTAAATTTATAAAGAAAAGTATCAAAATATCTATATTAAATTTAGTGAAAACATTTTAAAGAGGAATATTGTTCGGTGAAACGCTGCATTTATAACTGAACGTTTTGTGCATTTTTATATCAAATCTGTGAGGGAAGCGAGTTCGTTGTATATACTATGTCTGTCATATCTTTTACTGTTTAAATTATTATTATTTTTTTAAATATTGATACACAAACAAAATTTTAGATTAATAAAGCTTAAAAAACTAAAGGCTATGTTTAAAAGAAATGTATTCGCATAGATGATATGCAAATAGTTTAAATAAAATATACAGGAAGAATGTATAAATTTATGAAAAAAATAATGTTAAATTAAAGACTCCATTATATTGCATCATTTCCTTCTATTTCAATTGCAGAAATTCTAGTTTTGACATTATTATGCAGTTTTAGCGGATTTTTTATAATTGTTTAACTGTTAAAAAATGTAAAAATTAGGAAATTAATTTTTGAATGGTTAGAAGAGTTCTCATAATTTTGCAGATAAATGGGAAATAATTCCTGTCATTCCGAATATACAGGTTGCAATATGTTATCTATCGCCGACCTTTAATTTCTCAACCGTTTGCCGTAGGCATATAGTTCCAGTTACAAAAGTGTTTCAAATGAGCTAAATATTCATGTTGTGGCATTATTTAAAGTAAAAAATCAATTTTATAAAAATTACGAAATCTAACTTTTTATACGGTGCACCAGTCCCTATAGTTATATTTAGTAAAAGTTTACACATGTCATAATAGATATAACACAAAAAGTTTGACATCTGTACTACAAAAATTGACATAGTTATTAAATTTGAAAGTTTGAGATTTTTACACATTATTTTGTCTTTCATTGAGGGATCAGTTAAAAGATGAATTAAAGTAATTCGAGATCAAAGTCAGAGTGCAATGTCCTTTTTACGGCGAAACCACCTTTAGCCGGTATTGCCAAATCGGGAAATCACCAAAATGAGTCATTTCATCTAAAAATTTGAGTTAACTTTTATGAGTCGAACAACATTCAAATGTCGCAAAGTAGGTAGAATGGACAACCGGAAAATAAAACGTACTCACTAAGGACTAGATAAATGGCAGTTGAATTGCACCCAGATTTTGATCTCGAATTACTTTAATTCATCTTTTAACTGATCCCTCAATGAAAGCAAAATGATGTGCAAAAATCTCAAACTTTGAAATTTAATAACTGTGTCAATTTTTGTAGTACACATGTCAAAATTTTTGTGTTATATCTGTTAAAATATGTCTAAACTTTTACTAAATATAACTATAGGGACTGGGGGACCGTATAAAAAGTTAGATTTCGTAATTTTTATAAAATTGATTTTTTACTTTAAATAATGCCACAACATGAATATTTACCTCATTTGAAACGGTTTTGTAATTGGAACTATATGTCTGCGACCAACGGTTGAGAAGTTAAAGGTCGGCGATAGATAACATTTGCACCCTGTATATCAAAATGTATGGTTTAAATAATAACATTAATTTTAAAATCAATAATGTTATTTTTCATGTATGTATAAAAGCAAATTATTTCTTGATAGTGACAAAAAATAATGCATTATTTTAGTTAATTTTAAGGACATATTTTATGACTCTCAATCAAATTTGTAAATCTCAAACTTTCAGGCTTTCATTTCTTCTTTAAAAGGACAAATTGAAAAATACATGCTATTAATTAATTCATTTATAAATCAAATTTATATGAGTTGATGAAGATTATTTAGGGTAAAGTGTCCATATTTCGTCCCCTCTCCTAATTTCGTCCCCCTTAACTTCTCCGCTTCTGCGAAAATGGCGTCACTTATGACGCAAGGCACAGGGGACGGAAGGTAAAAGGAGTCAGTGTTGAAAGTTTCATTCGCGAAGACGCATATATCAATTAAAGACGGCGAGTTTCCTATTTTTAGAAGACCTGAGTTCTTATTACGTCGTTTGTAGAACATTATTTACTGTACTGTAAGTATTTATTTCTTATTCATTGCATGTATTTTACGTTGGTAAGATGCTGAAAGTGACATACAGTGAGTTTTAGGACACTCAGTTCATCTTACGGGAACTGAAGATCCGTAATATTGGGAAGTAGCGTGGTCCCAATTTCGTCCCCCTTGCAGTTCTTATTTTCGTCCCGGGGACGAAATTAGGAATGCTTTTTCATGACATTTTTATTAATTTTTTCCTTGTGTTTGTATGGTAAGGCATAGTTGCCAATCTCCCGATTTTTTGGATACCAGTAAAATCTTACAAAATTGTTTTCTTTATTTAATTTCGTTAAAACTGCGATTGTATAAAGCAGGTATTTCTGCATAAAAATATTGGTATGAAAAAAATCGGGAGGTTGGAAGCTATACTAATGTTTCGTTATGTTATTCTTCCGCTGATAATTACTGCATTTCTTTGTGCATTACTATAATGAAAATTAAATTACTTACTCATTTAGAAATAAATTTTGATTTAGTTATAAGTGACGCCTCGGCGTATTGGATTTTTTGGGGGACGACATTTGGACCATTTTTTTTCTTTTGCATTTTTTAGATAATTTTCAAAAAACAATTTTTTGCATTGTTAAAATTTTTTTGTACGATATTTACCTACGTTTTTATGCGAATGGGTAGTTAGTCTATGTAAAATCCAAATTTGGTGGATTTTCACTGAAAATTACTTCTCACTGACTCATTCTTCTCATTACTTTTCACTGAACTTCCAAGGGCCTAAAAGTGACTGGGGGATGATAATAGGGCACCTTAAATCTACAACGGCTTGAGCTTTAAATCAAATCAATTAGTTTTTTGTATTTTTAAATGTAGAAAGTGTCACTTTTTATATTTGACCTATAGCTAATTCATAAACCGTTAGTTTCAGAAGTATAGTTCCAATTTCCAACTGCAAAAATGTTTCAGTTGTTGTTCTTCATCATATGAAAATCCATTTACGCCAAAAATGTTATTATTTAAAAATTATGAAATTTAAATTTTTATACGTCTCCCTGGTCTTATAATTTTCGTTAAAGAAATACATTCAAACAGGTAAAACTTTAAATAGTCGTTTTTTTGTACGACTAAAATTTTTAGACTTATGATACTATGACTCTTTTAAATTTTCAGCGAGTTTCTGGCACTGAAAACGCGTGTTTGCATTTTTAGTGCCTGAAAAGGCCGATAATATATAATATATTTCTTCAACTTAATGCTTATTTTGTACTTGTTTTCTCTAAAGTACAAATGCCACATTTTATCTTTGAAGCATTAGAACGACATTTAATGTGAGTTAAAGCAAATATCTAATTTTGCAAGAGTACATTTTGCACAATTTTAAACCTTAAAATTTAATTTTAAAAACTACCCTTTAATCATATATATTATTTATACATTCCTTCAACTAAGAGTTTAGTTAGCAAAAAATTTTACTATATTTTATTTTCAGATGAATATTTTTTTATATCACGATCTTATTCGTTTAATTTATTTCTCAAGAGTACTTTTTGTACAATTTCATACATTATGTTTTAGTTAAAAGAAACCTAAACTTTAAACCTATTAACAATTTTATATATTCTATAAATCAAATGCATATTTATTCAACTTCTAAAATCAGAAATCTTACATTAAAATAATTATAACACAAATATTCTAATTGGTAAAAATAAATCTCACACAGTAATTTTACTTTATTTGATTTTTTGATATTTTGTAATGAAATTTTTTCATTTATTTATTTTTCCTAAAAGTGAGCTTATCTCATTTCTCTTACACACATACACACACACACACACAAAAAAGAAAATACATTTATTTTTTAAAATAAGAAATATCAAACCTATTTAAATTTAAAAATGTTTTAATATTTTATACAATTCTCCAACCAAGTAAACATTTGACACTTTTAGTATTGGTTAGTATAAAATTTTAATGCTATTTTATTCATCTTACAGATCTTGAAATGAATTTCTCTTTTGGTGAATTGTCAGCATATAAAAATAGCTCAGTCCCTGTATATATATTTTGCAAAATTGCAGGTTTTCTTATTTGTATTATAAAAAGAGAACTTTAAAACTTATTTATGGTTTTGTATAACTTATCAGTCAAGTGCTTTAGTACCTTTCACTTGTGGACCAGAGATGTCTGTCCGCCATTTTTTTTCCCAATTCAGATTGCTCCATTGCCATGACTTTTTCAAATAGTATAATTCAGCTTATTTTCGCTTTATTTAATCTGTCAATAAATAAGGCGAATATTACTACTTCAAAAAGTGGTGGCAATCAAGAAATCTGAGTTACAAAGAAGTAATGGACTTGCAACACTGTTCTGAATACAGATATGTTATTTTATTGGAATTAAAGACCATTGTCCCGAGTTAGGTTGACCACCTCGCCGGGACATATGCTGTATGCCTAGTGTTGCCAGGTGTCCCGCGTAAATCGGGGCTTCAAATGCTCTGGACACCAGTATTTCAAAATAATTTTCTTTGCCTTATATAATGGAAGAGTTATCTGCGATTAAAGATGGCGAAATAAACTGTAAGAAATTAGTGGTGACCAGAGCATTTGGAGTCCCGCTTTACGCGGGACGCCTCGCAACACTATGTATATCTCATAGGCAATAAAACATGGCTGGACACTGTAGGGAATGATACTTAACACGTTCACTGCCTTCATAGAAATTTAAAGTTATCAACAGGGTGCCAAACTTAAAAAGACTAATTAAAGTGTTTTTAAACCCTTCGGGACAAGAGTCTTTTGCAGAATTTTTAATCTTTTATCGCCGGTTTTTCAAAAAGAAATTTTTCCCTTATTGAATCGGGAAAATGCTCGTATTAAATAAGTCAAAATTTACAATAAAAATTTACTGGTGAGAATAATCCCGAATTCTGAGCACCTTACGCGCCACGTATACCGGTCGCTCGTCTCGAAGAGGTTAAAGGGTATTTGTTGTAAAATAAATACAGTATACATAATTCGGAGTAACTTCACAACAATACAGTGAGTTACAGTTATCCCAGAGTGCCACATACAAATATAAAGTCTTGCCCACGACTTTTATTTAATATTATATGGAAAGCTACCTGTGACTCACGGGTGATGCTCACGGCATAGAATGAAAATTTTTTGAGACCCACCGATGATGCTCATGGCAGTAAACGTGTTAATGAATTGTAGTGATAATCACAGGTTTAGTTTAGTTAAAAATTTGCAGTAAACTGTCCAGTCTTTCGACTGTTTTCAGAGAAAACGCTTACAAAAACGCAATTTAACACTATGATGACAATAATATTGTCAATAATATGGCCAGAATAGACTTCAATAACGGCTATGTGACCATTTTCTATAAAATCTGTCGAATGGCTGGAAAGTTTGCTGCAAATTTTTAATTAAAAAAATCAACACACCTGCCTTTAATCGCAGACCGTTTGCAATAAAATCACACCAAAGTTGTATGTAATGTCTCCGGCTATTGTTGTCATTTAGAATATCAATGCAACTTTTGAAATAGGAGCCGTCTACATGTTAAAAATTACATCAACTTCGATTTTTGAAATGGTAATAATTGACTTTTAACTCTTTATTCGAAATCTTTGGATCAAATCAGCCCGAAAAGTATTTTTAATACATAAATGTATACTATATAACATAATAAATAAATATATAATAAAATAAATAAATGTATAGTATGTAATATTATATAATAAATATATATATAATATATATATATAATATATGATATATAATATATATTTAATATTTTGATAAATCTACATGAGTATAGAAGAGGTCAAAATTTGAGGATACTGGTGTTTAATTCACGTTAGAAACTTAAATTTGTATCTTCCCAATAATCACCCGCTTAAAAAAAATATTTCAGAGGATTACATTGAATAGACGCAGACATATTCTAGGCATTCTTTTTTAACTGAAGCGCATAATTTTAATTGTGAAAATTATTAATGCATTCATACTGAAAATATGAATTATAAAGTACATCAATTTTTACCTAAACAGAATGGGCATTGTCAAAAACTTGGGTGTGCTTTTTACCATTAATTCCAATAATTATTTTTCGAGATATAACGAAATTTTCTTTTCAGAGATGAACAAGGACTATATTCTGTTACCGATCAATGACATACAATAAAATTCAAAATAGCAACCAGAAAATTTATCTGAAAAATTTTCTTAAATAAAATTTGGGAGATGAGACTTCGTTTCCTTCTTTTTTCTTTCTTTCCTTTTTTCTTCTGAGTACTTAATTTATTTGTTCTAAATTTGTGTATATATACTTAACAAAATTATTTCTTAAATAAATCTATGTATATTTAATAAAAGGTATATAAAATATGCCATTTTCTGGGCTACGTTCATCATAGAACTCAAATCCGATGTCAAATGTGAGTATTACAATTGAAAATTCTAATTTTGTGTAATGTTTAACATGTAGACGACTATTATTTGAAAAATTGCACTCATTTTCTGAAAGAAGGCAATATTATGAATCTAATTATACCTTCCGTATGATTTTATTGTAAACGGTTTTCAAATAAAGAAGAGTGTATCTTTTTTTTTTTTTTTTTTTTTTTTTTTTTTTTTTTTTTTTTTTTTTACTGGCTGTAAGTAGAAATGAAGTTCTGTTTATTAATACTGAAGATCGAACTCATGCATTTATTTGGCGTTACAAGAATAAATTTTGTACAATTTAAAGCGTTATTTTTAAATTTAAATACTAAATTTTAAATATATTTAATATTTTATATAGCTGTTTAAACAAGTGCGCATTCAGTACTTTTTCAGTTATAGGTTAAAAAAAAAAAGGTATTTCATTTTTATTTGTGATACTTTTCAGTGTTAGACATTTATTTATTTACTGAAAAGCCAGCTTCTACAAATGCCCCGTTTCGCAAGAATAAATTTCGTACAATTTAAAATTTTATATTTTAAAAGGAAAAAAAACACTTTATACAACTCTTCAACAAAGTACTTAGTTAAGGTTTTTTTTCAGTTATTGGTATGAAAGTATTTTTTCTTCAATTTTTATTTGTGATGCCTTTTAAGCGATTAAAAAAGAAGCATATGTATTTGGTCGCTATATATTTACATACGCAAACTTTTGCAGCAACCCGTAAAAGGATTTGCATATAACCTTTTACACTACAATCCTAATAATCTAAGGAAGGTGTTAAGCTAAAAGTGGTCATCGTTTTGTGTATAAACGTACAACTAGGTTATGTATATGACCGTTGTTCTTTTTATCAACATGGACGTTGTTTTCCGCTTACAGCTGATCATATTGAAATATTTGATTGGTCTAGAGGATCATGTCAAACTTGCCCGTCATTTTTATGCATAGAATATTTATCTAATCAAGTCAATTGTAGCTGGTAAAAACCACTGATATTTGATTATTGCTGATATAGACAAAATTGTTGTCGTCATGTTGTGTCTAATTCTATAAGGTACATGAACGAGCCTGACATTATCGACAAGCTTTTGTTTATTAACTTGTCTCACTCATCTAATCAAACTCGTCCAAGTGAGTATTGTCAAGTTCTAAATGTAGGTTGGCACCAATTGGACAAAAGTTTCCGATTTGAGCATGCGCCCTATTCGTAAACCACCACTCTCTTATATAAAATGACACTATGGTGGCAACAAAGTAAAATAAATTGTATCTGGATAAAAATAAAGAGTTGTTACAAAAAGCGCTGTCCTGAGAATCGCCACTACAGTGGCGTAGTGTTAGGGTATTCTGTATCATTTAACACTATACAGGCCACAAACAGTGTTGACAAATCTGGTTTTTATTTTTATTTTTTCAGACAATTCGAGTTCACACCAGAAAATTTTTAATACTAATTTTATTTCATTTTATTCACGAAACGTCTGTCGTTATAATAACCAAAAATAACTAGCCAAACTTTCTGCGGAGAATTTAGAATTTCTTAACGATAGTTGTATAAAGGCGTCAGCGGACTGTACAGTGTTAATACCAGTATTATATGCTAAACTTGGGCATATTTAATCGTATAACGTTCAAATATTAAATAAGGCCAAATGTAGTATTTATTAATACTGGTAGTAAAACGATGCAGCATCCCCTATCGCTACACCACCGACGTAAAATAAATTGTATGCGGATAATAATACAGAGTTGCCAGAAAAAGTACTCTTTTGAATATAACCCACTGGGCTCCACAATAGAACAAAGCACTAACTCCCCATTCTATTACATCGAATGCAGTGGTCCACATGACATAGATTTCGGAGGAAAAATTATGGTAAAACATTGATTTCCTCCCACAGGATAGTATGGGGTAAATATTTTCAAATTCAATTTTCTATTTAAAAATGACGAAGTTAATAAAAATTTCACTGATTTCTTATTTTTTTATTTAAAAAATACAGATTTTATTTAATTTTAGTACAGGTATTTAAATTCATGATATTAAAAAAATTATATAATCCCAATAAGAAGCTTGAAAAATTTGTTATGCATTGATCATAAAAATAAAAAAAAAAGATGTAGAAATACCTAAAAAGGATAAAAAGTATGGGGAAAAGTTTGCAAAAACTTTGACTATGCGGATTTCGTACAACATTTGTGTAAAAATAATACGTATATACATGGGGGTATAAAGGCTCTTTTTAAAAAAATTAAGACATTTTTCCATGTTTTTTGCTTATATCATGAAAGATTTTCAATCAAATTTATCGCCATTTCCAGGAAATTTGACAAAGGACAACATAAATACTATAATATAATTAGACAATAACTATATTAAATATTTGATTAAATCGGAGCATTTGTATGAAATAATTTTTAACTGCGAATGCGCGAACAATAATAAATTTTTGTTTAAATAATTTAGTAGTCAACTAAATAGTGCAAATGATATAAAAAGACTAATCGAATATCACGAAAATTTAAAAAATATATAGTGAACTAAATTACAGCTGTTTTCCAAAAGTAGTTGGATGATACGGGATTTTTCACAAATTGCCATTTGTTATTAACAGAATTCCAACAAAAGTGTTAGTACTTAATGTATATCCATTATTAGCCTCTGGAACAGATACTTCGATTTTGAATTTTTTTTTTCTTGGAATGGGCTCGTTTCTCACGATTCTTCCAAGAAGAACTAAAGCATCAATAAAAAATTAAATCTGAGAATTTTACAAATAGCCTCTGTTTTGCAATAAGGGCGTAAGGTCACATAGTTTTCAAAATTGTGTTAAGTGCACATTTAGAATCAGGAAGCAATATTTTCTAATATGTTATAAGGGAGTACGTGGTGTTATTGAGAGAGTTGAGTAGGGTTTAAGGCACAGGTACTATCCATAGGTGTTGTGCATTAAAGGCTAAAGAGCCACTTGAGTCCTTATTGCTATTCACATAAATTTTTGCAGATAAAAACTGGATGCGAAATATGCCTAAAAATTAAAACTTTGCTCCCAAGAGTTACTACACAGGAAGTAATTACAGGGTGAAGAATTCTTTGTTTTGGCTCTCCTGAACAATTAATCGTTTGTGCCTTACGCCCTCATTGCAAAACACAGACGAAATGACGGGTGTATTTTATATTTCTGATTAAAAGTTATAATTGAAATGTTTAAAAGAAAAAGACACCATTAATCAGTTGAAGCACTGGTATTTCACGTGTAGCCTAAAAGGTATGTTTTGTTATATTAGTATATAAAATTGTATTTATATGTATATTCAATTTCTTTTTCTTCGTCTCATGTTTTTCCCTAAGCGGATTACGCCATCTTCGAATGTAGTTAAAATGCGATTGTTAGTTTATTACTTTTTTTTTTTTTTTTTCGCGCGTGCTTTTCCATCTTCGATCTTTTTTTACGATCATATTTTACTGTAACTTTTACGGAATAAATGAGGTGATATTCTGGCTTCACTAATTTTATTTGTCGTAATTTTTAATCCTTAATTGTTCTTTAGAAGTTTAAACCTAAATCTAGACTGCAGTGCGAGAAATACTTTATCAAGTATTTCTCTAGATGTTCGACAAAACGTCTACAGTCCTGGTGATTTTTGGCCAGTGTTCCGAGAAAATACTAATGTTTTATTTTAATACCACTATTTCCATACCGAATTAATCTACATATTTAAACGCGACATTTCTATATTCAAATAAGGCGACTATTTCTATACGGGAATAGTGGGATTCAAAATAAAATTTTAGCATTTTCCTGTCAACCGTGCTTTTGTCCCTGCAGTGAAGATATGTCTCAGTTCACAAGAATAAATTTTGTATAATTTAAAAATTTATTTTTTATTAAATAAAACAATTCATTTTAACGATATTTAATATTTTATTCAACTTTCCGACACAATACTCTCATTTCATACTTTTCCCGTTATAGGCATAAAAATGCATTTATTTTTTAAGTTTTTAAAAATGTTTTTGTTTCAAAATCAAGTTGATACAAGAGTCTCATTGCACAAGAATATATATGTATATTTAAATAAAATTTAATAATTTTTAGACACATTTAATATTTTATGTAATCAGAAATAGTTTCCTTCAGTATTTTTACTTTCTTCTATCTTTACAAGGAGAAAGTATTGGATTCGTGAACATTTTTGAATTGCGATTTTCGACGGATTTACACGTTTTAGGGGTCAGAGATCCCGAAAAACATGTTTTTATAAAATGACTGTCAGTATGTTTGTATGTGACACAAATTGTGTGGACGGTGACGCTCTATCTCAAGAACTAAAGAACGGAATTTGATAAAATTTTAGATTCAGTTAGTCCCTGATATAAATTTGTGCTGATTACTTTTAGGTGTAAATCGCCCAGCAGGTGGCGCTGCTATGTTGCATTATTTATGATTTCCACAATAGCTATATCTCAAGAACTAAAGCACGGATTTTTAGAAAACTTCATATTCAGTTAGTCTTTGATATAATTTGGCGCTGATAACTTTTTGGTACAAATAGCCCAATAAGGGGCGCTGCTATGCTGCATTATTCACGATTATTCGCAATAACTCTATCTCAAGAACTAATGCACAAATTTTCATCAAACGTCAGATTCAGTTAGTCCCTGATATAAATTAGTGCTGTTTAGTTTTTGGTGTAAATCGCTCAACAGGTGGTACTACTATGCTGCATTTTTCACGATTTTCGCAATAGCTGTATCTCAAGAACTAATGCATGAATTTTCATCAAACTTTAGATTCAGTTAGTCCCTGATATAAATTTATCCTGATAATTTTTTGGCGTAAATTGCTCAACAGGTGCCACTGCTATGCACAGCTTTTCACGATTTCCGCAATAGCTCTATCTCAAAAACTAATGCACGGATTTTCACCAAACTTCAAATTCAATTAGAAGTTAACATAAGTTTTTGCTGATTAGATTTGGTGTAAATCATATGACCGGTAGTGCTGCTATGCTGCATTTTCAGGAAGTATTAACATGTATGAGATATAAGAAAGTTTTGGGATTGCCATATCCATCTAGTTGTTAGTTGTTGGCATAAAAAAGGTTTGATAGATCTTAAAATAATTTCTTTCTTCTTTTTTTCTCCGTGTTGACATGCGAGCTCATGCAATCGAGGCATTTCATAAAATATATTTTACCCAATCTTTATTTATATATATATATATAAAAAGAAAAATCAAACCTAGTAATTTTCTACGTCTTCAACAAACTACTCACTTTGTGCTTTTATTATTTTGATGCATTAAAAATGCTTTAATCTATTTTGAAAATGTATAATATATTTAACATGTTTAAAGTAATTTTAAAGGAAAAACGCTGCTTTTTAGACGTATGATTTTTTTAAACCAAAATAAATACCTCAAAAAAGTTATAACAATAAAAAAATATCTGACGACAACTTACTTCTAAATAAATCTGAAAAAACTTTATACAAAATTTCATTTTCATTCATATATCTTTCAAGAAAATCCAGATACAGCTTTCTCAAATCGATAAAAGATGAAACTTCTATTTTGAGATAGATGGAAATAAAGATTCAGACAAGAAAAGCGGTGCTAAATAAAATATCTAATGTTTCTTGGTGTAATTTTCATATTGATATGCGGTTTCAGTTGTTTTGGAAAAAAGTCGTTCTATTTTTATAAGGCACAATTTATGAAAGTGCGTTTTGTAACATTTTTGCCTGAAACCCGTTTAAGAAAAACGCAAAGTTTCAACAAAAATAAGAGACTTTTAAAATATTTTTCCATTTTGTTGTTGTTGTCGTCACATGCCTTAAGTTTTTTTATTTTTATTTTTTTATTTTTTTTTTACATGTTAAAGGCTTTTTAAATACTTTTCCCTCGAACTCTAGTTTTTATGCAAAATGTAAAATATTATCTGAAAGTAATATAGAATGATCGATTCAGAAAGGTAGTTTGCTGAGGGGGAAAAAAAGATTCCCCCGATATTCCCCAATTTTATTCGGTTACTGACACTTATTGACAGTAAATCTAAATATTAAATACACCAAAGTGGAGGAATATGTCTTAATTCAAGAGCTACATCAATGGCCTCGGATGAAGGCATGATGGAAGTGCTGTTCGAATTCAATACTTTCTGACATAATCACGAAATCATTTCAATTCGTAAATGCATAAAATTTGCAAATAATTTTTATTTAGATTCTACAAATGATATCCAGGGCTGTACGAAAAGAATCTTAATTATTACCGTTATGTATAAACAAGGTATTGAACAACTTTTTTCCTTTCAGAAAATACCTAAAAAATAGAGTCTAATTTATCTAGAGTTTCTATTTTGGGTATATGAAAAATTATGTGTAATAGTTTTTTGCAAGTTTGGTAAACCCTGAGACGCATCTCTCAGTGTCGATGAGGATTAAGAAGTCTTCAATACAAAATATTCACAAATCATGGTCAGGTGATATAGTAAAAACAACAACAATGAAAAATCATGCATCAAGCATATCTATTATGAAACACTTCTTCCAAAACTATAAAAAAATTGTTAAGAAATTTCATGTTTCCGAAAAATAAAATGAGCTAAATAAAAAATTTAAAATTAATAGAGCAATTCAAAATGCATTTTTAGTGATTTATTTTCGGTATATGAATTCTTTACAGCTCTGTATACGAATTTATGTATATTCTACACGCATTCATTATTATATTAAAATATAGTCCAGTAGGAAAGTGGATAATATAGTTAAAAAACACACTTCACGGCGATAGACGGTAATAGTTACGAATACTTTCGTGCAGCTCTGTATATATGTAGAATTTATGCACGCCACTTATTATAATAAGATTTAGTTTAGCTCAAAACGTATCGGAAAACGTACATAAAGGAATTATCACTTATAATTAGTCCAGTAGCCGAATTCTTTTGCTTGTCTGTAAATGAACGATAAATGCTACACACTCCATAATCTATAGAAAAAATGTTATAGTTAATCTTATTAATACTTATAAATATCATTATGTTTGAAGTAGTGTAACATTATTAAAATTCACTGCAAGCAAATTTTCCCTGTATATCATAGTATAATAGAATTATTTTGTGCGTCTCTGTGAACGAACTATAGATGCTATTCCATATTTTACGGAAAACATGTTGTAGTCTACACCAGTGAGGAATATCTATTGCATTATGTTTGAATTGAAATAACATCATTAGTATGCACCGCAAGCGATTTCTCTCGCAAGCGGTTTATCTCACCGCAAGCAATCTCGGCGACTTTCATCCATCACCGCGTAATATATCTTTACACGGAATTTTTTTTGTGTGTTGTCCAAGAAGAAATATGCCCTAATTACTCCCTCGAGGCATTAAAATGATAGAAAGTGAAAACAGAAATGTCCCTGCATTAAGATTTTTCTTCCATTTTTCACAATTTAAAAAAGTATGTAGGATAATTACGGAACAGATGGACCACGTTTTTTCTTCACGTTCTAAAAGGCATATATTTACATATAGTAAAGCAAGGAGAGTTCGCGCGGTAGGAGAGATTGCGCACAAAGAGATTCGACGGGAAGGAGTAGAGTGCGCGCCCAGCGACTCCAGGTAGTTGTACAGCAGAGTTAGTGCAGCGTCTACTTGAATGTGCATATTGATTGTTCCAAGCGTTTTGGATAAAGCAGTGCTATTTTGTTTTGTTTTTCCAAAGTAAGTGTTTGAATTTTCATAACTGTTCGTCAGAATTTTTATAGAGCGTCAGTAACACAAAAAATATTTTGAACTTGAACGATTTCTTATAAACTACTAACCTGGGCTAAGTATGTGAACACCAAAAATTCATTTTAGAAGCGGCCATATTTAAATAAATAGCCGCGCAATCTCTCCTACCAAAATAGGAGAGTTTGCGCATCTGCTACTTAGGAGAGATCGCGCATTTCCCCATAAGTTTAAGTGATAGGAGATATTACACAGCTTATTGATAATTTGTATGAATTGCAAATTACGTGTAAAACATAGGAATGAATCAATTTTGAAATAATTTCGGTAAAACACACAATTATCAAAACAAAATTTGGCAACAAATTAATTTGCAAAAAAAATACTTTTGCAGATAAAAGTTTTATTATTAAATTAATAATACAGTTGTTATTAAATAAATTTTATGTAATTATTTTTGTTAATAAATTAATAATATATTTGTTAATAATTTATTAAATATTTATACATATATTTTTTTAATTTATGAGCAATTAATTTGCTAATAAATTAATTTTGTTAACTAAAATAAATTTTCTAATACAATGTTTTGGAAAAGCTTTCACCCATTCCAAGTAGTGTAATGCCATCAAAATCAAAAGGAAACAGAGTGCAACTAATGTTACTAATCCACAAAATATACATGAAAAAAGATTTAAGAAGGATGCCGCTACAATTAAAAAAAAAAAAAAAAAAAAAAAAAAAAAAAAAAAAAAAAAAAAGATGATGATAAGGTGCTTCCAGAAAAATTGAAAAAACCCGAAGGTCAATGAGGATGAGTGCACTGAATGTCTGGAACTGTACCAGGAGACAACTTCGACAACTGACTAGATTCAATGTATTGCTTGTTGCAGGTGATTGCACGAAAGAGGCACGATTTACAACAATAAGTGCATCGATTGTGGGCGACGACAACTTCAGTTAGCAAACAAAATACAATGAAACTGTGGAAATGGAAATGAAGTAATTTTCAAGTTAAACATATTATCAACTAAATTAATGTTATTTTGTAATCTTAGTAGGGCTTTCTTTTTCTGATATTTTAATCTTCTTAAATTAAAATTTTTAACTGTTGTTAAAATTCTTTCTTTTATGTATTATTTAAACATTTGGTTGAAATATTCACTGCTAATACAATAATATTTACTCATAAAAACCTTTCAACAATGTCGATTAAGTGTAATTATTATTGTTAACAATTTAATTGTAGTTATTCTTAATAACAATCTCTTCTACCTATATGCGCAATCTCTCCTACCCATGTGCGCGTTCTCTCCTACCCTGTAAGGAGAGATTGCGCAAAATAGTTTTCTTGGTTTTATTACTGCTGTTCTATTAAATTACAGTATAACAACAAAATAACATTGGAAATGCATAAAAAACAAATGAAGTCAAAATTATTCATGCATAGTTTAGCAAAATATTAATATTTAGATTTTTTATTATTATTCTTTTGAAATGTGGGCAGACTGTCCTCGCTTTACTATATATTTTACTTTTCACAGTATATATGTATAGTGTATAATGTTTCTTAAAAAAGTCTTAACGTAAAAGTTCATATCTTTAAGTAAATTACTTTTACATATTTTTAAAATTATGTGGTCCATGTCACCCGGACTACACCGGGTGAGATGGACCATAATAAAATATTTAATTAATTGCACATATCTTAAATTTATAAAAGTTTATTTTCATTACATGAAAATTAAATGAACTTACATACAATTAATTTACTGAACATTAAGTTTACATGAAATATTATGTAACCTTATAATATATAGATATGAAATTAAATTTGTTTCTGGAAATCTTAATATCTTAACAAATTTAAACATTATTTATGAAAATATTTTATATACTATGATTGTTTTGCAGTAACTTCTTGCTGTTTAATTTCCTCCCACAATTATTGCATGTTACTTCAAATCGAAAGCATGCTTCATGAATCAAACGCAAACAAAAAACACACTGTATCCAATCTATTTTTTGTTTCGTCTCATTGTAATTTTCGCCACGCCCCATATATTCGTTTTAGTTCCAATCTTCTAAATAGTCATCCTCGTCATCACACATTTCTTGAATGTTTATGACCATATCAGGGATGAACCTTTTCTAATATAGGTAGTCGGCATTTTCCGAAAAGAGAAAAATACAATCCCATGTATTTTAAATTCAGCTCTTTGAAAGCTTAATTTGAAATTCGGGATTGTGTGATCCATCCCTCCCGACAAAAAATCTGTTCCATCTCTCCCGACTACACATGGTCCATCACCCCCGATCGCCTAGGCGAGAAGTATAACCCACCCCGACTCTGCATTATAGATATTACGTCGCCATTTTAGGTTATTTAGAAGCCTAAGTCTTCCTGAGATTGCATCATTAAAACTAGGTAGATCACATTATAAACCAAAACCTTTAAATGCATAATTATAACCATATGAAAAAAGTTATTTGACTTACCAAAAGCAATAATGATTTTTAGCTGAAAAAATATTATGTTTTTTGAGAAGCAAAAAGTTGAACATCATACAAGATATCTTTAAGTGTCTGACTAAGATAATTGCACCCTCTGTGGGACGCCACATTAACGAAATATTGGACTGGTCCATCTCATCCTGTGGTTCATCTCTTCCGCACTTACCTTATTTTCAAATATTAGTATTATGTCTTTTCTATTTTAAACATTCTATTTTTTTCCTTAATAAAATGTTCCTAATTATAAAACAATCGCGGAAAAAATGTAACAGTTACCAACAGATTATTAATAACGTCTTCTAATTAATGTAATACTTAAATTATGCTTCGGAGGTCATCTGCACATTAAAATTGCTGCAAACTTTAAAAATTTCAATAATAACACCTAACATTCACGAACTCTTAATGTTTAATTCCTTTTTAATAGTTGCAAAGCGAATTACAATGCTGATAGTTTTTAAAGAGTAACTCAAAAACTGCTAGGCTGAGCTGTAATATTGGATTCGCATATTTGAAGCTTCTAGAAATCCATTTCTGTTAAAACAAATTATCGGTTACCGTTCATATTTCTTTGAATATTATAGAAAATATTAAAGTTTGTAGCAATTTGAATATGTAGACGACTCCCTAAATATAATTTTACAATAGTATTAATTAGTAGCTGTACTTACTAATCGGTTGAAACAAGACTCGTGTTTATATGATGATTTTTGGCAGAGTTGGCAGGGGTATCTCTTTTTTCCCACGAATGTACAACATTTCTTTTTTCAGTTTCAATGCTTTAAGCTTTTAAGGTGCCACTTCAGTCAGGCGAAAATACACGTTCGCTAATGTTAATCCAATGGAAGAAAAATTTTAAATTATCTCGGTTGCATTTTGATATTTTTAAATGACTTTTTTTTTTTTCATTGGATAGCTGGCGTAGATTTGCGCAAATTCCGTTTTGCACCTTTTTGATTTTGTTTGCAGGTTTTTCTTATGAGGATGCTTTCACTTTCGAAACCAATTTCGAAAGTGAATGAGTCTTAATTAAAAATACCTGTAAAAAAAGTCAAGAAAGTGCAAAACTGCCTCTGTACAGACCTACTTCAGCTATCCAATGCAAAAAAGAAAAAAAAAATTAAATTCAAACGAGATATCTTAAAAAATTTCTCCCATTGGATTAATGTTAGCGAGTGGGTGTTTTCGCCTGACTGAAGTAGCCTCTTAAGTAGGTAAGACAAGCTTACGAGATCCTTGTTTGTAATAATAATAATAGCAATAATACAAATCATTCAAATCATTCAAATCTTTTATTAGCAAAAGAATTAATCTTAAAACACTCATTCAGTTGATGTGAAATTTTCAAATTCAACAAAAGTTTTCGCATATTTAAAGCAATAATACTTTGTTACTAAAAAAGTGTACATTTTTTCGACAATTCAAGCTTTCCATTTTAAACAAAATAAAAATTTTATAAATATGCATTTAACTTATTTCTTTTACAATTATTTTTCTCCATAATTCCTAAATACAAATTGATAAATGATAAATGATAAATAATAAAATCCACAACTTAAGAATTATTAATAGTTTAACTGTTACGGTTTAAATCAATAAAGGAATTGATTAAGACTGCTCTTATAAATGTCTATATGCATTAGCAGGCGTGTTGTTTTCTCCACTATAATTAAAGGAATTCTACCTCAATCAATTCTCATAAATAGAAATTAATATCGTAAAATATCCTTTCACAAACATACCCAGCCAGCTGCGTCCTTTTAAATCTTTGTTTAATACCAAAACACATTCAGCTGAAAATAAAGTGTAATTATTTTTCTTTAAAATTACCATTGGAGTATTTTCATTATTTAATAAGGATTCATTCAAATTTTTACACAAAAGTAATACCGTAAAATATTTTAAAATTAAAACACAAAAATTCGATAATAGAGCTTCATTGCAATTAGAAGAATTTAGTATAATTCAATATATTAATTGAAAACAGTAACAAAACCGCTCAATAATCGGATTAAAATGAAAAACGCACTTTTTTTTTTCATTTAAAATGTTAAAAACACGAAGAGATTAAAAAAAAAGTTGAGAGATAACGAAAAAAAAAAAATCTGATAAGGATTCAAGTTTAAAACATGTCGATTCTTAGTATTTTTTAAAGCTATTTCAGTGTTTGAAAATTGAATAAAAATATTGAATAAAAAAAAAGAATTGATAAATAAAAAATATCATTAATATATTTTCGTAATCCTGACAATATCAGAAAACACAATCAATTTTTAATTAAACAAAAATTAGAAGGAATTGTGCAATATCGACAAGAGTTAAGAATACGGAAATTCCTTAAGCAGTCAATATATTGAAAAACGATAAAACTATTAACGGATTCATATTCGCAGCAAGTGACAAGGTTCTGAACAAAAATGGATTGCTATTTTCTATTTTTTGGGAGCTGTTTCTTTTACTTCGACAAATTAAATGGAATTTTTACTTTTCCGCATTCTACAGGAAGTCGATGAAGAATAATTTTTTATTGGAGAAAAAGTATTTTTTAATTAATAGCTCCAGTCATCGTTAAAATGACTTGTTTAAAACGATGCAACTATTCGCGTGTTTCAGAAATGAGTTTTGAGAATTATGACGAAATTGAAGGAATCGGATATGGGAAAAAATTAGGATTCAAGTACCTTTATAAATATTTTAAATTTATGGTATTAGTTTAATAAAAAATAATAAAAAAAATATAATAAAAGCTATAAAAACTTTCGAAATATAGCCTGTTTTTCTGAATTTGCTATTTCAATACAGACGATCCATAGTTATCTCATTTAATTTTATCTGAATTTTTAAGAAAGTGGTGTAAAATAACGTAAATAGAGTAAAAAGACAAGTTGGAAATTGCACGTCAAACGTGGCAAATGAAGTGCGTTCGTACTGTAACTAGTTTTATAAATATTTTTTGCACCGCATATTGAACTGAATGTATATTTTAGTGCACTTCATAAGTGTATATCAATTTCATTCTGTTCGAAAGGCTGTAACATAATTAAAATGTACTTGCAATAATATTTTCCCATTGACTTTAATGTAACATTAATTAAACTATAAATCTGTTATACTATAAATTAACCCCTTCGGGACGGGAGCCTTTTACGAAATTTTTAATCTTTTGTCACCGTTTTTTAAAAACAGAAATTTGTGTCTTCTTGAATCGACAAAATGCGCTTATTAAATAAGGCAAATTTTACAGTAAAATTTTACTGGTGAGAAAAAACAAGGATTCTCATCGCTTTATGCGGCACGTATACGTGTCGCTCGTCCCCAAGGGGTTAAACTATAAGACTGTCCTTGTAATTAAATTATAAATCCGATTTTCATAAAATTTGAAATGAGTCGGCAAAATTTTGTAACAATTATTTAAAATTTCAGACCATTCGGTTGGGTAGCTTTTGCTCTGTTATATGCAGACGGATTGACAGACAGACAGATGGACCGAACGACGACTATAGGTGCTACGTATTTATATAATTACGGACGCACCTAATAAACGAGACTACTCCAAATTAAAGTTAATTTTGTACTTCAGAATTCATTATTTAGAAGAAAGTTGTAAATATTACAAATGAAAAACAAATTTTAAATTAATTGCTTAAAAGGCGCAAAGGCCAACATAGTGAAAAAGATTCCATGCCAGGACTCGAACCCGGGCCATCAGTAGAGCGCACTGATATTCTACCGACTAAACCACATGGAACGATACCCAGCCTGGCAAATTCTGTCTCTACCTGAATTCTAATGGTATTTCATAGGGCCACATCTAGGTTTACGCACACTTAGCACATTTATAGAAAGGGAGAGGAGGAGGCTCTTAACCATACTAAAATTGTATCCCTTTTTTAGATTATTTTTCATGATTAAAGTATGTATAGAAAGGAATGACATTGAAAGAAAGGACCTAGGAGCACATGTAAAAAAAAGGACCAAAAAACGGAGATTCTACTGGCAATCTAGACGCCAGTAAAAATTCCGTATTTTTACGGAAAATTTTCCCCAAAAATTACAGAAAAATTTCCGTTTTTCTGATTAAAAACGGAAATTTTTCTGTAATTTATAGTGAAAAATTTCCGCAAAAAACGGAAATAGTACTGACGTCTAGATTGCCTGTAGAATCTCCGTTTTTTAGTCCGTTTTTTTTAAAGTGCATTTTATATCCTTAACACATCGAGGACGGGTCACGTGTATTGACATTTTCGGGGATTGATGGAAGAAAATATTACTGGTACCTGAAATTTTGTGAGGATGAGTAAAGAAGGAGTAATCCAGACATGCTTAGTTCTGATTGGTTGTGAGCAGGTTTTAATTTCTAACGACATTTGTAAACGTAAATTTCGTGCCCGTTTCCGAGAAATGACCCGTCCTCAATGTGTTAAGCTCGTCCTGTTAGTTCTATTGTGGCCATACCAACCATTCCACCATAAGGGAGCAAACTAATATATAAACGTATTCTGGAATATACTAAGTATTATTATACTAACTATACTAATCATTGCCTAAACGGTCTTGCTCAGAGTTACCAGCGTCCAGCAGCCACTGTAAAATCTCTTCCCTGATTGAGCTCCAAATGTCTTCTCTACTCCTCCCGACAGAAGCATTTGCACCATTAAGAGCAATCATTTATACACTTTTCTGAATCATCTTGTCGATTCTGACAAGCCCTTGCGGATGAAGAGATTATTAAACTCATTTATTCATTTCCGAGTTACTATAAAACAGCAGCAGAAAACGATGTTATAAATGACTCTAATGAAGTCTGAAGCTGACAGCTTTATCCACAAATTAGTAGAATGCATCCAGCAATTATAAATCAATCTGTATTTGTCTGTTCACTGTTTAGAACAAAAGTACCAATTTGCGGTTTCATTAAAGCACATCCATATACATAAAAGTGTGACTGGTGAACAATATGGCAAAAATCATACAGAAATGTACAGGTCTAATAGGGCTACCCAAAAATATAATTCAGCTGTCTTTTGAATTTACTGTTTGAATAAAAAAGGTAAATACCGTCTGCTAAATCTGCAACTAATTATAATACAGGAAAGTTACTGGTACCAAACGATTAGAAATAAAGCTTACTTTTAAATGATCTATGTAAAATTTGCTATGGGGCCATCTACAATTCAAAACCAGACCAAACTTTGATTTTTTTTCGATGACAACACCTAATTTTGACAATATATTTTAAATTTTCGGTTCAAACTATGCCTAGATACGAAATTTCAAGACGTTTGGATAATAAGCTTATGAATGATAAACATTCAAAATTTAGAGCTTCTAATGTTAAATTACATTTTCATATTTTTATTAATATCTCCTGAAATTATAATCCTAATGTGATAATATTTTGTGTGGTTATAATACTAAAGAAACAAACCATAAATACATTGAATTTGTAATTAAAAAAAATTTATAATATGAATTATGAAATTAATATTCGAAAAAAATACGAATTTCAACCTACAATTTTTTTGATAGATTTATATTTATCATGTCCAGCTTTATGCAAATTCTCAATTTCAAATTTTTCTTCCAAGTAGTTTCTGAATTATGATTAAAAAACGTCAAAATGGGTTTAAGTCTATGGCGTGCAGAAAAGCATAATTTGAAAAATAATATATATTTTACTCATTTTATTGAAACATTTGGGCTGGCAATAGTCGAAACATATTAAAAGAATGAATGGTCATATTGACATGAAATAACACATTAATAGAAGTGACATAGTAATTCTGTAGGATTTCAAAAACTAAGCATCGAATTTCAATTTGGATACAGACCCTAAAATCAGTTCATTTTAAAGTAATTAATTTCTCTGAAACTAATCGTACGAATTTCATGAAAATTTGTATTTAGGCTAATTGAAGAGTGTAGAATGTATTTATTTTGTCAAACTTGGATATTGATATTGAAAAAACAAACAAAGTTTGGGTTTGTTTTGATACGCAGATGCCCCATAAACAAAATTTATGTACGTCATTAAAAAGTAGACTTTATTTCCAATCGTTTGGTACCATCAACTTTCTTCTACAATAATTTGTTGCAGAGTTAGTAGGGGTGTTTATTTTTTTTTCCACGACTTGTACTTTGCAATCTCCAATTTTACAGAAGAAAAAAAGATGAATGATCGGAAAATGTATTAGCAAATCACAAAAAAATCAGAGAATCAACTAGTTACCTATATTTAGAAAATTGAATTTGTCTTATAAATAACATACTACACGTGAAAATTTACATGATAGTCATCAACCAATTAGTTTTCAATACACTCCAGCTCTTATAGAACCATATTATGCACACTATTTAAATATAGATGAATTATTCAAATCTGAAATATGTGTAAATAATGCATTACAAGAAAATGTTTTGCTGAAATTAGACTTTTTCCAAATTGTATCCTCATATTAAGAAAGAGAAAATTAATTTATCCGTAATAAGAAACCAACTTCACTTTATATCCCATTTTCTGGGTTTGAACTACAAATATTTACAGTGCCAGTAAGTGCATTTTTGTGATTTATTACAAGATTGCATCAATGTTATCTATATTCTACAGAAACACGATCGTTCTTTTCTCCAACATTTCTTTTGATTCTTCTTTTGGCCTTTTTATAATTTCCATGACGATTTTTTTTTTACTCGTTACCAACACAAGATATTTTCCCTTCAAACATGCTAATAAAGAAAATACTATTAATTTTAAATAAAGGAAGAACTGCGCTAAAAATTTTTTTGTTGATTTTAAGGAAGAAATGGTGTTTTAGAAAATATACACCATATGTTTAAATTTATCTCTGAATAATGAATTAATTACAGAAAAAAGAATCGGAAACTCAATAGACTATAATTTATACTGCAGGATAATTTTTTGGCAAAACTGAGACGGAGAAGCAAGAAACATTTAACTAGAATTTTAATTCTGAAAAAAAAAAGAATAAAAAATCTCCCCCCCCCCCTCCTCACACCGAAAACTAATATTCTTTCGAAATTCTTAAAAATTAATTAATTTAAAGCATCCTTTAAATAAAACATCCATTAAATACAAGTCATCATGATAAAGCATTTTAAGATTAATTTAAAACAATCCTACTTCTTGTAATATCGTTATATACTGGTGTAGTAGGAGATGCTTCTATCTATTGTCGAATGTGCTTTGACAAAGTTTACAATTTAATGATTTTAATATTCAAATTCTGTAGTTGACGGTTAAAAGCACGTGTATACTTGTAAAATATATGGCTTTTTGTAGGTGTTCCAGCTGAAAGTTTTCCCCTGCAAAATTGACAGTTTATTATTATTTTTCAAGTCTGGATCATTTTTTTTAATTGGGAGGATAAAGGAAGAAATATTTTCTTCTAATCTTGCAGACTAAGTGCACTGATTCGAGTGTTTCATAAAACTGAAGTGTATTACATTTGTAAAAAGAAGAAAATAAACTGAATTTCAACTCTGCGTACATATATTACTATCCACAGAAAACAGAAAGAAAAAAAAATATCTTATGAAATTTTTCTCTTAAAAAAAACAAAACATATAATGAATATGAACTCAGTGAACCAAACAGAAATACCAGTGGTTAAACGGGTATTAATTTTTATTGTGTACGCGAACGCTGACAAAGACATTCTTCCTAACCAGAATATTTAAAAAGACAATAGCCGAAAAACCGTCTATTTAGATTTAACTTGAAGGAATGAAGAAGTAACCTTTTTTTAATCTTTCCCCTTAGAGAAAACAAAAATACAGTTTAGCATCTAAAATGATTTTTCAAGTAGCTAAACGGTAAATCTCAAACAAAGACTTGTGCAATTAAATTGTATTCTGACCAGATAACCTTAATTGTTTGTAAAGTTTTGTGAATGACCTTTGTATTAAGTACCGCATTTCAGCCAATCTATCGTTATCAAAAGTTCACTTGCCATCCATGCTTCTTGTAATATTGTTACACTGGTTTAGTACGAGTTACTTCCATCTATTGTCCAGTTGTGCTTTGACAAAGTTTCAAGATTTAGCTGTGCGCGTTCAAGAAATGCTTCAAGTGATTAAGCAAAACAATGGCATTTGAGACAAAGATTTCAACTTGTAACACACACGCGACTGCGCTTTGAACCATTGTTTATGACCCAAAACTGTGGATACGATTTCAAACGGCTGCAAAATGTATTCGTTTAGGAATGAATATTATTATAAATTGCCTTATCATTTTAATGAGAATTGTCTTTTGCTAAGATGTAAAGATGATTAAAAACAGCATAAAGTGACATTAATGTTATTTCAATCGTGAAATTTTATTATGATCTATGGAAAATTAGGCCGTTCATTGTAAGCTATATTTTTCCTTTAAGAAATATGTTGAACAGTAATTGTAACCGTTATATCAGTCGATCTATTAATTCCATAATTTTGAAGATTAATGACTGATAAGTATATATCGGAAGTTCTTTTGAGTTGTGAGATCTATGATTATTCCCTAAACCGTGGTTTTACCTTAGAGATTAAATGATTTAAGATCTATGGAGTGTACGCTATCCTATGCTTTTTCACATTTTCACAATTAAATTTTAATTTATTTGTGTATTCATTTTGTATTTGTTCTGATTCTTTCAATCTGTTGCTTTGCACGCCGAAAACTCTAGTTTCTCACAATGCGGTGCGGTAAAATTAGTTTTAGGTATTTTAGAAAGATCGAAAACTTTAAAATATAATTTCATTCAAACGGTAATAATAGTTCTATGGGACGCGTAGTGAATAGTTGTCATTTAAATGAAATATTTTAATATTTTGAGTTTCTTTTTTTTTCTTTAATGTCTAGTAAAACTCACACAATGCAGAATTTATTTTTATAATCAATGACAACAGTAACAATTTTCAATTTTTAATTTTTCCTCAAAATAATTACATTTTTTAAACAAGACCGAAAGTAATATATATATATATATTTCAAAAGACTAAAAGATTGAAGTTTTAAATTTTATTACGTAAAATATGTTATTTAAATATCTTACAGAATTCCATTGGAATAGAATTCATAAATCACATATTCCAATCAAGTTTTAATTAGTGAATGGAATCTCTCACTTGAATTGTATAGTCTAGGGATGAGAATTCTCACTGCCACCGAAATACTCAAGGCCTGAGGACACGAGTTGTGACGTCATCACTAATCGACCGACTTCTCACTAGTGTTGGAATTCACACTGTAAAATTTTGAATGGCAATTTTCTTTTGCTTTATTTGTGGAATGTCTATCATCTTATAAAACAATAATAACTATTTAAAATTACTGGCGAAAATTTGGAATGCCTCAATAAAAAATCAGCCAGATGCGGCAACATTGTGGCATTCCACATCTGGCTGAATTTTTAATTAGGAATTCCAAATTCTCACCAGTAAGTTTAAATAGTTATTATTGTTTTATAAGATTAAATATATTCCACAAATAAAATAACAGAAAATTGCTATTCAAAAATTTCCGGTGTGAATTCTAACACCAGAGAGAATTCGGTCGATTAGTTATGACGTCACAACTTGAGTCCTCTGGCCTTGAGCATTTCGATGGCAGCGGAATTCTCCGTCCTAAACCAAATAGTTGATTTTCCCCTCTAAATCTTAATAATATTTTTTACTTTATTAAATATCAGAAATTCTGTCATTAAATAAGGCGAGAAATACCATTAAAATTTAGTAGTAGCAAGTAGTCATTTGGGACGGAGAATTCTCATCCCTGATAGTCATACTTAACTAATTTTTAAGTAAAAACAATGAATTCTACATTTTACAATAGCTATTTTAAGATTGTACTCAACAGTCTTACCTCCTTTTGACGATTATTTTTAATGTGGAGATATCCGACCCAGGTTACTTGGGTTTCATAATATAGTGTCAGGATTATAGAAGTAAGTTGAAAATCATTTTCAATTCTAAACTATACTAGATATTTTGCTTTTAACATATTTTTATAGTTTGTCCACAAACTACATCAAAACGCATTTTTATATGACATCTGTCAAACAAACAAATAATAAAGTTTTGAAATTTGCAAAAGACTACATGTTTAAACAATGTCAGCAGCATGTGCCTTAATCTTGGATATAATCTATCTATATACAAAATTTCAAAAGAAATAGTTGAACCATTTTCCTATATTTACGAAAAAAAATTATGGTTACGTGAGGATGATGAAGAAGGAGCTCTCGACAATGGAGGGAAATCAGTTGTTAATTGTGGTAACGCTTTCATATTCTCCTTAGTTTTGTATATTCACAGGTATGCGAGTGCTTATACATTTTTAACACTACTATTTTAAAATAGTATTCTTCCTTATATAATCGCAAAATTCTTCGATTAAATAAAGTGAAGATTACTATTTTGAAATTGTAGTGTTCAAAATCAAGACCCGTTGGCACCCCCCCCCCCCATTATTTATTTATACTATTGCAATAGTTACTTTTTACACTATAGTAAAAAAAAAAAAAAAAAAATGCTCGTTGTTGAAATATATTTAAAAAACTCGTACTTGAGAATTATTTGAAAAATAAAGAAAATACAGTAAAAAAAAGTTAATAAATATATTTATTAACAACAATTTAAACAAAATTGTTTTCAAACTAATGTTATTTGAAAGTACATTTTTTGTTATATTCGCTGATGTAAAAATTGAATTTCGGCGATATTTAAATATATTATTTTTGTGATAAAAGAGAAAGCGATAGAGCAGGTCGTTGCCATAGTTGTTATGATGACAGCGTTAGCGATGGACAAGTTTTTTTTTTTTTTTTTTTTTTTTTTTTTTTTTTTTTTTTCAATTAGTCCATGCTTTTTTTCAAATAGGATAATATTTATATAGAGACTCATTTACTTTAATTGCACACAACTTAAAATGTAGTGCTTTTTGTTAACTCATAAATCGCATCAGTTTTAGTTGGGTAGCTAAATAAACTACAACATTTTTTTTTTACTAAAATAGAAATAAACGCAGCAGAGCAATGAAAAGGCTCGAAGTCACATCGGTTGTCGACATATAAAACACACCGTCCGTTCCCGCCTACTCTTTGATGTATTTTACTTAATGAATATATCTTTTAAATATTTCCAGTGTGGTTCTCCGTAATAAGGGTTTATACATGTTTACAAACCCGGCAGCTTTTTGTAGGTGCACGGGCGGCGGTGAATCTAAACGTTGTTCACCTATATTCGTATATAATAACCGTCAACTATTCATTAAATAAAGAATTTCAAAAAGCGGGTAGGAAGGAACGGGACATTTAAAACATCGACGACTAAAGCAGCCTCAAATCCAATCATTGCTTTCGGTAGTGGACGGGCTGATCTACCCATATATTTATAACCGTCCATGTATCTCAACTACGGAAATGGAATGTACCCCGACTACGAACCCACTGAATTTTTTTTTAAGACATAGTGTAGGTGGGGGTAAAGATACGCACTGGCTGATTTAATATGAAGAAACATTTCTACAATCATGAGTGCTAGGTGGCAGTTTGGTCTCAAGTGTAGTAGCTGAGTTTTCAAACCTTGTGAAAAAAGTAGCTCTCCATGCCAAAAAAATGAGGTAAATTTAAATTTGCGAATTTTGATTTAATATTTTAAAATTTCACCTTATTGTCTAACTGACAATGGCTCGAATTTTACAAATCCAAAAATTCAGTGGAGAACGGAAGCTCTTTATATTCTAAATGCCTGCCTTGTAGTTTACCTCGATCGCATTTGTATAAACTTGTAGGTAGCCTGTTAAGCAAAATACTGCAGAATGGGCTAAAAGTACGCATCCGTCTTGGGGCAAAGATACGCACAAGTTTAAGATGCGGGGCTTAGCCCTATCGTTTTGCAAAGCTTTCCACAATTACGCTGTGGAAGGTTTTATTTTATATAAGTTAGTATTGTATAAATTATTATAGCTACTTAACTAATATAAGCTAGTTAACTATCTTTCCTTTTTCTAGTTACTTTTTTTTTAAATATACAACGTGGGTATCTACCTACCTACTTTTAAAAATCAATATTCTTGTTTCATAAACCACTTTTGTTTTAACTCTTAACCCTTAACTCCTATTAACGGTCTCACAGACCGCTGCTATATTCAGTTTTCACAGTTTAACTTGTAATTTTTAGTTTAATTATTGGTGCTAGTTTAATTCTGATTCATTTGGAAACCTAGTAGTATCGCTAAAGACTTCTAAATGAGGAGATTTTTTATTAAAATATGCCTTTACATAAAGTTTAGCGCAGAAACAGCATCATGTGAGTCAGTCAACCCTTTTATTCATTCTACGATCAAGCGGTTTCGGAGACCGCTCACAGTATTTATGGAACAATTTCAATCACAGCAGTTAAGGGTTAACTTCTATTTGCGGTCATACAGACCGCTGATTTTTTCTTTTTTCGCGGTTTAAGTTTTAATTTCAATTTAACTGTAGATACTAGTGGAATTTACTATAGATTCTAACTTAACTATACGTATTAATTTCTTCAGGTGTCTAGCATTAACGCTAGAGACTCCTGAATAGATGAGTTTTAATTATAGTAGACCTGTGCATAAAGTTTTGTACAGAAACAGTATCTTATAAGACTGTTGACCTTTTTATTCATTCTACGATCAAGGGGTCTCTGAGACCGCGCACAGAATTTATGCAACAATTTTTGCCGCAGCAGTTAGAGGTTAACTGCTATTTGCGATCCAACAGACCGCTGTTTTTTTCTTTTTTTTCATGGTTTAACTTATATTTTTCAGTTTAACTATAAATACTAGTGAAATTTACTAATGCTTTTCAATAACTCATTCGTTTTATTAGAAATGGGGCAAAAACCCGCAGTAACGGGGCAAAAATATGCGATGCGTATCGTTACTCCACCACTGCGTACTTTTACACCAACCAATGGAGCAAAGATACGCAGAGCAATGTTTTTAAAAAATTGCAATTACTCACGGAATTGTAATTTGACAGAATGTCGGTGGCACTTGCTTAAGGTTCTACTCTAATATTTTAATCACTCGTTACATAAGTTTAGACCAATGTGTGCGTTAAAAATAAAAATTTATGGAAAGTGCGTATCTTTACCCCCGCCTACTCTGCTTTTTAAGTAAAAGACTTAAACGTGCAGGTGGGATAGAACGGGATGTCTAACATATTTTTGTCATTTCTGTTGAACTGTTTTTATTGGTGAAATCACTACTATATAAAAACAAATCTTTTAATTCGATAAAATTTTGCAATGAACATATATTTGTTTGGCTGCATTCAGGAAAACTATAATGAAAATAAACTACTTTATTAGCAATATGTTAGCTTTTTATTATAAACGGAGCATTCCTTTTGTTCCACTTACCGATTTACAATTTCCGCTGGAGACGACGTTTCTTTCTTCCCTTTTTCTTAAAAATGGGTTGAGAAACAATAGATGTCATGTTTCTTTACCTTTCGTTAATATTTTGTTCCATGTTTTATTGCCTTCTGAAGTTGGGGCTTTGTTTTCCTTTTGCTTGTTAAAGTGTGAAAGAGTTCTTCTTTCCTTACATTCTAATTGTGGATAAGTCGTTTTTAATTTTAAGGTACAGAGCAAAAACAGAGATTCAACAGAGAAACAATGCTTGTTTCAGAAGACGGGGGCAACATCAAATGATTTCTTGTTTCATAGATTTTTTTAGAATGACTTCTTTTTGCGTTAAAGCTTTAAAAGATAAATGTAAATTTTATAAAAGAGAACTTTCTGCGTATTTTCTTATTAGTCAAATGAAAACTTGTAAACAAAGATTTTGAAAGCGGGTATTTATTCATTTGTAAAGTAATTTAAGTATGTCAAATTAAACTTTTAAAGTTTTGAATAGTTTTACATCGCAATAAATAAATGCAAGTTACTTTAAAAAGTAAAATCCAAATATATCCGTAAGAAAAGTCTTTTTTTCTATCCGTTACTTTTCTCAAACAAAAGTAGTATTCAAATATCACTCATCTTGGATTGGAATTTATTAATAACTGTAGAATGATGCAATTTCTTTCATATGTTTTGATAGTTTTTAAATGAGAGTTTGTTTCAGAAAATTGACTTCAACGCTTAGCAATAGTGAGCCTCTAGAAAAAATATGCTTCATCAAAGCAAAAATTGTACCTATTTTTTTAATCAAATCAATTGATCGGATAATCGGCTTTATCGGAAAGCTTACTACTTTCTCTAATTAACCCGTTATCATAGCTGCTAACATCTTACGCTTTTTTATACCACAAAAATTTTATAGTAAATTATACTTTTTTAAATCGTCGCAATCTTCCGATTAAATAAGGCAAAAATTTCTATTAAATTTTTGTGGTACAAAAAAGCAGAAGAAGTAGCTATGCGTTATAATGAAATAGGAAGATAATACAAATATTGAACAGGCCATATTCATGTTTTACAAGTTGACAAGAAATAACCTGGACCAAATTTAAGTTCAAACAAGCAAACAAATAAACCCCTAATTAATAAAATTAAACACAAAACACCTGTAGAGATAATAAATTAAACATTTTATTATCTCTACAGGAGAAGAAAAACCTTGGACCACAGTCATACAGGTTGTTTAATCTCTTAATCCTCGCTCCCGTGATATTCACGGGCTGGCGCTTTTATTCAGATTGTTTGATTCCCACCAGTTTTATAAAACAGTGTAATTGGCTTTATTATGGTATCATTTTACCTGTCATTAAATAAGGTGAATATTTCTTTTTCAAAAGATTGTTTCCAATGAGCAATTTTAATTTTTAAACCGTAATTTGATGCAACCGTTAAGGGGTTAAGCTTTATAATAGTAACCGCGCGTAGTTATCATTGCGTTTTATCTTTTATCTCATCGATCGTTTCAATGCTTCCTCCTATCAAGATGAATTTTAGTTTTGAGAACAGGAAGAAAGGTCTGCCGGAGCAAGGTTGGGAGAGTAGGATGGCTGAATAAGGACACTTGTCTTTGTTTTGGAACAAAAAACACGCAATAAAATAATTTCGTTTCGCGTTGCTTTGTCGTGATGCAGGAACCAAGATTCGTTGGCCAACAATTTGGCTCTTTTTCTTCGAATGTTTTATTTTAGTCGTCTTGTCCTTCTGGCAAAAATTCGTGGCGGATAATTCCTTCGAAATCAAAAAAGGACAGAGAACATTACTTTGACTTTCGATCTGACTTTTCTCGCTTTTTCGGCCTTTAGGAACCTTAGCCAATTGCAAAGATTAAAAATTCGCTTCAATATCGAAGCCATAAACCCAAGTTTCACTACCAGTGATTATTCTATTCGTAGAGGTTTCGTCCCCATTTTCTATATCCAATAATTCCTGAAAAATTGAAGTGCGATTGTCTTTCCTGAATCAGAAGACGCAGGACGAATTTTAAATCCTGCAGCATTCTCAATTTCTTAGATAAATGATGACATAATCCAGTTAAAATGTTGAAAACATCAGCTATTTCTCGTACAGCCAATCGTCGATTTGAACACACGATTCTTCGAATTTGAGCCAAATTAGTTTCGGCAGTTAAGGTCGATGGCAGACCTCAACGGAAATCAATATCGGCCATAATTGGTACACATTGATTGTCAAACATCTTTGAATCACTTAAACCCTTCATACAACTGCGTACGACTTAAGAAGCGATCGGCATAAATATGTTTCAAGATTTCAATGGCTTCAATATATTTCTTTTCAATTTTATGTTAATATACTGTTGATGGAATTAATCCACTTTCAAAAATGCAGGTGGACATAACAAGCACTAAAATAACGCTTAATCACAACGACTAATAACAATTTAGACATGACGCGGATGAGAAAAATTTTGTCGTGAGCATGCTTGTTGGGCTTTAAAAAAAAAAAAAAAAAAAAAAAAAAAAAAAAAACGGGAACTTTTTAAACAGCTGTCACATATGTTCTGATTGAGAAACGAAATCAATATAACTGCAGTGATCATTAGTATACAATATTAAAAGCCTCCATGATCGCATCGTTGAAGAGAAAGATTCTGTAGCAGTTAAGGCGTATGCCATCAGCGACATCTAAACATCTAGCAATAAGAAGACCGTCCACGTGCAATTTCTACCCGAAAAAAACCCCAAAGATAAGAAGAATGAGCTAAGGAAACGTTGAAACTTTATTTCTTAAAATTGTATTCACTAAGATTGTCATAATTCATTCCAGCGTATGTGGACTACATTACCATTAACAAAACCCTCTTGGGATTTCAGATTGTGATAACTCTATTTCTATTAATAAAACTATTCGCTTCTTTGTAGAACATCATTTGAATATTTTGGAAAGCAATTCTTAACAATTTCAAAATCTTTTAATAAATAGCCTTGTCTGAATTTAACCAACACAAGTTATCCTTGCATTACGCTTTTAGTATTTAATTTTAATAAAAATCTTAATACCATTCTTAGTAATTAACAACTATTATCAGTATTATTACTTCTGATAACCCGATTTATCTATTTAGAAAATTTCTCGCTAGTTGAAAAATCGGGAATAATTTCTTAAAAATTATTTTAAATATTACAGAAATGAATTTCTTACAACTGAAAAAGTTGCCCATGGGTTTCGTTGTTCGCATTTAATAACATGCTTGAGATATTAATTTTTCTAATACTAGCAAACCTGTATATTATATTTTCAGTTTTCTTTTCATTTATTATTTTCACTATATTTGCATTTTTGTGTTTTGCATTGTATTTTTTTTATAACAGGGATGCGGCACGTAAATTATTTATTTTAAACCTTTTTATGGAAATACAAGATTTCAAATTTCACCAACTTCAGAAATTCTAAAATGGTTGAAATTGCTTCATCATCTGTTCAATCAGAATGGTTGACATATTTACAAATAAGTTGTTCTATTGCAAGCAGCTTATAAGACAGGCTTCTTTATATACAGACTGCTAAATTTAAATCTAAATCCAACATGTAAGAAATAACAACTAAGTTCTAAAAATCGTCACATATTGAAAGAAATTTGTACCAGAAGGACAGATAACATATTTTTTTAGCTGATCCGGTTTATTACAAAATTATATACCGATCGAGATCTTTTAGAGGCATATTAAATAAATCTTTTACAGAATTCTCCTAAAACTAAATTGTAATAATTCTAATACCGTACTATTAAGTTTAGACCTAATTTCCACACGAGCTACAGAGGTTTACATACATTTCACACTCTCTCTAACTTCTTTGATATTTAAGTGAATTCGGCAAACAATTAGTTTTAGTAATTCTAAATAAGGAATTCGTCCATTTTCACACAGTTGGAAAAAATTACAAATCGTTTGATTTATTTACATTTTGCTTGATTGTGCTAAACAATTAAAAGTGTAACTACGTAACCCATCATTTGTTAGAAATCCTTTACCTGTGTTTTATTGCGTCGGGTTGTTTCAAATAACAGACCACATATCATTACCTAATGGTTGTCTGTGTGAATTGAGTAATCCGTTCACCATATCCTCCAAATAGCTCAATTGGAAGAGCATTGTCATGTAAAATATAAGGTTCAGGTTTCGAGTGCCGGCCTGGACACATTTTCACTCAGTTGGAAAAATTACTAATCATATGATTTATTTACCAATCAGTTTGGTTGTGCTAAAATATTAAAAGACACTAGAACCCTTTACATTAAGTATGGTGGCAGTTACTTTGCTGCGTCTTCCCTGCGAGTCACATATCTGTGCCGTCATGACTGTGAAATTTCTGTCAGACATGTAAGTATTTGTGACAGAAACGTAAAAGGTATAAAATGAAAAGCCAAATGAAAATATATTTTCCTGCGAAAACATTCCAGTTTTATTCTGTTTTAATCTTGTAAGAATTTTTTATTTGTATTAAGTTAATTTTGCTTCTTAGGAAATAAAGGGAAATATATTATTCACGGAAATTATTTCTACAATAAATCTTTACTCAAGCAGTGCATCCCTTTTTGGCTGATGTCACAAGTCAAAATAGCGTAGCAAATCATCCTGGTTTTCCCATAACAATGCTGTACAGGTAAACACTATTTTAACAGAAATATCATTCATTGCTATTAAAAAATATATATGCAGTATAAATTACATCCCACATACACAATTAATCGTAATTACTATTTGATGTTAACATAAAATCAGATTCTGTATTTATTTTTCTATAAAAACATTTAAGTACTTAATCATACGAATTCCGAGTTCAGCAAATTTATTAAACATTAACTGCGCCATAATTTATAATCTTTCTCTTTATTCGGAAAATTACACTTAATTTCTGTTTCTGAAGCGAACAATATTTTAACTTGCCCTCAGAAGCTACTTCTATTAATCAGTTCAAAACCATAAAAAAGAAAGAAAAAACGTTGGAGGTTAGATATTTTATGAGAGCATAGTTATCTGACCTTCCCTTTTTCTCTAATCAAAATACTAACCACTCGAATGTTGGATATGTATAAAAAAAGACTTGCTTATGAAAATGTATTCAAGAAAGTTGCACATATCCATTTCATTTCATTTCCCTCCCTGTCATTATTTTACAAAAATTGTTGGGGGGACCGCTGGATCTTTTGACTTTGATATAGTGTTTAAAGCTAAAAGAAATGTAGTGTGGGAATGAAGTAAAAAAAAAAAGGTGCGCTCAAATAGCTTATTTATTTATTTATTTAGCTCTTAGTGGATTCTGAATAGGTAGGTACGTACTTATGAATGAATAGATTTAGGAGGGAGACATACAAATAAAAGGTGTGGTCTCTAACTATCTGAAACCTGTTTCATTTTGCCGTGGGTTGCAGAAATGCTAAAATATTTTCATCCCATTCTCTTAATTCACACCATTCTGTCTTTGCATACAAAATTTTCAAATGGGAAAGATCATTACGTGAGTGAATAATTCCATTCAAATCTGCCCGTAAATTTTTATTGCTCTTTCTAAGGGATTATTTTTTGTATTTTACATCATATTATTTTCCTTTGCTCAAACTACTCTTGCTACAATATATATATATATATATATATATATTTACAACACTTTTCAAAGCATTTGAAATGTGTTTGAAAATTCAGTCTTTGTTGCGCTACAACTGTTATAAAAATAATTATATCCGCATGAAAATCGAATATGTCATAAGGGCTTGTAATAAGTTGCTCGTTAAAAATGGTAACAGCCACATAAATGTGAACGCAAGGGGGGTGGGTGGACTATGACAAGCTTATGCTTCCAAGAATTTTCCCGAACTCTGTATGTGGATAAAAAGGCTAAAATAAGAGTGTTTTTTTTTTTATTATTCTTGTCTCTAACCGAAAATATTTGAAATATTTTCATCCGCCTTCAAAGGATGAAATTAATAAGTTTTCGAAGAAAAGTCATATTCATTATCTTGTCCCACATATGGATTAAGATAACAAACGAAAGTGGGTAAGATGATGAATATATAACAATATTTATCAAGGTTTATAAGGCTGCAAATTACAAATTGAAAAGCAAAAATCATATCTCCATGATTTGTGCCTAGCTTGATCTACATCCTAACAAGAACAACCAGCATAAGCTCAAGATTTGTACATGAAACAGTAGAAGCATAATTCATTCTTGAATTGTTCCCAGGGCCTGATTAACCTCTGAATCTATGGAAAGCACAGTGTCATTTCGGGGCTCCTTTTCATTCGATTTCTAAATTCGACATACCCGAAAACTCAGCAATGTTACAAATATTATTCCAAAGAGCGTCTCAGTTGAATCCTTTACATCATAAAATATCAATATTTTGATCTATTACATCAAAAATTAATTTCTTATAAAGGTATTTTTATGAAACACTTTAATTATATATATAAATGAGTTAAAAATTTGGGGAAAAAAATAGAATTTTGGAATGAAGTTAATTCAATACAAAATTTACCCTCTGTTTTTCCAATTTCGGTCATCTTCAAAATTTTCTAAGGGAAGCATGTGCTTCTCGTTCCTATTCCGTAATGAGGGCCTGCTTGTTCCTCGCAGAGAATTCAGTCTTTACTATCATAATCTTCCATATCTTACTTCATCAGTGCTTCGAAGAGGGACTTCCTTTGCGTCTGTTCGTCCTCGTCCTCTTGCCCCCTTTGCCGCCATATTTGTTTCAACTATGTTCACCAGTCTATCATTCATTATAACCAATCTACACTGCGTATGAAAATTTACGTTTTGAGTTGTATTTTGACAGGGCCGGCGCTAGATATTTTGCCGCCTGAGGCGAACATTATTTTGCCGCCCTTATGACGTAGTAGTTTTTCACTATGGACGCACCGAATAGTGATTTTAGCTAAATATCGATTGCCGAATATTCGGTAAACCGAATACCGAATAGTGACTATCAAGCCGAATACCGAATATTCGGCCTGCCGAACAGTGACTATTCGGCAGAATACCGAATGTTTGGCATGCCGACTACTTTTTAATTTTAGAATTTGAAAGTATGCATTAAAAAGCTAAATTTTGAAACAATTTTACATAATATTTAACACACAAGATCTTTTTACAAGTAAATTCTACATAAAAAAAAATTATCCTTTGAATTGCTATTTAAGAAGAGGATAGTTTTAAAGCTTAACTGATAAAATTTTAAGTTTCATGGATTCTTCTCTGAATTAAAACAAATGAATAAAATTTTCTTATATTCTAAAACAAATATTTTAAAAACAAAGGGAAATTTTGAAGGAATTTGATGAATAATTGTACAGTCATATACTGTTTATTTATCAGGAAGGGACTGAAATCGTTATTATTGGTTAATTTTCTTACGTGATACCTTTCAAATAGCAAATAGAAAATGTAAAAGCCTTCCCTTTTAAATATAATTCTATTTCTAATTATTAAATATCTTTAATAATTGACAGTTAAAAATAGTAGTTGTTTTAAGGTCTTTAAAAAGATTTTTTTTAAAGGTCTTTTAAGTGTTTTTAAGCTTTTTAAAAAGATCTAGCCGAATATTTCGATATTCGGAAAAACCGATTATTCGGCATACCGAATATTTTGATATTCGTACATGCTTAATATTCGGCATACCGAATAGTTTGATATTTGGCCTAACCGAATATTCGGTAGTATGGTCGAATACCGAATAGATACCGAATATTCGGGGCATTCTTTTTTTTCACCACTACTCAAATGTTTTTTAGAATAGTAAATTAATATGCTAACTATAATTTATTTTGAAAACAAATATATATCAAATTAATTTACACTTTTAAAATAATCAAATAACTTAAGAAATTTCGCATCGTGTAAAAAATAACAACAGCTAGCTCGAAACTGAATTAATAAAAATGTAATCGCATCCTAATAATATTTACAAGAAAGTATCGTATCAAGAATAAAACAGACTCTTGAAAAAAACTCATTCTCCTTTGGGAAAAAACATTTATTAAATTGACGTTATGAATACTACATAAAATCTCAGTTACAGCTGGCAAAGAAATTACGTTTAAAATAAGCATTATTGAGCCATAATATGTCAAACAATTTAAAAAAAATCAAATTACGTATAAAATTTGTATATAAATTACAAAATAGAAAATAATGATATCAATAACATATATCTTTTTAAAATCATATAAGCTCCCACTTTGAATAATATTTAAAAAAAATAACTTAAAAAAATAACATACAACTTCCATATCTAATTTGTATTGATCTTTTTTAGCAAAATCATTTGTTATAATATCGAAATCAATATTATAAAATTATCACACTTTCGGGCCAAAAAAAGAAACACACAAAAAGAAATCACACATGAAATTCTTGCTTAAATTAGAAATTATGATATGATGAGATATTTACATGAAATTACATTATACATGAATTTACACATGAACTTACATTAATCATATGAAATATGATACATGACAATTTGATTTCACGTTAGTGATATTTACAAAAAACACAACTATCAACAGTGAAATAATTCGATATAATTAGCTCTTTATCAAAATCGTTTATTATATCTTCCTAATAAAAATAATTGCATTTTCATCTGCACGAATAATTTAAATTTAATACCAATTCTCGATCCAAAAAGTGATTAAAAAAAGTATTTAAACAATGAAACAGTACATGAATATCTTGCATAAAAGTAAAAGTAAAAATAATTGTATCAAGAACAAATTAATTTCGTGCTTTTTTCAAAATATACAGTGTTGCCTGTACTTAAAAATAATTAAATATCCAATTATACACACGTACGTTAAAAATATAATTATATATATAATGGCACTACTACTTACAGAAAATAAAAATTAAAACGACTAGCATAAATAAAACACAAATTTTAAAACTTAAATTGACTTCTTTGCAAAATTGTTTATTCTGATGGCGTAATATTTTAAGCAATCGTATTTTCAGATTCTAGAATAGCAAAATATGAAGCTTTCTTGATGTTTAATAAAATTTTTAAATCGGAAAATGAACAAACAATTTTATCACAATCAAACAACGCACTCAATTAAATAAAAATAGACCAAAGAATATGAAGCTTTCTTGATGTTTAATCAAATTTTTAAATCGGAAAATGAACAAATTTTATCACAACCAAACAACGCACTCAATTAAATAAAAATACACCAAAGAATAAAGACAGCAGGAACAAATTACTAAGGTGCATACACGCCTTGAAATTTCCAAGGTGTGTGGCACCACTATTTCTGTATGGATATTTTTAGTCAATATTTAAATGGCAGAATTCGAAAAATAGCATTAATTACTATTATATTTTCAGTAAAATAAAAATATACTTAACTGCAATCACCTTATTTAATAATAGAAGTCGTAATATTTTCCTGATATTAAATAGGATGAAAACTTTTATTTAAAAATTGCGGTAAAACTGTACGTACTCGGAAATTAAACATCCATTTGAAATTAAATAATAAAAATGCAATAATATATTGTTTACAATAACATATAAAAAATGTTAAAGAAGCAAACTTTTATGCATTAACTCTTTCATAAATTTAAACGAAAAATACAATTACATCTTAAAATCACATAGCCATTTAAATAAAATTAAAATATAATTAAATGCAATCAAGTATTAGTAATAACTGCTTGAACTTAGACGGCAAGAATTAAGCAAACATTTTAAAAGCTAACACGCCTTGCCTTTTCTTTCGCAAAATCATTAATTATGTCATCATAATCAATGTTAAAAGCAATTACATTTTCAATTGCCAGTATTGCCAAATTGGATAGGCGCTCTTGAGCCATTGTAGATCTCAAGTAATTTTTTATAATTTTTAATTTTGAAAATGAGCGTTCACTACTAGCAACCGTTATTGGCAAAGTTAAAAGAATTCTAATACAAATAAAGATATTTGGAAATACTTCGATTAATTTATTTTTCTGAATGTGATTTAAAATGTCAATGGCTGTCATCCCCTTTTTTACGATATTCCTAAAAACGAGCAATTCGTTATACAAATTATCTAACTCTATATCATCGGTTAAATGCGTGTGTAATATTTTGCAGTTATTGAAAATATCGGTCGAGTTTACATCGGTTAATGAAGGAATATCATATAAAAATTGGAAAATGTTACTATGGTCGTTGAGCTGTTTAAATCTGTCAGTGATAGAATTTTGGCAGATATCTATAAGATAATTAAATACCTCGATTTCAAATTTCTTTGATGGGTCATCGATGGGAGTGTTTGTTCCTTCGTAAGGGAATAATTTACTTTTGCGTCTAATTCTTAGAGAGGACGAAGGTTCAAAATCGCTATTTATTTCCATTTCGTTTGCAATTTCTTTCGCGGAAGTCAAAATTTGTTGAAAACCGCTAACGCGAAAGTCTTTTAAGAAGAGATCTACCGATTCTAAAACCTTAACACATTCTGGTATGATCATATTAGGACTTTGTAGAAGTTTTGATGCGATATTAATTTTTGTCAAAATTTCATACCAAAGTACTGCACTGCAAACAAATTTGAATGTAGAAATTTTATTGGCCAGCGATTTACTCCTACAAACTGTCTCACTATCTCTTGATTTATCTAATGAAATTTCTACTAATGCATCATATATATTGGGTAAATCATACCTCAAAGGTTTCACAGCTTCAACTCGACTTTCCCATCGAGTCGTGCTAACACATTTTAAAGTTAACGATGTTACGTGCTTTTTTAATACTGACCATCTGGGCTTAGACGTCGAAAGAAAAAACAAAGAGTTCTTGAATAAGTAAAAAAAAATTGCATAATTCCCCGGATTGTTTAGCAGCATCATTTATAGCCAAGTTCAACGAATGACATGAACAAGGCACAAAAAAAGCTTTAGGATTTTCATTTAAAATGCGTTTTTGCACACCTGAATGACAACCTTTCATATTAGCTCCGTTGTCGTAACCCTGCCCACGAATATTTTTCATTTCGAGGTCTAAGTTTTCTAATTCTTTGACAACAAGCTCAGTTAATCCAGCCCCTGTTGAATCGATTACAGGTAAAAAATTAACAAAATATTCCTTAGGTACGTACAGTTCATCATTTTCTTTCGTTACAATTCGAATAACGAGAGACATTTGTTCGATTCTGCTGGCATCTGGAGTACAATCTAGTACTAAACTGTAATATTTAGCTTCCTTAATTTTTGAAATGATAGTATCGCGAACTTTTTGACCCATTAAATTAATCATAATGTTTTTAATGTCTTTGCTTAAATAATGTACATTGGTACGATTCTTTGAGGATTTTACTAAATGATCATAAAGTACAGAAAAAAATTTAGCTAACAGTTCTAAAATTTTAAAAAAATTACCATTATTTGAGTGAAATGGCACGTCTGAAGTGCCTCTCAGTGCAAGCATTTGGGTTGCACAAAGTTGAACTGTGCCAACAACTGCTTTTAAAATTTCTCGCCAGCGTTGTTTTTGAATTTCCAATAAACGCTGTCGCTCTTTATCAATCGTTTGGCCTTTTTGCAGCCTAATTTTTAATTCAATCCATTTTCCGATACATTCAATATGATTTTTAGAATATTCGTGAGATTTTAACGCACGTGAGATATTTTTCCAATCGTTAAAACCATTTACCGATAAGTTTTTAGCAACATGATCACGATCAGCATTATTAAATAACATGCAACAAAAGCAAAACACACAATCTTTTTTTACACTATATACCAACCATGTTCGTTTGAATTTTTCCCCATTGGACATTACTCTTTCGTAATAAAATTCAGAAAAATGTCTTCTATGAACGTCGCGAGGAAAGAAAAAGTCCGTAATCTGCACTGGACCTTTTTCGATTACCAATTCACGTTGTGAACCTCTTAAGTTTTTCCAGTCAGCGGGGTCATTAGATATTATTTCAAAGGTACTTTGACACGGAAGATTTTCATCTTCAAGTATGTCCTCCTCGCCTTTTTCAAGTTCATTTTCAACGCCTGAAAAAAGTTTGACTGATGAAGGTTCTCCAATATCTTGTCTCATTTCGGATACATTTTCATCTTCCATTTCATCTTTCTGATATAACCTGATGTTCTGCTTCGATATTTGGACATAAAAATGCCCCGCTTTCTCTTTGTTTTTCTTGATTTATTCCTAATATGTCTTCTTCTATCATGTCCGAAGGAACCTGAGGTTCTGCTTCAATATTTGAACACGAAGGTAGTTCTATGCTTCTTTGTGTCTCTTGATTTATTTCTAGTGTGTCTTTTTCTTCTAAATCTTTTGAAAGAACCTCAGGTCCTGTTTCAGAACCTGAACCGGACTGGGATAAAATATACTTTTGCATCCATTTGGAAGATTTCTTTTTTTCAGCCTCTCTAGCTAATCTTTTTTTCCTACACGTAAGCCACTATCTTTCTTCCGTTTTAAATCGCTCATTCTAAAAAAAATAAATTATTGGTGACTGACTGATTTATAAAATACGATAACTAATAATTGAACAAACAAACAAACAAAAAAATGTTATTTCAATGAATTTTTTCGGGGTACTTTCCCAGTATAAGGAGGCCTTTGGTTTTTCTTTTTTAAAGCTTGACGCAATTTGGGTTTTACAAAGTGAGGTTTGTTGTCAAATGATAATTGACAACAAACCTCTATGAAAACAGACCTGGTGAACTTTTATGCTTGTTCATATATGTAAACATTTTATTTATATACTAGTCCCACCCGGCGTTGTCCGGGCCCGTAATAATATTTTTAAATGAACCTTAAATTTCTGTTATTTTATATCTTTAACTCGATTTTGTCTGAAGTATGTGCCCGCTGACTGTGTGAAAAATCGGTTAAAAAAATCTTGATAATTAGCGGCAAAATGGCTCGAAAAAACTGACATGGGAAACAAAGGGAGTAGGGTGATATGTTTGCGACGACTGCGTAATTTTCGTGCTAAAATTTTCGTGCAGCCGGACGAATTGTGCCAAATTCTCCCCTTCTTTCCGCACTTCTGAAAGAAAATCTTTGAGTTATGATTAAAATCAATGCTATAGTTGAATTATGAATATTTTCCATTCTTTTAATTGGGGTTTTTAGTTAATAATTCAGCTAATTGTTAGAAATTTAAAATTCTTAATCTTAGGTACATCAGAAGAGATACACCAGATCTTCGACTACCCTCACACAAATTTTCAGCCTCATACATGCCGTAGATTTTCCTAGTCATCGCACACAGACACGCGGACACACAGATAGCGCTAAACTTTCTTTTGTTACTATAGAAATATATTATTATTATACAATTTACATTTGTTTGTAATAAAAATTATATAAATGGCTTCTTTATATTAAATAAATTGTATAATGATTAAAAAAAATTACTTGTGTATATGAAACAGTGAATAGGTTACCAAAAATATGTATGAAAAATTTCCTTCTCTCGCTAAAGCCAGTTTCTCTATTTCACCTATATTGGAAAAGTACTGTTTTTGTTTTATTTTTTAATAATATTATACGTAAAAGCAAAATTGCCACATTTTATTATTGGCATCATCAGAATAAATTATACTGCCCATGAATCAGTCAACTAATTCAAGTACAGGAAGTATAGTTTTATCTCATGCTTAATTAGGAGTATCAATAAAATAAACTGATAAATACTTGAAAATGATAAATGCAGTTGTAGCAATAAATGCACATGCAAAGGAAAAAAAAAGTTATAAAATTTACATTTTTTAAAAACAGTAAAAATGGATTATAAATGGATATTTTTTAAAGTTATTTATGATAATCATTATTTTTTTAAACCAAATCTAAAATTATCTAATAACATTATCTAAAACCATAAAAAAAAAAAAAAAAAAAAAAAAAAAAAAAAGAATTATAATCGACGACAAATTCGAAAATTGTGATCAGCTACGCAAAACAAGATATATATTATGCTTTTTTGCCACATTCTTTTTTCATGGCGAAAAAAAACACAATATTTATGAAATTGAATTTTCATCTTTTTTAGAAATTATTAGATTTAAAGAAAATGTAAAGTTGTATACTTTACTTGGATATATAAAATTTTTATTTAACCAGTCTTTTTCTACAGAGAATGAAAGTAGCCAAGATAGTATAAAAATGATATAATATACATATAAGATCGTTAGAAAATGTTTAAAATTGCAGAAAATTGAAAAATATGAAAACGGAGGTGTAGGTGGGAAGGGGGGGGGGGAGGTGAACGGTAAATAATTGATCTATACAATATAATATTCTCACTGCAACACATTGGAAATTCTCCCCTGCTTTCAGCGGAAACAGTTGAAAGTTATATAAGGAACTGCTACTAACAGTTTAAATAATCACTAATAAACAACATAATTAAACGCTTTAGTATAAAACAAACCTTAAGTGTTTTATGCGAACTGTTAGTCTGCGAATGGAATCCCGGAAAATTATTATTATTTTTTTTTTATGCAATCCATTCTCAAGTAAATAACATTTTCAGTTGCATAACTGAATTTGTACACACAGTTGTAACAAAATAATGCTAATGTTACTGTTAATTCTGTTAATTTTGTAGTTTGTCAGTTAAAAATATTTACTTGAGAATGGATAGCATCCAAAAAAGCGATTTTCCCGGTAGAGAGAATTGATTGTTGATGCAGTGTAAAAAGTACTCGGAAACGTTTTCGTAAATGACGAGCAGCTAATAAAAATTTATTTTTATAAATTCTTCTTTAAATTTCTAAAATGAATGATGTTTATATAGATGAAGGAACGTTTTTCAGAATCGTGGGTGACTCGGAAGAGGTTATTGTACATTTCCGTCCGTTTCGTAGATTCAGAAACACTTGTCTTTTTTAACAGTGCAATGCAGCACAATTTCACCAAACATTCCCTTTTTTCAACACACTCTTATTTCGTATCGAATATTACATGGTTGGAAACATTTTTCAACATTTTGCAATAAATTCCTTGATTAAAAGCTTTTTTTTAAAAAAAAGGAATAATAAACAAATTTGGAAAAATATGAAACAATTGGCTCTCACATTTTATACTAGGAGGCTTTGTCCTATATGAGCTACGTTCGCCAACCCCGTCCAAACCCAGCAGGCTCTAGAAACACGCTAATTTCAAAAGATTTTAAAAAGATTACGCTATTACGGAAGATTGAAAGATATTACTACGATTAGTGGCGGTCTTCCGTAATCGGGTTGTCATCCATTTTTGTTTTGTTAAGGAGATACATTCAACGCTGTCGCGACAAATCCCGGCTGATGGAATGATTAAGTAAAATCAATTACGCGTTTGAAAATCAGCTTGCATAATAGGTTAAGTACAAATGTCACTGCCTACGGGACTTTTATAACGCCTAGAAAAAAAGTTTTCCTTTATACAAATTAAAAAATCGTTTTAAATTTGACTTTTTTAATAAATCGTTTTAAGGCGGTCCTCAAATAAATACTTTCCTCAACTTAATAAACAGGGACTTTTTTACCCATTTTTAAACGTAAAAGCATGATATTTGCAGGCGTAATGATTGAAGTGATTTGTACAGCAATTACACATTTTGTTTTTCATTATCCGATAAATTAATTACAGTTATAAGTGATTGTTGCCCCATCACGGCAGTTCTTTACTTTCCTACGCCGTCGCGTCCAGAAATTTAACTGAAAACAAAACGCCAACTTTGACAGCACTTTCTGAAATATCTTCTGCATTTACAGGAAAATGAGAAAAACAATTACAGTACATAGTTTCCTAAAATGAACACCTGCTAATTTGATACGTTTGCGCACAAAAATAATAGTAAAAGTATGTCTAAAAGTAGCCAGCTTGGATTTGAGAACAGCTTTAAATTTAAGCTATAAATTATAGAAAGAAGTGAAAATTGTAAATCGAAAGAGACGTTTTATCAAGGTCTCATTTTTTTATGGCTGTTTGTGTTTATTAAGATATTTTATAATTATTCCCTTATTTGGATAAAGATCCAGGACATTGAAAAATTAATGATATATGCGGGATGATTTTTAAAGCAAGTGACGGTATAACAAGTAGCGTTGCCAGATGTCCCGCGTAAATCGGGGCTGATTTACGTGGGACACCTGGCAACACTAATAACAAGGTTTTAACTTCTTCCGTTCCGAAGCTAAAATAATTATACAAATGCCTATTCATTGGTTTTTTTCCAAACAAAATGACATCGTAAATGACATAAAAAATATCTTTTCTGAAATGGATCCTTTAGGCGCTTAGTAATTTAGGTTCAGAAATATGTATCTAAAACTACAAACCCTCTTAAAACACCAATTTAATAACCATTAACCTAAATTAATGCAATCACAAATTTAAGAGCTTTACACAAGTAAATAATCTACAAATCCTCAAAATGTTTTATTGAAAAAGATTTAAGTTAAATACTTATGAATTTTTTTCACTTTCTTGATCATACTGTCTTTTGGGCATTTTTAAGCATTTTGCAAACTCAGAGGAAAATAACATTTATTTTATGTGGGAATCAGCTTAGAGGCTGCCATTTATTCGATTGCTTTGAACGCAAAACACATTAAGCTATTAAGAAGTAATGTGAAAACGTAAAAAAATTGGACCTTTTAGTTTTTATAAGGAAAAGAACAGAGGTCCAGGGACCGAAGAGGTTAAAGAATACTTTTTTCAAAATTATCTGCAATCATGATCTTAAATTAAAAAAAATATATACATTAACGTAATATTTACCTGAAGTATGAAATATTATTACCACTTGTACTACTCTTTAACCATACTACTCAAGATCTGATTTTTTACAGTCAATTAATGAAAAGAATTACACCATCAAATGACTGACTGACTCACAAGTAAAATAATGAAATACTAAATACATGACGCTGCATGAATTTGTTTTGATTTGTATTCTCTGGCGCCGTCTACCCTTTGTGAATTCTGCTGAGCTGATTTCAGTATAAGGCTTTTCTTTGAAAAAAAAAAAAAGCATGAAATTGTTTTAGCTACAATATATTATGTCTTAGTTTAGATTTAATTCATGTTCCATAATAAAGATTGTGGACTCTTCGATTATTACTTGGCTGTAATTATATGAAATGTACTCTGTATTTTTATTCAAAAAAAATTATCATTTTTTTTTTGGCAAATATAATGGTAAAGGATTATATGTTCAATATATGCCAGGCAAATGCCGCCCTTTATGCGTGCGCCCTGAGGCGGCCGCCTAGCCTGCCTCATGCCTGGCGCCGGCCCTGTATTTTGATAATATTTTAGTAAAGGATTGAAATAAACTTACCAAGGTTGGGTGATTCTTTTTTGGGGTCTACTGTAATGTCCAAAAATTACAACACATTCGAAAATCGAACTTCGGATAGAAATTACTCTCAGTTTGCCAGAAGTGAATTGTTGATAGTGATTTACATGAATCTCTAGCAAAGATATCAGCTGCATCAGGTCAGTTACAGCTAAGTATGACCGAATAGGAGAAAAATTTAATTTGCCACCTTACTCAGTTCGTCGTTTTACCCTCCTGTATGTTCCGTACAGCTCTTCAATCGGATTATTTCAATTATTTGAATATATGGTTACCTATGTATATTTGTTAGTTTAGGGGCGTTTTAGTTCATATTACATGTATTTGAAACTCAACGAACAATTTTCTATAAATCTCACCGAATATTATGATATTATTTCAAAATTTTAAAGATATTTTAATGAGTTCTGACGATTAACTTTTCAAAAAATGCAATAGGAGCATTCGCAGTTTGATGCAGGTGCTCCGTAAAGTTGAAAAACGTACCGTAATATATATTTAATGCCTGACATTTTTTACAGATATCAGGTTGAATTTCTCTAATAAGAGCGTTCTAAAAATAATTTCTCTAAATTTTTGGGCTTTACTATGCTTTTTAAAACACTTAGCAGCGATTACTTGTCAAGTTCCGTGTGTTACTTACAGTTGCGGTTCTATTCAGCCTTGAAAATAAATCTACTTTCAGCCAGAAAAGACCTCTCGAAATAAACGAGAGGCAACATCATATAGTCCCTGTCGTACGATAGCATGTTTAATAAAAACTTAAAACAAAGGTCCAAAGATCAAGGTATAGTATTGCCCAAGATACAGATAGGTGTCAATGATTTATATTATTTGTCAAAAATTTACCATTCAATTTTTTACAGCATCGCCTGAAACGGACGGAAAAAAATAAGTGCGCATCAACCACACATAAACCCAAGATGAAGTGAAAACTTCTATAGTAGACGATATTACGTAACAACAGTTGACGCAATATTAAATATGCACGAATGCGCTAATTCTTGCCCTCTTTAAGTTGGAACTGCCTTATACCAATGGTATTTCAGATGAAATAAACGCCGAATACCTCCCGACAGAAAAGATAAAGAAAATCTATAAAAATCCATTAATTAATAAAAAATTAAATGTATAGATGGGAAACGTAATATTTATTCAGTATCAGTGACATTTATCTGTAGTTTGGACAATATTATATGTTTATTCTTTCGTAGTATCTTTGATAAATGCTATTTTCCCTTGTTTGCTTCGAGAGGTGTGTACTGGCTGCAAGTAGGTTTATTTTCAAGACTGAATAAAACCGCAAATGAAAGTAACATGTGGAACATGGCGAGCAATCGCTGGTTAAGTGTTTTAAAAAGTACAGTAAAGGCCAAAAATTGAGAACAGCTATTTTGCAATTTAGTGGAATTCTAGTAAATATCTATGGTAGGAGATAAAAACAGCAATTTTCTTCATTAAGGGGGCTGGTCACTCAGCTTCGGAATTCTTCTCCGTAATGTTAAGTCTATGAACTTTTTATGCATCCGTATATTTAAAGTATCGTCTCGGGAAATTCATGTTTTTAACATCTTTTTTCTGTGTACTCTTTTTAAAGGATCTATCGTTTTTTCTTAGTTTTCAAAATATTTCTAAAATTTATGCTGAATTTAATAATTTATATGTTAAAAGCGGGCGAACTGTGTGTAAGATTTTAACACTTCATATAAAATTAAGTCTATACTTTACAAATATTTTGAAAACTAAAAAAAAAGAGACATCCTTTAAGAAGAGTACACAGAAAAAAAGGTTTTAAAAATATTAATTTCCCAAGGAGATATTTTAAATATACGAATGCATCAAATGCCCATAGACTTTACATTAGTTAGGGGAAATGAAAAGCTGAGTGACCAGCCCCCTTAACAAAGTTATGAGGGTTAAACTTCACACGGTGTGTTTTCCGCCGCTCTCCTCTTGAAAAATATCGGCTATTGCCTGTGATATGATAATGCGTGCGATCACAGTTTAAGCAGACCGTAGCGTTTCCTATGTTTAAAGGATTCGCTATATAGGGTGTCTCAAAAGTCCCTGACACATTTTAAAATTTAATATAAAATCAAGCAATTTTTGTATAGAAGTGTGGTTTGGACTAAAATGCTTCTCATCATGAAAAGTTTTTTTCAAGAAAATAAAAAAAAAATAGTTCAAACATCTATCATAGATGGCGCCACCTGTCCGTACGTTTGGTTTCAAATATGCGGTTGTTTTATTTATTTATAGATTTTTTTTTTTTTCAGATTAATTTCGATTTGGTTTCGAAGTACCAACCTACGAAATTAGCTTTTTCGCTGGGAGTCGTCATTTCTGTGTAACAGCGTCAAAACTAATCTGAAAATAAGAAAAAAAAAACGTACGTTTGAAACCAAACATACGGACATGTTGCGTCCTCCGCACTCCTATACAACAATTACTTGATTTTATATTGAATTTTAAAATGTCTCAGGGACTTTTGGGCCACCCTGTAGATCTTTAATTTACGATTAATCAAGAAATTACGCTCTTGATTTTCATCAGATTTCTCACGTTTGCATTTTTACTAATTTCCATAGATAAATATTTTATGACTAGTTATCGTCAATCAGAAGTTTTTGTTTGAAACGCGCAGCTATGGATTTTTTCCTTTAAAAATGAATTTTAAAAGAATATTTGCTATTCACTAATAATAATAAAGAAGATAAATACCGCAGCCAGATAATTTGGTGCGGTAAAAAATGTAAACATTTACATTTATGTAAATAAACAACAGACGATTAACGAGACATCAAACAAAAATTCAGAAAAGAAGGAGTAAAAAATGTTTTAAGTAGTAATAGTCATTCGTGAAAATCTTAAAAAACAAATTATTTGATTCCAATTTTAAATAAATACCTAATGAAAAACTGGGAGCAACCAGTAGAGTGTTTCAAAAATCAGGAATTCTCAATGACTTATTTATATCCGGACATAAATATATAAAGAAAAAAGAAAAACAAATAGGTAAAATACTGTAATTCGCTTGGCAAGTGATTAGAAAAATGCTTAAATAAAATGGACTCTTTGATTATCTCAATTTTATTCATGAAAAGTTTGATGTTTTTCTTTTTAATATGTGGCTATTTGAATAGTCAGCATAAATTCACTAAATTATAATTATGCCTTAAGAGATTTTGTATACTTATTTTAAGATTATCGTAGATTTTCAGTTTCGGAAATGTTTTGAAATTAGCAAATAGAGTTACTTTAATAATTTTAAAACGATTTATCAAAATGAATCTAAATTGTTTTTAATAAATTGTAAAAATAACTTAAAATAATTGAGAAAAAAGGCTTGGCTTCATTACCATTTACACATATTAAATTTCTATGCTGCCCAACGAGAAAAAAAAAAAAAAAAAAACAGTTAAAATATAAAAGCAAATTTTCATTCAATAAACTTGAAATGTAAAGGCCAGACTAAAATGAAATTTTCCATGGGGCTGCCCTTCATTTATTTAAATCAGATTGCTTAAATGTGTTTTTAAAAATTATTTAAGAATGAATTATATATTATTTTGCATGACGAATTATTTGTACAAGAAATAAGACATTGAAAACTATAGAAATTATGTTATTAGAGAAAACTCGTGTAAAAATTTTCAGAAAATATTAAATTTCAAAAATTGCTCTTGTGCTACTCTTCAGATCTGAATTTTTGTATAATGGCTAAAGAAATTAGGATTTTTTTTCTAGATAGACTACATAAAAATCTAATTCACTTATATTCCATTACATAATCAGTATATATTTTAAAGTTTTATAAAATTACTCTGTGTATAGATTTATATGGATAATCTTTTTCTCCATATAATGGGGAAAAAATACGTATAGTTTTCAGAGCAATTAATCACAGGCTTTCTTTATCAGATAATTAGTAGCAGAGATGCAGCAAAGAATCAGGTTTCGTCCTGTCATGTTAACGAATGTTTACCACTAATCATTGGATGAAGAGAAGCAATAATAATTAATTGCTCTGTAAAATATACTTGTGTTCGTTGCTCATTATATGGAGAAAAAAGAAGTTTGTTTTACAAATCTTGTTCTATATAAGGTTCCTCTCTAGTTAATAATATCATTTCTGATTATCTTCTTCCCTGATTAAATTGTTTCATGAAGTCGAACCATAAATATTGTTAGTAGTACTGTTTGTTTTCGAAAAGCAAAACCCTTCGCTCTTTTGCGCATGCGTCAGGTCTTTTATCAGGTAATTTCTATCAAAATAGGGGTGAGCGAAGTTTGTTTAGATGCGTTTGGCTGAGTGCCAATATTAGTGACAATGTCCAAGTGAACGACGATTTAGACCTTCGGAAAAAACTCATCTCAGCGTAACACCCATTTGGATAGTAGAATCGTCTGAGAGGTCTAGGCGCGGCTTTCGAAAACGAACAGTAGTCTGAAAGTTATTTTGATATTTATTTTTTATTTTATAAAAAAAAGGATTTGTTAGATTTAATTAATGAAAATTCAGTCATTAAATAGTTTTCTTTTCAAAAAAGGCTTAATCTCATCATATTTTATCACAGAATGGCAGTTAGATGCGTGAGCTACCATTCGATTGGGAATTGTGCCTACTTTCTGAATACAATATATTTTTTTAAATGGGGATCGTACACATATGAAAAGTCGTACTATCTTTAACTTTTAAAAAGGTAATTCCCACTTTCGACACTCTATTTAGGTTCTTTAGATTAAAGCAGAACGAAATAAGGTGTAGTTTGCGTACAGTAGTAGAAAAAGAAAGAGTAAACACCTCTACTAACTCTGCAGCAAATTATCGTAGAAGAAAATTACTGGTACCAAACCATTGGAAATAAAGTCTACTTTTAAATGATGTATATGAAATTAGTTTAGAAGGCCATATACATATCAAAACAAACCCAAACATTGTTTTTTTCAATAGCAATACACAAGTTAGACATCATAAATAAATTCTACACCCCTCAATTAGCCTAAATCTAAATTTGCGTGAAAGTAGTACAATTAGTTTCCGAGAAATTAATTATTTTAAAATGAGCATATTTTAGGGGCTGTATTCAAATTCAAATTCGGTACTCGATTGATGAAATGCTACAGAATAACTGTGTCACTTCTATTAATGTATTATTTATTGCCAATAGGACCATTTAACTCGCCTAGTATGTTCCGACTATTGGCAGTCCAAATATTTCAGTAAAATAAGTAAAATATATCTTTTCAAATTACGCTTTTCTGAAAATCATAGGCGGCCGATTAAACTATCGTTTTGACGTTTTTTAATGATAATCCGAAAGCTACTTGAAGGAAAATTTGAAATTGAAAATTCGCATACCGCAGGATATAATAAATATAAACCGATAAAAAAAAAGAAAAAAAAAATTGCAGGATGCAATTCATATCTTTTTCGAATATTAATTTTATAATTCATAATTCGTATTATAAAAAAATTTTAATTACAAATTCAGTGCACGTATGTTTAGTTTTTAGTATTATAATTAAACAAAAAAATTATCACATTAGGATTATAATTTCAGGAGATATTAATAAAAATATGAAAATTTAACATTAGAAGCTCTACAATTTGAATGTTTACAATTCCAAAACTTATCATTCAAGTGTCTAGACATAGTTTGAACCGAATTTTTAAAATATATTGTCAAAATTTGGTGTTGCCATTTAAAAAAAAGAAATTTAGGTCTGGTTTTGATTTGTAGATGTCCCCCTAAGCAAATTTTATATACATCATTTAAAAGTAGACTTTATTTCCCATCGATTGGTATCGGTAATTTTCTTCTATTATAATTAGTTTCACAGTTAGTAGGAGGTGTTTACTTATTTTTCCACGACTGTACTTTTTTATTAACCTCGTAGAGTTCGAGGATGCTAAAGGTAAATCCACATGAAAAACTTTAGTGCATACATTCCTAAAAATATCCGATTGTAATTTTTTGTTGTTGCTGTTGTTTCCATTTTGTGAGATGTATTAAATGGACACAAACATATTACAGGCATTTTTTAAAGCTCCGAAAACAGATTTAAATTATGAAAATAATTAATACGTTTATATTCAAACAAACTGTGAATTATGGCCTGCATTAATTTTCGCAAAAGAAAAAGAAAAAAGAAAGAAAGAAAGAAAGAAAGAATTTAGTTCATCGAAAGCATGACTATCTCATTTTCAGCTCATTCCTATCATCAATTTCCGTGTTATAGAGAAATTTTATTCTTCAACTTTCTAACGGACCATCTCCTGTTATTGTTGGCATCCGCAGAAAAAATGGTATAAACTTAGATAGTTACCGGAAAATTTTGTAGGATTATCTTTTACATAAAGTGAATTTATTTTATATTTAGAACTTTTCTGGTAACTAATTAAATGTTCCCGGAAATTTTCCTGTAGTAATGTTTTATTTTTGTTTTCGATTTTTATGGATAAATCCCTAAACTAACTCATTGTTTTCTGTAACTCTCTGAGGATTTAAGAAAAAGAATATGAACTATGCCTTTCCCCGGGTTGCTCCATGGAATTATTAATAAAAAGGAACTGACATATCCTTAAAATAGTGAAGCTTCAACAGTAACCGATTTCTCAGGTGTTGATTACCGCCGAAGCAAATTTCAACCAGTAAATTTAAATAGAAATTTTCTCCTTATTTAAACGTCTCATTAATGGAAAACTGGAGTCATAAATAATGGCAAAAAGAGATTTTCATTTTTACTGGTAGAAGTTTACTTCGGCGATAGTCAGTAACTCCATTTCTGCCATCTTATGTCAGCGGAGGTAACCTCCTTTCAGTGTCAGGGAAAAAAAAATAATACGAGGGCAAACAGCTACCAGAAAAAACAAATAGAAATTTTAATCATATTTGAGAGATAAATTTTGCATGTTAAGCCGCTAATATAAGGCAAAATTTTCTGTTTAAAATTTACTGGTGGTAGTTTGCTTTGGCGGTAATCAGAAACTGTTGATCCCATGTAAAAAATCAGCCGCCATCTTGTGACAACCTCCTCAGTTACTTCAGTCGCAACTGGTAGACAATATACTATAGCTCTCCTCCTCTTTATTCATAACTCCATTGGCTGCTCTGATCCAAGGAAATCAGATAAAGTGTCAAAAGTAGGTGTTACCATTTGAAAAATGAAAGTTGGTACAATTTTTAATATTTAGATGACCCTTTTTCCAAAAGTTCCATTCATACTCGGAAAGTAGGCACAAATCCCTGTTTCTTTGCACCCTCGTATCTCTTACACAATCTAGTTATAACTTTGAGTCGGTCCGTTCGTTTATTTCCCACGCCTGAACATTGAAAGTAGAGCATGTAGCAGCTTCTTAGTTTTGTTTATGAATCCGTGTTAATTAACGATTAATTAATACTTATAATTAATTATTTAAATAACTGCGAAATTTAGAGAAATCATTTAAATTATTTTAACCCTTAAATGCATAGTGATGCATTTCTTGCATATCACTTTTTATTTAACTCTTAGCAACCACTATATTTATAGAGAAATATTAATCCTGCAACAATTAAAAAAACATGCTACTAAATAAAGTTAAAAATCTATCTTAAAATTTCTGGTGTCAATTCATTAATATGAGAATAAGAAAACGGAATTCTAAAAGAAAAATTCATGCATTTAAGGATTAAATTTTACAAAATAAAAAAATATATAGAATAAGGTATTTAGATTCATAGTTATTAAAATATTTACTATCATGCAATATTTTAGTTATGACAGTAGCTCGTATTGCAGATGTGTAACATAAGAAAAAGTTGACGTGTTATACGAAAAATGTATTTCTGATTTTTTTCATTATTTTTCCTGTGTAATAAACCTTTCTGAGAATCATATATAATTTTTTAGAAACAAAATACGAAATCACGCATTTAAGGGTAAAAGGATAATAATCCTTTCACAAATTAGAAAAATCAAAATAAATGGAATTCATAATATGTAGGACTCCGATTATTTTCGTGGCGATGGCAAATTAGAGCTTTTGATAAACGAAAAAGGTATGTTTATCATATGTTTATTCTATAGAATTTATGTGTATCTGATATGTAAATATAAAGCCTATAAAGCTTTCTTATTCAATATTGACTAAAAATTAAAAAAATGAACGCAAAATAAAAATTTCTCTAAATCTATCTTGCGAAGAACAATAAAACTGACTGGAGCGTCAAAATTTCAAGCTTGCTGATACGAAGTATAACCGAAAAATTGCCATAATTTGACTTCTTATTGCATTTGATATTCCATAGCTGAAGTTGCATATTTATCAGCCTGGTTATGGAATCCACCTATCTAGAAATGTTCAAATTTAAAGTGAAATTTCGAAAGTTGAATCACTTAGACTATGATAATAATTGTCCATAATAGTTTAATTTCTCTTCTCCAAAATATATTTTCATGCAACTAGGATTTTTGGTACTTTACTGTTTGACGGACACTACTTCGCGGCACATTCAAAGGCTTCCGCGAAAAATAACAAAGCGTCATTCTCAAATATTATGAACAGTACATTTATTTGCACATACGACATAAAGTTGATGACTTCATTTAGCATTGTTGAAAATGTCCGATTTTTTATGCCAGTGGCTCTGTATAAATTCAATTATTTATAATTCACAGAATATTCTCAGAAATCTATGGATATATACCAGAAGTATATAAATCAAAGAACAGTTATTACACGAATGGGGGAATCTTGAAATCAGATTTGGATGTGTATATATTATTATTATTATTATTACATTCTAAGCATCATTTTCATACTTTGAAATCAATATTACATTATTATATCATATAGTTTTATGAACAAACAATATGAACGGGATCGTTGCTTTGGAAGAATTTAATCGCAGGGCATTCATCAGTTGACAATTGTCCCACTGTGTCAAACATATCGACATATAAAAAAAAAAAACCTATTTACCAAAAAAGAATTGTTGAAACGAAAAATAATTTATAAATGGAGATTTATAATTGAGCTACTAACATTTATTGAGATATTAGCAATTTACTACATTTCTACTTTTGCTTGAAATTGCGATTGGTTTCTGTCTAATGAAAAAGTACCAGATTTTTATGCCTTTTAATCTACCAATTGTGGAAAGCAATACAGACAGACTAAAGAATTGAGGGACTAGTGAGTATAAAAGCAGAAGTTAAAATTAGATAATTATGATTTTTTTTAATTTTCTAAAGGCAAATAAAACTAAGACAAATTCTTTTAGTTGTTTAATGACAGCTGAAAAAGTCAATGACATTTTACTTTACACAAAGAATGTGCGATTTTACCATACAATTTTGTAAATAACATGAAGCACTTTCATATGTAAGCTATGTTTCTATTTTTGAATTCAGTAAATAAAATATTGTATAGATTTAAGTGCAAGTATTTTTTTTCAACCCGTTTATATCGTAATTTTGTGCTATTGGTCAATTTTCGAGGTCCAGTTAAAGTGAAGCAAGAGAAGAACCAGCCGTCTGTTTAACCCTATACAGCGCAGTAATGCATAGATGAAATCAATTAAAATTTAACCCTCAATAATTAAATTCAGTTTCTGACTACCACTGTATTTAAATTAAATTATTCGCCTTTTGTAATCACAGAAGTCTGCTATTAAATAATGCAAAGAATTATTCTATAAAGTTTGTGGTATGTAACCCTAAATATGAGTAGAAGAAAAAAGTACTCCAAAAGAAAAATCATTTAATGTAAGGTTAAAGAGCACGAGGTAGAAGAAACTAGAGATCGACAGAAAATTCGGTTTCGTTTTCGTTTTCGGTCCAAAATCTCAGTTTCGGCGAAAATGCTGCCAAAAATTCAGCAGAAATTATCTGTATTCCAAAAATTTGTTTCCTCCTACTAAATTTTCAACATTACTCATTAATTTGAGCTGTGTAGGCTGAAATAAGACACTCTTTATTTATTGCTATGAACTTCACTTCTTATAATTATCACTAACGACTGACTCAAGACGTGGGTGCAAATTTCAAAGCAAGCAATGGATATACGACTAAACTTTCAAAACGCATTCACATGCTCATTAAAAGCTGTAACCTTACAGTAAATGAAAATGTTTAGTTTGAAACCGCAGAAGTGTTTCAAATACTCTTTGAGAAAGTTCTAGTACAACAGATGATCATTTACAAAAAATATTATAAAAGATAATTTAAGGTATGTATAGTTAAAACATTTTTAATTGGATAAGATTCGTACAATTAGAAAATCATTCTGTGTCGTTGATGAATTAATTACATTTTATTTTATATGAAAATAAAAAGTTTTGGTCAGAAGCGCAGAGAGCCAACTTGGGCCATACGTATCATTAATTAATAATTATGTATATTTAATAAACGTGTATAATTAATTAATAATTATGTATATTTATGTATGTATTAATTACTTCAATTTTTTTTTACATTTTCGTTTCCGGCTGAAAATAGGAAGATTACCGAAATTCGGTTTTGGTCTTAAAAACCTGTTTTGATCTTTGTTCGAAGAAACTTTTTTCTTTTTTAAATTGTTTAGTCTTATTCGAAGCTTCTATAATCTATGACACCAGGTGTAATTCTTTTCGGACATTAAATTTTTTTAAAGACTGAAAGGATCCTTCAGTCTTGCTCTGGAGCGGGGCCAGGCTGCATATTACCCGTCTCAACTCTTTATAGCCAGCCCTGTATAAGAAGGACTGTACTGTATTTCTTTTTCCACCAAGAATAATTTTCTGCAGTTAGTACAAATTTTCTTTGCCTATAATGAGCAAAAAAATTTTAATTTTACCGATAATGACACTGAACAGAAAGAATAGTTAAACTGTTACGTATATGTTTAGGCAAAATCAGACGAAATCTAGATGACATGAGTTTAGAAGCGTTTTTACCTTGTTAACGCATTTTAATCTATCATTCTGACTTATTTTAGAAGGTTTAATTGAAGAAGCACCTAGAAGCAGGACCGTATTGAAACAGTTCGGGACACCGGGCCCGATTGCCTGTGCTAATCGGTACACCTTAATTTATGTTTGTTTCTATTAAATATTACTTTAACATAAAATAACAAATAACTAGCTGAATAAGCATACACCGCTATTGACACACGCACACGCACAGACACACACAAAAAAAGAAAATGAAACTGAATATATTGAAAGTAATTATTAAACTTCAGATTTTTTTAAATTATAAAATGCTCGAGCGAAATTATTATAAAAATCTGCGGTGGCACATCGATCACGGAATTGGGGATGTGCACTATAATGCAACCATTTCACTATTATGAGCTCTAGAATCCACTGTACCATTTCGGAGCAATATGAGATGCATGTGTGCATACAGCAATAATGTTATTTTTTTTAAATCTTAAATCCTAATAATATAACTCGGAGGGAAGGACCTTAAGGAAGACCGGAAGGAAGTTAAGGAAGGCCGCAAGAGAACTTTCAATTTTAGTGCTTCCATGATAGGCTCATGCCTGAAGTATTTTCATGTTCATGTAACTGTATTTTACAAATGCATGAACGTTTCTGTTCCTTTTTATATTTCAAAAATATAAATAAAGTACTTCGAAAAATAATTTAATCATTTCTTACCTTATTTATCGCATCATTCACAGGTAAATATATTATGAAAGCGTCACTTCTTTAGCAACTTTGAGTTACTTTATTCATTCGTATTTAAAAAAATAACGTAATTCCTACATACAGCATAAAAATTGGATCTTAGCTCAACGGTGTTATAACTAATTACTGAGCTTATAAAAGTGAAATGCTTGGATTAGTCGAATTTGTGCTTTCCGAGTTCAGTTATCCACAATTCGATATTGAATATAATAAAAATAATAGTAATAGTAATAGTAATAGTAATAATAATAATAGTAATAATATTAATAATTGTTATTATTATTGTTGATTCTGATGGGAAGAATTCCTAAAATGTTTACTAAAATTGTATAACGATATCTAGAAAGTTTCGATCAATATTGAGATATGTTCATATAAAGATAGTTCTAAATGTATTCCGATAGTTCCAAACGTTTACAATAAGAACTATTGTTTAAAGTAGCATGAAGTATGTTATCGCGTAAACTTTAAACATTTTATTTTTCAATAATAGTCTAAAGCTCACGTACTTAACAGAGTCTACAAGGGCCACAAAGATTTTAAGAAGTATCATTCCAGGATTTCAACGGCTGCAAATGATAACACGCATTGTTTCATGAGCCGATTCATCAGGTAAGCTCGCATAATCCTTCAGATTTGGAAGAGAATAATACCGTCCAGCCCAGTGCAGTATGACTGCCGACAAACTGAGCGTTGATGTAGAACATAATAAGACACGATAATAAGACGTCAGTCAGTTACATTATCAACTTTACCAAAGAAACAAGGAAAACAAAAAGACAAATATATCGTAGAAAGTCGGAACAAAAGAAATATTTCTATGCATTTTGAAATACACAATTGAAAATACGCAAAAAAGTGCTTTCTCTTTTTAGTTTTTAATTGCAAAAAGTAGTAAAGCAGACAGAACAAATACCAAAACTTAAGAAAAAAAATAAAAGCATACCATAAAAAAATATTCCCTCTTTCTTACTATAACCATTTGCTTGAAAACTTTTCATGTGTTTTATTCCCCTCTTCAATTTCGGACTATAAAGAATTCATACACTTGTAGATATTGTTAAAATTAAATTAGAAAAAGCATACACATTTTGGTGGTGTAAATTGAAACTTAATCTAAAATGATTATTTTTTTAAATTAGTTTTACTGACACAGTCTAGCCTCAATTTAATGCTCCCGAAAATTTTGTTTTCCCTCATGAGTCCATCTGATTTAACGAATCCAGTAGTAGAACAATTTTAAAACTGAAATTGAAATCTCCCTGATCGTTTTACACAAAGAAATATTTCCCCTCATTTACTATTTTTTGTTCAAGAAATTTTTATTCACTCTGTAACCAATGCAACAACTTCTAACAGGTCGTGTTAATAGTTGGGTTAGAAGTTGTCCTGGGTCTCTGGTCTTTGTATATGCAATAGTTGTAGATTAACTGAGACTCAGTTATAAAGTTGTTTTGTGTGTTTTAAAATTAAATTTTAATTTACTTCGTATACAGTACGAGAACAATCGATTTAAAAATTGAAAAAAAATAGAGCATATATTTAAGGTGATTAAGACACAAAAACCTCGAAAAAAAAAAAATTTACTTTTATTGGCATAAAAAATCTTTAGAGATTTTATAATAAAATGACGCAAATCATTGTAAATACGAAAAAGGTATAACGTGCTTTAAGTTGTAAGGTCTCTGGTTGCTTCATCTTCTACCAAGCTTTAAATTCATTTATCTCAGAATGTATTTTCTAAGATTTGTCATTATTAAATTCAAATATTTAAATTGATGTGAAAGATAAAATTATGAATCTTCGTACATCGTTTTTTAGTTATATTTTCTTTAATTGTCTTCTAGATTGATTTGTTTTGAAAAAACAAAGTAAAATGATTCTTGTAATAAAAAGTATTAATAAAAGAATTATTTAATTATTATTATTTTTTAATAAGTGTTTTTAACAAACGGAAATTTTAAATTACCGAAAGCAAATTTAAATCCCGAAATCGAAAATTCCAAAAACTGAAATTCCCAAATTAAAATCACGAAATTTCAAAAATTAAATAAGCATTTTTAACTGATGAAAAATTTACATTACTGAAGATAAATTAAAATTTCCGAATTTCAAAAATAATTTTAAAAAATAAATAAGTATTTTCTCTGTGAATGAAAATCATTTGTCTAATTCTTGTGTGATGTTTCTTAAAATGGGTAATTCAGTTTTTAGAGTGATAATTTTCTTTGTAATTTTAAATTTTAGATGTCATGTATGGAATATTATGATACAAATAATACTGGAAGTAGAAAGCGAGAGGGAAAATTAGAATTGCAAAAAAGAAAGGAACTTTCCAAAAAGAAAGTGTTGAGCAACAGATGTTGTGTCGAGACAGTATAAATTATTTGAAATGGTATCGACTAAATCAGCCATATTGAACCTGCGGCCCGCATGTGTCCTGGCGACTTTTTATATGCGGCCTGAGACACTTAATCATCAATCCACATTACAAAAATTTATTGAGATGGGCATAAAAGTAATGACTTTCGTTGCTCTTTTATATAATTTCATGGGAAGGCAAAATCTGTCCTGTTATTTATATAGTCCAGGCAATAGGGAATTTTACCTAGCAAAATTAATGGTAGTTCTGGAAATCGACTTACTTTATGTTTTTTGGGTCGCTGAATCCGAATTTGTAACTTCCCACTAAAATTTACCCCGGCAGCCCCACAAATTTTGGTAAAAAGCCCCCCAAGAAAGGTTTTTTTTAAAAAATTAATTTTTTTTTTTGTTTTTGGGGAAAAATAGCTAGAAATTCAGAAAGTAGACAAAATTTGCAACAAATTAGATACATGATATTATGACTTAGGATGAAGGGGAAGGGGGGGATCTGCCTCGGAACATGCGCCGCGGTGCTGCGTGGACTAAGTTGCGCAATTCCACTCAACAACTCACACGTTTACATTCGCCCTCCCATCTCCCCTCCGAACTTTCTCTAAAAGGTTTACTTTAAGCTTTTGGGGTCGCTGAATCCGAATTTTTAACTTCCCCCAAAATCCCCCACCCCAAATAGTTGTTTTTAACTTAAATTTCTTATTTTGTTTAGGGGAAAAGCATTACAAATTTCAGAAACCAGACAAAATTTGCAACAAATAGGATACATGACATTATGACGTAGGATAAACGGGGAGAGAGGGGTCTGCCTCGGAACATTCCCCGCGCGCTTTTCTCAAAAACCAAATTTTTTCAAAAAATCAATTTTTTCGGGGGTTGCTGGGTGAAATTTTGGTGAGAAGTTACAAATTCGGATTCAGCGACCCAAAAAACATAAAGTGAGTCAAAATCCAGAACTAGTATTAATTTTGCCAGGTAAAAATCCCCCATTGCCTGGACTTCATAACTTAGTGCACGTAGCGCCGCAGTGCATGTTCAGAGGCAGCCCTCCCCCTCCCCGTTCATCCTACGTCATATATCCTATATGTGTCATATATCCTATTTGTTGCAAATTTTGTCTAGTTTCTGAATTTCGTAATGCTTTTCCCCTAAAACAATAAGAAATTTAAGTTAAAAACAACTATTTGGGGGGATTTTGGGGGGAAGCTCAAAATTCGGATTCAGCAACCGTAAAAACTGAAAGTAAACCTTATAGAGAAAGTTCGCAAGGGAGATAGGAGGGCGAATGTAAACGTGTGAGTCGTTAAGCGGAATTGCGCAACTTAGTTCACGCAGCACCGCGCGCATGTTCCGAGGCAGATCCCCCCTACCCCTTCATCCTAAGTCATAATGTCATGTATCTACTTTGTATCAAATTTTGCCTACTTTCTGAATTTCTGGATACTTTTTCCCATAAACAATAAAAAAATTGATTTTTTTAATAAAAACTTTTTTTTTGGGGGGGGGGGGGGGGGGTTGACGGTGGAAATTTTGGTGGGAAGTTAAAAATTCGGATTCAGCGACCAAAAAAAAAAACATATAGTAAGCCTTTTTCCAGAACTACCATGAATTTTGCTAGGTAGAGCCCCTATACGGTCTCTATTGCCTGGACTAATAATTAATTTTAAATTATGTTAAAACATCTTAAATGCTGTTTTGCTTAGTGAAAAACTCTTTTTACCTGTCTTAGCAGTCTTTAGTCTTATTTGTGCTACAGAAGTGTATACATTTCTTAAACGTCAACACTAATGAAACATTAGCCTAAATTAATTAAATTTGCACTATATTTCTGCAAAAAAAAAAAAAAAAAAAATACATTCAGTAAATGATTTGTAAGAGAAAAATACCAAATTTAATTTCTTTAGAACTTCGAAATTCTGCATTGGTACATTATTCGTTTTATACTTAGTATATATTACTACTGCTTTTTATGGTTTAATGTTTGTCGCGGAAAAAAATTGGTATCGAAAATTTGTTACAGCACTATTTCCAAACTACAAACTTGCCCGTAGCCCGTGCCGGCAACTTGCTACAGCATTTGCCGTAGAACCATGAAGTTTATTTTTTTTTAAAATAATTATGTTAAAATTTTGGTATCATTTCTTCGATGACAAATGTTCAACCTTACTGATAATATTAACTTTGTTATACTACTTATGTTAACTTACTGTGTTAATTACTTTTTTTTTACCCTTTTATATATGTGTTGCGGCCCGCCTAACGCCAAAAACCTATGTTTTCATAAAAATGCTTTTAAAACTAATGTTAATTTAAACTTTCTTTTCCTGTTTGTTTCTAAGGTACGCTTCTTGTCCCTTTATTTGACATTCATCTTGAAATTAACCTCATCTTGAAATACAACTATGTTAAAATTATTTTTGCCTACAACCGTTTTAATTTGTTTTAGGAAAACGGAAAAATACGGGCAAACCGCTTAGAGGGTTAAATTCTAAAAGAAAAACAGTAAAGTAATCTACATCCCCGTTTTCTTGTTTATGATTTTCTGTGCGTCTATTAAAGATTTGTTTCTTCGCAGATTTTCTGAACATTTATTTTTGTTAAAATTTTAAAACATTAATTATAAATAACCAGGGTTTTAATTTCTCTCAATTTTGTTCATATTTTATTTACTCTAATTAGAAATGATTCTCTTTAAAAAATACATTAAATAGTTTTATCTAAAATTTTACGGGGACTGTACGAGCATTGAAAATATTTTATAATGTTTCAAAGAATATTCGGCTATTAGGATTAATAATAATAATAAAAATATGTAATCACTTTAGTTTTTTTTTTTAATCGAGAATAAAAATGCTTCTCTGGAAATACATACAATTAAGGACATTTAGTGCATCTGAAATGGCAGTTAACACATTCAGTGCCCGTACACATTCAGTGCCAGTCAGTCAGTCACCGATGACTGACACTGAACATTCCATTTAGGCTGCGTCAGGCATCGGTGACTGACACTTATAGATTGTGTAAAGGGAATCTCATTCCGTGGCCCAAACAGAAAGACAGACAAAATAGACTTGGCATTCAACGTGTTAACAGGGCTCAGTTAAGTTACTTCGGAGCCCCAGGCACAGTTCATTTGAGGCTCATCTACCACTATTATAAGTTAACTTGGAGCACCTTTTCTGCAACCCCCTTTTTCCAGTTTGTAAAATGACTTAAACAATCTGGAAGTTTCTGGTAATTCAAAATAACTTCAAATAAAAACTCTAAAGCACACTGATTTAAAATTTCAGTTCTAATTAAATCATACAAAATCTCACAATAATAGGAAATCTCATTAACTTTGCACATGAATTGTTCTTGAATTGAGAAAATCTTGCGTATAGCTAAACGTTTGCGTAAACATTTTACCAATAAAAATATGAAAATGTAACCTAACATTAGAAGCTCTAAATTTTGAAAATTTGTAATTCAAAAACTTATCATCGAAATTATTTGGAATTTCGTTTCTAGGCCTTGTTTGAACCGAAGATTTCAAAATTGGGTTTTGCCATTGAAAAAAAAAAAAAAAAAAAAACAATGTTTCTGTGGTTTTGATTTGTAGATGGTCCCCTAAAAACATTTTATATACATCATTTAAATGTAGACTTTATTTCCAATCGTTTGGTACCAGTAACTTTCTTCTATTATAAATAGTTTCAGAGTTTATAGGGGTGTTTACTTTTTTTTAACCACTGTATCTCATTTCAAATTTATTTTAAGAAAATGACTGAAAAAAAAAATATTTTAAATTATTCTTAAAACATGTTTCGTTATTGAGCCTCAATCTATAGAAAAATGTAGTTTTAAGATCAAAACTCTCGAATTATTTGGGAAGCCCTCAAAATGTGGGAGCTGTAAGAAATTAGGGCCTACTAATTATAGGGCCTACTCAAGGCCTGATTAATGCAGGGGCATGCGGGGCAGCTGCCCCGGGCCCCCCGATTTGAGGGGCCCCCCAAAGGCAGATATAAATTTTCGCTAAAGGGAAGCCAAATGATAAAAAAGTGGCCCAAAAGTGACCAGATTTCTAATTTAAAGGGCTTTTCAATTTGTGATATTTAATTTTTTTCTTACTGATTTCATAAAGATTTCTTTAAATGCATAAATTTAATTAAAATATACTGTAATATCGCACATCTGTTATCTGTTGCTTTCTGTTTAAAAGAATTTGCCATAACATAAAATTTTATACCAAAGTACTTTAGGGCATCATGAGGAATGTAGTAACAGAATAACAAGTATTGAAATTTGTTGCTATTGTTATTAATTGCATTTCACACCACTTGCCTTTCCATATGATGGTATCGCCCAAATGCATGTGATTGAATACAGATATTAAGTTAAATAACCAATAATGCCTGAAAGAACAGTATTTACATTTTAACGGCTCCCAATTATTTTTATATTCCTATAACCTAAAAAATTGTATTCTATATTTTCTTTAAAGTTATCTTTATTGTGCTATTCTGTATATAGATGTATGTGAATAGTACTAGGTATGAGGTATGAAGTTTAGTTTTAGTCACTTCAGCATAATTCACGAAAATTTTCAAAAGATAGAAGGGGGCCCCCCGAATAATGTTTGCCCCAGGGCCCCCCACTGTCTAAGTCGGGCCCTGCGCCTACTGTGCCTAGGCTATAATCAGGCCCCCGCAGTAGACGGATTTCAACTACGATCTAGTTCACATCTAGTACTGTATATGTCGCAGCCTCCTATATTATCTTTACCAGTATTCCAAAAGATAATCATCACAATAGATTTCTATTGCACGTATTTAAGAAATCTACTACGGAGATTATTGTTCGGAAATATTGGCAGAGAAAGTATAGGAGACTGCAGTCCCTGGCCTTTACACATTTTTTTTTAAACAGTAAAAAAATTAGGAGGTAATTATTTATTTCCTGAGTGTGGTTTGATGATTCTGATAATGACAAGATGGTGTATGTTCTGATGGTTAATACTTCAATTTATGAATCATTAACTCTTTTAATACTGATTTCCTTTTAAAATAGAAATTAATAATTCGTTTTAAATCGAGCTTCATTCAAAATATGCATGAGCTTATTTTATGGCCATTTTAAAGTTTGATATAAAAGAAATAATAAAATAAATGTATTATTATTCGATTTATGACTAAATAGCCCGGGGTTTCTCTTTAACATTAATTGATTTACTGTTAGTAATTTAAATTTTACTCCGTACTGTTCAAAATGATAAAGATATCAACAGAAAAATTAATGCCATGGTATTCAATATTTTATATCCCATAATTCTAAATAACAGTCTATAATAATAATAATTAAATAAATAATAAAACATGTATTAAACATTATTAAATACGTTTGTATTTTTTATTTTATTTTTGTCCTTGAATCTTAACATATCTTTTTTGCATTATTTAATTATATATATATATTTTTTCAAAACCGAACATTTGTCCGTTTGAGATTTAATACGCTTGTAATAAAATTTTATCGTCTCCGATTGTCAAAGCTTATATAGATATATAAAAGCATTACAATTTACCAAGTCAAACACTAGGTAACTTATATTGTGTTCCTCATTAATACTGACATCCTGCGAAACTTTCTCTAAAATATTCCAAAGATATTCTCTACTCTTGAAATAGAAACCATTGCCTCTCATTTGTTGGATCATTCTACTTTACGACCTTTAGTTCCTCATTGTTTTATTCAATGGTTGCTTTCACTTCTGATTATTTTCCTTTTTCGATACTAGATGGCAGTACTTCATCAAACTTTAAAGCCGATTTGAAAGACTGGGAATGTTTTAAATTTTTTTTTTCTAAGTGCCGGAAAATTTTATTTTTCAGAAATTCATGGAATTAAATTTAAGAAACTCTGAAAAGCGTTTTACTCACGCCGAATGAAGTAAATGATTTGTATAGATTTAGTCGAAGTTCTCGAAGTCTGTTCTGAAAAAAAAAAAAAAAAAAAAAAAAAAAAACTAATAAAATAAAAATAAAAATATGTCTACGATTAACAACGCAAAATTTGTTGACACATTAATGGACCGATTTTTAAACGCAATATATGCAATTGGCAGGCATGACTATTGAAGTGATTTGGAATTGAATAGCGCTATTATTTTTTTCATAAATGTATCCTACATTTTGAATCATAAGAGATTGTTCTGGAATTGTGACTTGTGACGTTCAGAAAATCTGTTCAAAGCGCCAACTTTGACGGCAATTTCTCAAAGATCCATTGCCTTTATCTAAAAATGGAAAGTGCTGCTCGTTTTTGCAGTTTCTTCTTTGTAGTTTCTCTTCCAGTTTTATGCGTTTAGGAATAAAAATGAAATCGGGAATGTGTCAGAGAGCTGGTTCAAAGCGCCAACTTTGACAGCATTTTCTGAAAAATCCATTGCATTTATCTAAAGATAGAAAGCGTTGCTAGGTTTTGCAGATTCTTCTTTGTAGTTTCTCTGCCTTTAGGAATAAAAATGAAATCGGGAGTGTGTCAGAAAGTTGGCTCAAAGCGCCAACTTTGACAGTATTTTCTGAAAGATCCATTGCCTTTATCTAAAAATTGAAAGCGCTACTCGTTTTGCAGTTTCTTCTTTGTCATTTACCTGCCAGTATTATGCGTTTAGGAATAAAAATGAAATCGGGAATGTGTCAGAAAGTTGGCTGAAAGCGACAAATTTGACAGCATTTATTCTTTTCCTTTATCTAAAAATCGAAAGCGCTACTCGTTTTTGTAGTTTCTTCTTTGTAGTTTCTCTGCCAGTTGTATGCGTTTAGAAATAAAAATGGAATCAGGAATGCGTCAGAAAGTTGGCCGAAAGCGCTAAATTTGACAGCATTTTCTGATAGATCCTTTTTCTTTATCCAAAAATCGAAAACGCTACTCGTTTTTGTAGTTTCCTCTTTGTAGTTTTTATGCCAGTTTTATGCGTTTAGCAATAAAAATGAAATCGGGGAGTGGGGGGGGGGGATGTGTGAGAAAGTAGACAGTTTTAATTTGAGAAAACAGCCTTAGATGCAAAAGATGCTTTTATAATTTAAAACTGTGTATTTATTCCACGAATAATATGTTAACGTGTTAATACAGCGAATTCAGATGCAAAATGTCCCATAACTTCTTTTTTTCATTTTATTCGCAAATACGACTCATTTTGTGTGTATTCGTATACAAAAATGAGGATTTTTAAGTGTATAGGGATGACGTCGCACATTGGTGAAATTTCCCAAAAGGCTGCCCAAAACCCGGAAATAAAACTTTCACTCTTATCACGCACAACTGCATATAATTGTTGATTAATGTTCTTAGAATTTAGATAGCTCATCTTTACTGTGTAGGGAAGGAAGGGGGGGGGGAATTCGCAACCGCGTACCAAATATTTTCCAAAAAAAAATATTTTTCATTACAAGGACGTGCAAACTAAACAACAAATGTAGTGTATCAAAAAGTAATGAACCGACTTCGAAATTGAAAGTATCCTCATAAAAAATACATGCACACAAAATCGAAAAGTAAAAAACAGCCTTTGAGATCGACCTCAGTTATCCAATGTAAATACGCTCGTCGGCCTAATCGTTCGGAGTTTTCGTGGTTTTCTTCGAGCCATGGATTTCCATGCGTAAATACGGGTTAGGTTCCCTTAGAAAGACCCCCACGAAGGGCACCCCCCCCCCTGGGCCCATATCCCTCGTGCAGATAATTGGCCGTCAAAAATCAACCAACCAACCAACCAACCAATGTAAATAAAATCCGTTTAAATGGAAATGCAAATGAGACATTAAAAAAAAATCTCCCATAGAATTAACATTAGCGAGCGGGCGTTAAGAAGGCCTTTAAGAGCCTACGCTAGTCACACTACAAAATTAGGAAGCTAATATTAAACCTAGGGAGCGTTCTTTCAAAATTTTCGTTTGTATTTCAATCTTTGTAAATGTTTTTTTTTTTTTTTTTTTTTTTTTTGCAGATGATAGCTGAGATTGATCACTCACTCCGACACTTTTTTACTTATTTTATTTTAGTTGCAGAATTTTTTTACACGGTTACTTTCACTTTCGGAACGGGTTCCGAAAGTGAAAGTATTCTCATAAAGAAAAACTGCACCCGAAATCGAAAAAGGCCGGGTTATAGATTGACCTCAGATTTCGTGTACAGAATAATCATTTAAAAATATTGAAATCCAAACCAGAAATTCGAAAAGAACACTCCCATCGGATTAACATTAGCTTGCGAGTACCTTGTTATGACTAGTGTAAACTCATAAATACAGGGTTTAAAGGATATCAGAAGAAAGAAAATTTAAGTACCTACACTATTGTTCCAGTCGGAATGTGTGCTTCTGTCGAAGTGATGTAATTCGGTTAGAAATATCGAAATGTGCCAAATACAGTCGGTCAAAATTAAAAAAGCACACCATGCGTTTTAATCACAAAATTGCCCATGTAATAAGGGGGGGGGGAAGCCATTAGACTGAAAATTGCGTCTTCTTTCAATTTACGTTTAAAAAAAGGGTAGTAGGCCGCCAACATATATAAATTGTATCAAACTCTGAAAACTTCTATGGGAAGATGGACATCGTGTTTGGATTTTTCTGTAAATTTGACCTTGGGATAAAAAATGGGAAATCATTCGTTGGAGTAGTTTAGAAATTATAGCGATGAAAAATTTTGCTCCTAATGTTAAATTCAATCTTAACCCCCAGAGCTCCACGACGTACGCTGCGTACGTCCTCTCATTTCAGTAATCAACGACCATGACTACCGCACGTCGTTGACTGCACAGTAATGGTTTGCATATTTGAACAGGATCGGTCTGTGATATGCAACTGATATAACAGGGCACTGATCAAAGGTGAGTTTTAAGACACAAACATTTTACACCGCATCCTGATATTTAGCCATTCACCGGCGAAATTAAGCCTGGTGGTCAAGGTGTTAACAGTTGCAAAACAAGCTACTATGGCGGTTAATTTTAACTCAAAAGCTACCTGGTGTACCGAGCTGTAATTTCGGATTAGCATATTTAATGCTTGTCTTAATCTGTTTCTTTTAAGCAATTTATAGCGTACAATCCATATATTGTCAAAAATAAACTTGGTATATATAAATGTATATAATTAAAGATGACTTTAACGCCGTAATTCCTAAACTACTTCACAGAATGATTTTCCGTTTGATATCCTATTGTAAAATTTACCAAAAAATTCAAATATGATGTCAATCTTCGTACAGAAAATTTAAGAGCTTCATAAAATTTATTTATGAACACGGCCTCCCAAGTTAATTTTTCTGAACATAAACTGAAAGAAGACAGAATTTCTAGTCGAATGGCTATTAGCCAATTTGGACAATTGGACAATTGGTTATTAAAATGTATGGGTCTCTCTCTCTCTCTCTCTCTCTCTCTTTTTGTGTGTTTGTGTGCGAGATGGCTGACAATCAGTGTAGAGGAAAAAAAAAAAACTTACTTTATTCGTAGATTGTTTACGATAAAAATCACACCAAACATGTCATTTGACTCAGAATAATGGTCTACTTTCAGAATATTACTATAATTTTTAAATAGGGATCGTATACATATTAAAAATTGCATTAACTTTGTTTTTTCAACTGTTAACACCCACTTTTGATACCATATTTAAGATCATGGTATAAAAAATATCCCTAAAAGTATATAGTGTATGTATTTTTGTTAAATCTTCATAGAATTGAAAAAATGAAACTTTGAGTATGCTAATGCTAAATTCACGTGACAAATTTTAATTTATATCTCCCCAAAAATCATCGGATTTAAAATTTTGTTTATAGTGAACAACTTTGATTACATCCAAATAAATTCTAGTTTTCTTTTTTTCAGTTAAAAGCATAAATTTAATTATGCAAATTATTAACAAATTCATATTAAAAAATGTGAATTTGGACCTTCATCAATTTTTACATAAGCAAAATGGGCATTGTCAAATAGATGGATGTGCAAGTTTACAATTCATTTCAATCAGTATATTTTGAAAAATTTACTTTTCAATGATCTAAAGTGAAATTATTTGACTGCGGCTCAATCATAAATAAGAAAATTGAAAACAACAACCAGAAAATGCATGTGAAAAATTCTCTTAAATGAAATTTGGGGGATGAGAGTTTCGCTTTGGTTTACATATTTATATATATATATACATATAGTGATTGCCTCTGGAAATATATTGGTGTGATTCTGGAGGTTTTTCCTTTCAGATATTAATTTTATTTTTTCTAACTTTGTAGATTACTGATAATAAATTTTCTGTTATAACGCTACACTGTTAAAAATTTGCAGCATTCTGTCAGGTCATTTTACCGTTTTTTCCGAAAACGGTTACACAACCGTAATTTTAACACTATTCTGACCATATTATTGGCCATTTCATCGTCAGAATATTGTTAAACTATGGTTATGAAGTCGTTTAAAAAAAAAAAAAAAAAAAAAAAAAAAAAAAAAAAAAACGGTCAAATGAACTGCCAGAACGCTGCAAAATTTTTAACAGTGTATGAAGATTTAATATACAGTATATAAACTCTGCCTTTGTCGAAGCTTTCTTGATGCACGGAACTCAAATACTATCAAAAGTTGGTGCTACAATTTTAAAAAACAAAGATGGCGTGATTTTTAATTTGAAAACGTCCTCTCTTTTAAGATTTGCATTCATAATCTGAAGAAAATTACCATTCCAAGTCAAAAGAAACCTTTTATGTGACTTAATGGTAAATGTTCTGCACTGTTAAAAATTGTGCAGCATAATTTAACTACATTCTGACCATAAAATCGCCAATAATATGGTCAGAATAGTGTTAAAATTACGGTTGTGTAACCGTTTTCTGAAAAAAAAAAAAAAAACGGTCAAATGACCTGCCAGAATGCTGCTAATTTTTAACAGTGTGCGAATAAAGGATTGTATATCATTTTTTGTACATTCAATGTATTTCAGCATTAGTAATAGCATTTTCTTCGTACATCAGTCATGAAATTTCTGAACTAAATAAAAAATCTTCAACTCAGCATATTGTTAAGTTCTTTAAAGTGCATTTCTTTCGATTCTTAACCCTTTGTGGTCGTGTATCAACTATCAGCCACCAAAGTTTTTTTTTTTTTTTTATCGTTCCAGTTGTATGTCTGCTCTCACTACCACAACATTTCACCGTTCCAGTCGTACTATGTCTATGCTGTCAGCCATCACAGCAAAGAACCATACTGATCTTATATTATATTAAGTCAACAAGCTTCGGAGACACCTAGTATTCGAAATAATATTTTATAAATTGTGTTTAATTGTCATTAGACATTTTCGCTTCTTAAAACATACTTTTTTAATAATACTCTAAAATGGTAAAAAGTAAGTTACCAGAAGAAGGGTACCCTGAAATTGAAAGTAGTTAAAAAAGATAAGATGTAAGATGTAAAGAGTAAAGATTGTTATTGAGAGATATGTTCAAATAGAAAAATTAAGGGCTGCCTATTGGAGACTGCTTTGAAAGATACCACTCGAGGAAGAACTATAAAATATATTTTTTACATAAAATTAAAATACATTATTGTGTTACATATATCTAAAGTTTAAAAAAGAATTAATAAAGTTTGTTTTTCCTTCATAATCTTGTATATTATGTATTACTGCTCGTTCAACGAAAATTAATTACGACCAGCATAGCACCTATGATTAAACATAATACAATCGCAAAGTGTTAAATTTACTTTATTGACGAAGATACAGAACTTTACTAACTACAATTAAAATTCATATAAAGCACAAATGTACTAAAATTGCTTGTAGGTGCAAACATGTAATATAAAATTGTTTAAAATCCATTAAAATACCTTAAAAATACATTAAAATCCATTAAAATCCCAAAACGTTTTCAGCCAAATTCACACGGACATCTTCAGCGGTTATTTAAATGTTATTCTTTCTCCTTGTGCTTATTCGTCAAGGAGAAACCATTGTAATTTAAGGGTAGTATGGAAGATAAGTTGAAGGGAAAAGGTATTCAAACAAGTCTTCATCTACTATGTAGCAATTCTTTCCAAACTCGATGGATGTCATACGACAATGCATCGTTGCAAACTATATCTTTATTGGAAATTATTTCAAGGGATTCTCTTATAATGGCTTCCTGGTAATTACTTGTACGAAAGGTAATTTTGGATTTATTAAAATTTACTTTTATAGGTTGAATTTGAGCAAATCTTGCTAACGTAGCCAGGGGTCTATTTAATCTGAGATCTCCTTCATGTTCTTTAATAACGGAGAATGAGGTCTATTTAATCTGAGATCTGCTTCGTGTTCTTTTATTAATAAAACACATTTATCCTGAAAATACTACAGTGTGCCGCACTCTAAGCATTACACGGATTTTCGTGAAAAGCTTTATCATTAATGAAAGCATTGTATATATAATTTCATGAGATTTTCTTTTCTTTAAACAAAACACGTTGAAAGCACGAGATGTGCTGGAAGTGCAGAGCAATTCGGTCAGTGACATTTATGTACTGTTTGTTCTGAACACTCCAAATTTTTCTTTGATAAATTTAAAAATAATGAAGATATTTAAACGAAAGTTTTAAGAGACTTACTGTACTTTGTATGAAATGTGACCGTATGACAAGAGATGCTGGAAACCGTCACAATCCAAGTCGAAAAAAAAATTAACTAGCTAATCCAGACTAGCTATTTCAGAAAGTAACTGGGAGAATTTATGGTGTAATCGACTAAATTATGACAACTGTAATCGACATTTAGAGTATTTTTCGTTACGTCATCATATTTAACGCAGAGAAAAATAAGTTTGATGAAAATATTATTTATAGTATCTTCATTATTTTTAAGGATATGAAAGAAAATTCAGATGAAGCGTTGCGTGAGACATCTACATTATCTTGTTGAGACTAAGTCTACGGAAGTTTAAGTGATATCTTAAATTTATGACTTTTAAATATATGCAATTCGTGGATTTATAGTTGCATAAAAAATCTGCAGAATTCAGTATGAAGAGATACGTAGTAAAAGTTTATTCATAATTCGATAATCTGTTTCCACATGATTTTGTGATTAAGCCTAAGGAAGAGTAAATGAAATTTTAAATATACATGCAAATTTGAAATAAATGTATTTCTTCGATTTATAAACGCATAAATAATTAGATGAAATAAAAGAAAAAAATTACGCGCATTGTAATAATGACTGTATTTCTCGAGTTAATTATTCGAAGTGACGCGTAATCAAAGTTTAATTCATTATCAGGTATTGTGTTTCCACTTTATTTTCTTGTGACAAAATCTACGGCAACTCAAAAGGAATTTTATGTCTACGGCAATTCATCATGTTTTAGCAGAACAAAAAGTGGAAATAATCAAGACTGAAAACAAGACATTCAATAAAAAAATGTCTATATTTCAAGAGTTCTATATAAAGTGACACGGAATCAAAGTATTATTCATAATCCGATATTGTGTTTCCACATCGTAAGAGTCAATTGATCCCTAAAAGTAGCTTTATTTAGGAGGAATTTTTTCAGCCAAGGTCTAATGAGCTTGTTTAGGTGCCATTAATGCAATGAAACGTAATGATTTGGTACTGAAAGCTAACCTCTTTTTTGACTGATGTCTATGTGTATCTCCTGCATCATGTCTAACGACGTTTTCTTGGGACTGAAGCTGTCAAGGTAACTCTTGCAGCTTCATTTTCAGGCTGAAAGCTTTTGTAAAAAGCGAATACAAAGCGAAGTTCATTTTTTCAGGTATATTTACCGACCACTATCTGATAACAAAGAACGAGTACTAAATGTCATCTGACAACGACAGCCTCAAGCAGGAGTATTTTTTTTCTCTTTTGTACCTATCCACATCTCGAATAACTCGTTCACTGAAATCCCACTAGGCCTGAGGCTTTTTTACTTTTCGACGTCTTCTCAATCTACAAAAAAGAGAAAATATCTTATGATGAACTGTAAGCATTAATTTTTATGTTAAACGCATTTTTCTCCTTGCATTTTTCTATGGGGAGTCACTTTTTTTTTCATGAAATATTTTTCAAATTATGGAAAGCGGTTAAATTGTAGTTGATTGTCATGATATAGCGTGAAGATAATCTTATTATAAATTCCAACTGAATCATAAGATGATCTTCTATAAGCATAAAATCGGGGTCATTTATTTGTTTTTCTTGAAAATTGAAAACTGTTTACACACAGGTTTAAAATGTTTTATATGTTCGAATGTTAAATCTGTTTTAATAATGGAATATTATTTACATCAGAAATACCACTTTCAGTTTTACTTATTGTAATATGTATTTCACAGTGTAGCCGTGCGTTTTCCAGGCATATGTTCACAATTGAGGAACGATCCGTAAATATGTAGTAGGAAGCACATGTAGTGTATTACACACATGTTTGTGAAAATTGCAACACTATGTAGGAATGAAGCGATTGAGCTGAAAATTTCAGAGAATGCAAATGATTCCAATTTTAGAGTCATCACGTATGCGTGGGCTGAGCAGCATCCTCTAGGCCGCTGCTGAGACCGTATAAATAGTGGGCTGTAGCGGGACGTTCAAATTTGTCTATGGTTAGTTACTAGTGGTAAACCCTAGGTGAGATGTAATTACGCCTCTTCGACGAAAGACAGCGACATTTCAACAACTGAAGGAGTTTGAACGGGGGAGAATCATCGGCTTTCGTGAAGAAGGATTTTCCTATCGTGCAATAGCAGCTCGTGTGCAGCGTAATAGCAGCAGAGTGATCCGAGTTTGGAAGCAGTGGACCGACGAGCATCGGACAACTCGGAAATATGGGAGTGAATCCCGATTGGTGACGTCAACGCGCGATGATAGACACATGGTTCGCATGGCGCTGACGAAACGTACAGCTTCATCTAGACAGTTAGAAGCACATTGGTCAAATGCTACAGGTGTATCAGTGCCTGATTTGTCAATTCGTCGCCGTCGGCTGCACCGTGGGCTGCGTGCAAGAACTCCTTTGTAGGGGTCCCCCTCATGCAAAACCATCGACGCCTGTGGCTGCAATGTGCTCATGAACATAGAGACTGGCATTGAAATTGGCAAAAAGTCATTTATTCTGGCGAATTCAGGTTTAATTTTTGGCACTATGGTGACTGCATTCGTTTCAGATGCTATGCCAGTGAACGCTACCTTCCGAAGTCCATTATCGAGCGTCATTGTGAGCGAACACCGAGAGTTATGATCTGGAATGCAATTACGCATCATGGACGATCGGAGCTGCTACGAATTGTGGGTAATCTGAACAGAAACAAGTACAACAGTGAACAGCTGGAGCCCGAAGTCGTTCCTTTTCTTCAATGCATTCCTGAAGCTATCTTTCAACAGGATAATGACCGCCCACATGTTGCAATGAATGTTCAAGACTTCTTGTCAGCCGAACACATACAGCTTCTTCCGTGGCATGCGTATTTGCCGGATATGTCCCCTATTGAACATGTGTGGGATTTCTTGATTGGCGTCTCGATCGTGATCCTCGTCCTACGGCTTCTACAGATCAACCTTGGGTACGTGCACAACGAATATGGAATGCTCTTACCCAGGCAGATATTCAAAATCTGTTTGACTTCCTGCCACGTCGTATAGCAGCACTTATTGCAGCGCGCGGCTGCTACACCAAATACTGATTTCGGAGACTTAATATTGGTTTTTTGCTCAGAAAATGTAATCATTTGTTTTTACCAATACCAGTACTTTGTGCATTAAATTTCATTTAATTTTGATTATTCCTTCATGATGTTGTAATTTTCACAAACATGAGTGTATTTTTCAATATCATTTAAAATATTGTACTTCTTTTTTTAATAAGTAGATCTTTTCAGCGATTCCGTTAGTGTGATTCACATCAGTGGCTAAATTTTGGAAGATTATAAAAGAGAAGCTTCACCCCAAGTACTATTTCAAAGGATTTAACCTGGCATTCAAGAGTTTTGGATGATTTTTTTCTTTAAGTAATTTGAATATGAGTAAGATTCTTCTAAATGTTCTTTCTTTAAGGCATATTCCTCCGGCAGATATACCAGTAGATTGATCCAATATTCGAGTGGTATAGGCTCGTAAAATTTGCTTTACAGTAATCATCAACTGATAACTCTTATAAATAGATTGATAAAATATAATAAGATTGATCTAATCTCAGTAGTAGTTGAAGCTATCATCTTTAAGACGACAAGGAAATCCGTGTTTTTTTTTTTTTTTTTTTTTTTTTTTTTTTCAAACACCGAATCAATTTTAAATGTGCAAGGGATTGCTTGTTTTGCAAATTATCTCGCAAGTTACGAATGAATGGTTAAATTTCTCTACTTTTTTTACTTGTAATTAGTTTCTACGGTAGATTATTATACTTTACAGAATGACTGTAACAGGCCAATAGAAATGACTTAACCCCTTAACGGTCGCATTAAATTACGGTTTAAAGATTCCGATTGTTTATTCCCACCACTTTTTTGAAAAGGAAATATTCACCTTATTTAATGACAAGTAAAATGATACCAGAATAAAGACAATTACACTATTTTATAAAACTAGCGGGAATCAAACAATCTGATTAAAACACACAGCCCGTGAATATCATGGGAGCGAGAATTAAGGGGTTAATTTATTCTGAGGAAAATTTTATGGAAATATAAATCTGGTTCACCTTATATATATGAAAATTCTTTTTTCTTCAGAAATAGAAACTATCAGGATAGATACTAGATGATTGATAAAACACTTTTTATAAGTAGATTGAGATAGAAGTAGTTTTGCTATCATTGTGAGATTTGTTGTTTCCTGGGCTACTTACTAAACCCTCCTAAAGCATTCACTAAGCTATGATGCTATTTCCAGTTATGAATTATTTAACGAATTGATCTATTATGAAAGTACCTATGCAGTGAACGTTACAAATAATTAAGTGAGGAAATCTTACTTGATATGGAAGTATTTTTCATAATCAATAAACACAACGATTTCTTCTAACCAAAAATTAATTTTATCAGTGTAAGGTAAGCGCTCACATAATAGTGTTGCCCATAGCGATACATCCAGTCATCTTTCTGAAATTGGATATAATAAAACTGCTCAGACAGGAACATTTTATAAATAAGTGGGTTTTATACTATGTTTTAAAACCCTTTGAAGGATCGGTTGTATATTACATATATCATTTAATTTCAATTACAAACTGCCAAATGGCAACCAGACTTTTTTAACACATTCGCTGCCAAGCTACACTGAAAAAAAATAATGCCAGTTTTCCGGTAGGAATCGGAAAAATAGTTGCCCTTATCGTACCGGAATAATTTCCAACCCAGCTGGGAATAAAATCCGTAAAATCGGAATAAAATCCATAAAATACCGTTTTACTGACTATTTTCTTATTTTTACTGATTTTATTCCGAGCTAGGCCGGAAATTATTCCGGTACGATAAAGGCAACTATTTTTCCAATTCAACTGGCAGTATTTTTTTTTTACAGTGTGCGAGTACACTCGTACCTTTAATATTCGTGGCTTTAATTTATTAATTACTTTCACAACATTATTATAGAATTTAAAAAAATGCCTTAGTTATTTTCAGAAATTTGGCAGTATTAGTAAAGCGAAATTTACTTTTCTGAATTTGTGGTGGCAAACGACTTTCAAGAAGGAATTTGAAAATTCTCACTTTGTAGGCTTGGCAGTGAACGTCTTAATAAAACTTTGCTTTCAAAATTTAACTTGTGTAACTTTAGACATTTTTAAATCAGTGTGTTCGTAAATTCTGGTGGCATTTCAAGACTTTCGAAAGAGCCCCTCTTTAATGCTCTTGAAAAGATTAAATAAAAAGTGACCTCAATGATTGATTATGCATTAATTTAACTTAACATTAGTTTTAATACTGTTCATCTTTTGTCTGAAAATTTGAAAATTTACTAGGAAAATTCTTTTTTAAAAAAATGTAATAATTGAATATTTTTAATCTATGGAAATAGTGGACTGATCTCTAAATTTTATTTTACTGTTGACCTTCAGCAAAAACATCAGAGCTCAGTGTTCCATTGAGAGCTGTTCCCTGATTATAATTTCCAGAAGTTATTATCGAATTCCAAGGCGAAATTCAATTAATAAGGCCATAATGTAATAATCTGATGCCTTATTTAGCGATATTAACACATAGAAACCGGAAACTTTTCGAGGTGAAGATACAATTCGTCCCCAACAAAATTTTAAATACACTACTTCATAGGCTTTTTTTTTTCTTTTTTTGCTTGTTATTTAATACTGCAATTTTAGACAGCCTCAGAGGAGAAAAAGTATTCCTAACTGCTGAACTTCTATATTGCCCAATTGTATATTGCGCCTTCATATTTAATTACGTCAATTATTCTAATTTTTTTTAATTTATTGTTATTTTTTAAAATAAATTTATTTAAGTAAAAAGACGCGGAAATAAATGAAACGGAGTTGAAACAGAAAAAACAAGAAATAAGTAATGTTTTCACCACCTGTCACAGAAGTAATGCAAAGGCTCTCCAAGCCTAACTTCCGGGGATTGAATCTAAGATTGATAGTGCTACGTTTTGCTAAATTTGTTGTTACGCTTTCATGTTTATTTACATTACTTCATTTTCAATAAAACTTTAACAGAAAATAATTTTTATTTCACTTAAAAGACACGGTAATAACTGAAATGAATGTAAAATTGAAAAAAAGTAAAAAAAAAAAAAACACGAGAAAGATAGATTTCGATTCTTTGTTACAGAAACTTCCAATGTCAGAATTCCTGAAATTGAATTTAGGCTTGATGCACTGTGTTTTTTTTTGTTTTTTTCGATAATTTGTTATTGTCTTCATTTTTAATTGCGTCGCATGATCTTCAAAGATTTTGTGTTTAGGAACTAGAGTTTATTTCATCAAATTTATACGGAAATAACGGGAGCGATACTCTAAGAGAAAAAGCAAGAACGAGATAATGATCGCGATTCCCTGTTACAGAAATAACGTCGGAGCTTTCTAAGCCCGAATTCCTGGAATCTAGACTAGACGAAATTACAGATAAATGCAAACTGCATTGAATAAATTTTATGTTTTATTTGAGGAATTTTGCCGAACACCATTTTTAAAGAAATCTGTTTACTGGAAATGATTTTCCAGGAATCCCACTGATCTAAGACGGATTCAACTCCAGCATAGAAAAGAGTGCGTCAAAGATTAATAATATACTCTGAGTCTGAGTCTTGCAACATCGTCTACTAGAAAAATTTTCACTCCAACCTGGTGATTATGAGAATGGACTCAGACATTTTAAAGAAATTTTAATGTTTATATACTACGAATTTACCTGAATTATTGAAGCAAATCCTGTTTTTTATTCTGCGTATTTTTTTTTTTTTTTTTTTTTTTTTTTTTTTTATCATCAATTGTTATTTTCTTTGACCGAGGGAAAAAAAAGTAATTTAAGCATTTTCATTTCCGCTAGAAAATAATCCGATAAATTTTTAATTTGGAAAATAATAGGCATGTCGACGCCTATCAATACCTCATGGTCTCTTATTATATTACGTATTGATTGGTCATAGCTATTGGAAACAAAACTTTAGCATCAATAACGAAATTAAACTAATTGATAGTCGGATATAAGTTACTCATTAGAATTCCAACAAGCTTCCAAATTTACGTGCTTAAAGTTTTGATAATTTTTAATGATGTGTTTTGTGATGTCAATGTAACGCGCGATTATGATTAAGAACATGCCTGCATGCCTTGCAGAATTTAGTGATAGAAAACGATTAATCATTCATAAGAAAAAAATATAGTCAAAGAATATATATCGTTCCTTTAACAGAAATACGAAATAGCTACCGTCAACCGGTACTACTTTGGACAACATTTTCCTGGTTTCACTCACATTTGCATTATTAAAAAAATATTATATGTAATTTTTCAACGTCAAAATGGAGTTGTAAACAATTAACATGAAACAATGAAGCAAACTGTATGGTTTTTAAGAGGAAATCTTTTATTATTTTTATTTTTTAACGATTTTAAATTTTGGAACAAAGTAGCCCCTGCTGGGGGCTTCTTCGGTCCATTCAGTTAGTTTCATATAAAATTAATACATTTCACATGTATATGAATACATTTTTATTGAAACCCCCTTGCAATAGCATTTGCTATCAAATTAACACTGCAAACTTGATAAACAAATGTGTTTTTTTAAACATTTAAATACAATAAACCAATTGTTAATATTAAAGAAACGAGAAACAGTTTTCGTCACGTTATCGTCAGCAACTGCAACAAAAACAATTAATGTAACATTTTGCTACAGTAACATTTGAAAATTTTTTTACTTAAAACATGTTTTAAGAGATTTGGTTGTATGGAAGGCATTTTTAAGTAATTGGGGCTATTTTCGGACCAAAAAAGGCCTGGCACAAAGTAGCTCCGAAATACTAGTTTTCATGTTAGCTTTATGAAAATTCCTGTCAAATTAAAAAGTTAAAGGAAAAACTATGATCACACATGGGTTACAGGTTATTAAATGTAACATTTTGACACTTACCTTATTTGTAGCTCTTATCCACATTGTTTCACTATAGAAAATTTGGAGAATTAAAATTTACACAGGAAAACAGTTGTTTACAAACACATCCGGTGTTGCCACTAACAAAAATTAAATTACTCCCAAACTATTCAAATACCCTACATTAGGGTACAAAATATTTTTCAAGGGCAAAAACTCCAAATTATCTTGTATTGTTTGTTGAATACAAAAAATAAAAACATTTTATGGGATGGACCAAAGGTAAAAGGTTGACGGTAAAAGAAATTACATTTTTATGATAACATATATAAACAACTAATTTGGATAAATTATTTCTATTACATTTCTCGTGGAAGTTTTTTACAATTTTTATCTCATTAGATTATCTATCGATGATATTTGGGTTGTATTAAGAGATAATACTACTATCTACTCTTCTATGGGGAAGAACACCTCTTAAAAGAATTTTTGAGCACGATGGTACTTTTTGCCAAACTATTAAGTAATAATGCATATGACGGTAATAAACACTGTAAAAATAGCATCACGAGAAAAACTAAATGCCGGTCAACTAAAATATAATCATCAAGGACAAGTTTGTCTTTACCGATAAATGAAAAATAATACATTTTTTTTTTTTTTTAAATTCTGCACAATGTTGCGATTTTATTATGTAACATTAAAATATTCAAAACAAGATAAAAATATTTTTTTCTGCAAGCTTTAAAAAAGCTCAATAAGATTAACATTCACATTTAATTCAAACATTTTAATGAATGTAAATTTCATAATTAATATGTTTTACTTTATTGAACAAGTTAATGGACATAAACAGGTGAAATAACGTCAATTATTTCAATCTCTATAACTAATAGTTTTTAAACATCCAATTATAATGTTTTTTTATTATTAAAGTATTAATTTTTCAAAATGTAATTTAAAACTTGATAGCATGTATTCAGATTACATTTTATTTAATATGCAATTTTTAAAATTATGTATTTTTTTTTTCTTTATGTGTGGGTGAATTTGTATGAAAAAAAGGAACGCTTCAAAATACAGGATATTTTCAATCAATATTCATTTCTAATTTTGGTTTGATTTTATTTTCTGGCCAAAATCTATGCCTGAGGTAAAATTACTCTCAGCATTATAAATTTTTTTCAAAGAGCACATGTTTCGACTTTCTTATTTTTCTTTTAAAAAACTGCAAAGAAAAAAGGGACCAATACTTTTAATACTTTTTTTACTGTTTCTTTAATCAATATTCTCTACGTACCAAAAATTCAAGACTATAAGAGGACCTCTTATGCCACCTACTGCCGATAAGCACTCACATTAAATATTAGTGTATATGTATGTGTATGTATATAAATTTCTTGTGACCATACCGTTCATAAAAAAAAAAAAAAAAAAAAAAAAAAAAAAAAAAAAAAAAAAAATCTATCCAAGTCATCCTTTTTATTTTTTCTTCCTCAAATATCAAAAGGACGGTAATTAAGGATATTTAATAATGCATAATAAATTACGTGAAAAAAATAGCGGGGAAGGAGAAACAACATGCATAAAAAAATTCCCTCCCATTGTTACTTCAGCGATATCGCTTGAGAAGGGGAAAATTCAATATCTACACCCCCGCTCCAGCTCTACATTTTCCAAATACTGTGAAACGGGAACGCTAAATCTTCTCCCTGTCGTCTAAAATTAAAATTCTTTTTTCTTTTTTTTTCAACCATTCTTTGTAAAGTTTCAATCCTTTTTTCCTCACTCCAGTTTTTTTTTAAAGATACACATTCATTTTTCGGCTGATGATTCAGCCCTCGTGCCCTTTATCCCTCAAGTGGGGGAAACGGCTGAAATTTATATGATAGGTTTATAATAGGGAGAGAGTCAAAGAGTTTTTTATTTTTTTTATCTGAGTAACAGGGAGGTTGGATGGTGAATTTCACGGTAGAAATGGGCAAAAACCCGCCCTAAATATGGCAGATGGCCTTATGTCATCAAATTCGACGTTCTCACATGCGACATAGGTAATAAAAAATAAAACGATAGAACAGTGACCACTTCCTCAATGAAAATTCTTTAGTTTAATTTTTGTTAAAATAAGTATTGTAATAATTTGTGAAATGAGCAAATTTATGCAAGTTAGTACAATAAAATGGGAATTGCCATAGGGACATATTCTTATGCATTGCTACCTCTAAATAGTATATACCTGTAAGTGGCATATATTTGAATCCACGACAATTTCTATGTTTGTAAAAAGGTATCCCAAAATAAACGACGAGTTAAAAAATTCTACTTATATATATATATATATAAATAAACTCGGACATTTTGTTTACAGTGTGTTTAAAAATAGTTAAAATGTTTGAAAATATGTGACGCGCGTTGTTTCAACCAGTAAGATGTCTGAAAAATTTTGTACATGTAAAAGTTTTACACTTGCCGGCAGAAAATTACTATTATTTTTAACATAAGTTTCAAAACTCTAATTTCAGTTCTGTTCTTTCAGTTTTACATTCGAAATATCCTTAGCTATTAAACCATTCTTCTCATTTATAGGCATTCCTAATTCACCACGCATAGATGTTAGCGTTTTATTCAACTTAAATAAGATTCTGAAATAACAATGTAACACCAAAATGTATAGTTAAAATGTTGTTGTGAATAAATAGGTAAAATTTTCGGCAGTTTGCAATTCGAAATTAAAAAACTTATGTTCCCATGGTACAAAAAAATGTATTTCGTTTAGACTTCTATTCCTTTAAAAATATTTATGAGAAAGAAAAGATAAAATGTGCAATTATTAACGCGGATATATAGTAAGATACGCAAAACAGTATTAAAGTTTTCCATTTCTAAAAAAAAAAAAATCTTACAACGAATAACACAGTGGGGTTTCTTTAATTTCGATTACCCATGCGCTATTTTTTTCTTAGAATAGGTGGCTTGAAATTTTAATTCGAGATTCAAATATCAATTTATTTAATCAAATTAGTCAAAAAAATCTTTATTTTCAAGATTAATATTGCGCTTCGTTGCAAACTTATATTGTACTGTTTGTATTGTTCACATCTTCCCACATGTTTCATACTATTTCAGGTTGAAAATGAATTTTCCAATTCTGACAATTTTTCAAATAAAACAGAACAGAGTTTTGAAAAGACGAACCTTCGGGATAAGTGTAAAGGGAAATGTTTTCACAATTCTGAACAATGGAAAAATCTATATAATAATGTTACAGGAATCTGGCAAATAAATGTCAACGAAAATTTTCTATAGCTCTTTAAACCACGAAAGAATCTATGCAATAATTGTAATGGTAATAATTTTACGTCTTACGAACCGTTAAATGCAAATAAAAAATATACCACTCAGTTTCCCTTTTTCACAGCATTGTAGTCGGAATAATATTTAGATATCTCTTCAAAATGCATATTTATGTACCAATTTAAATTCTCAAAAATTCTTTCAAGAATGTTGGCTTAGACTAATGCTAATAATCAAATGGTAATTTGCGTACAAGCTCTTTATTTGAAAGCAGATACCATTTATAGGAATGTAAAATGTACTGATGTTCTGTCAGGCAAAAAAAAAAAAAAAAAAAAAAAAAAAAACGAGAATACCTCATACAGTTTATATTTTAATTGTCTCAGAAAAGAAAAAAAAAAAAAAAAAAAAAAAAACGGAATTGCCCATTCAACTGGAAATGGTCTTTTTTAAAAATTTATTTTATGTTAAAAAAAGCTTAGGGGTCGTTTTGACACTTAAATAACTTGGTTGTTTCAGTAAAGTTTACTAGGATATTAAACAAGAAGTCATTCGGTCAAGTAGTTTAAGAATTATGAAGATTTAAATTTTGGAACTCATAATGTTTAAATCGTTTGTAATAGTTTCAAAACATATTGCGATGCAGGTCGTTTTTCAAGCATAATTCAAAAACTATTTGGCAGAATAAGCTGTAATTTTGAATTTGCATATTTCAAAATTCTAAAAATCGATTTGCGTTAAAAAATTTAGTAGTTATAATTAATATTCTTTTGTAAAATTAATTAAAAAATATGTATTAACGAAATAAATGTTCGAAAACATTATGATTACTAACCTATGAATTTTTTAACAGAAATCGAATTCTAGAAGCTTCAATTATGTTAATACAAAATTATAACACATTCCGCTTTGTAGTTTTTGAGTTATGTTTTAAAAACTACCGGCATTGCAATCTATTTTTCAACGATTACAAATTAGTTAAACATTAGGAGTTCCAAACTTTAAATCTTCATAATTCCTAAAATACTTTACTGAATGACTTCCGGTTCTGTACCCTTAGGTAGCATTTGCTGAAAAAGTCAAATATGATGCAAAAATTAGGTTTTCGCATTAAAAATTGTATAGTTTGGTACAATTTCAGTATGAAGAAGAACCCTAAGGTATTTTTTTACATAAATGGGAAGAAGATATAATTTCCAGTCGAATAGCTATTTATATTTCTTCTATTTCTTTTACTGAGACTATTTGATGATTAAAATGTATGTATTATCTCTCTCTCTCTCTTTTTTTTTTTTTTTTTTCCAGCTGTGCGTTTTACTTTTGAAAGTGAATTAGTAGACCAACGAAAATTAACTGATAGCCTATTAAATAATGATTACTAATATATACTAATAGTAATGATATTAATAATATGATACTAATAACTTATTATATTTCAATTTTAAAATGTTTCACAACTTTTCAACCATATTACAACTTAACTATTTAAATGGTGATTATTTAATTAAAAAGGTCTTCATTAATTTTTAAAGATATAGGTTAATGGTGGGAATTGGGGACGCGTGCTTAACTTTTATTTTTTATCATGCTACACCCTTGGTTCAGTACGAATAATAAAAATTGGAGCGATAGACTAGGAATGTAGCTTCACCAAGTGTCTGTATTTGTCCTGAACCAAGAGGATAGCGTTACAAAAATAAATAAATAAATAAAACGTCCCGGATTTCCCCCATTTATCCTATTATTTGTTACTCAAAATTAACATGTCCTAAAATGTTGTTTTGATAGATACATTCTGGTTGATGACTTTTTAAAGATATATATATTTTTGTAAACTTATGTTTACAAAACATTACATTTGTTACCTATTTTATTCGTAAATTACTTTTTCGTGAAAATAAAAAAAGTACTTTTAAGTAACAAAAAATAAATTATTTCAAAATTAAGAAAAATTCTCAATGAAATTATTTGTAAAAATATCTGTGGGTAAATATGTAATTTTAATCGGAGATTAAGATTTATTTTAAGTCTGACTGTCGAATTTGCCTTCCTTTTTGACTCTCGTTTTTACAATAATTTAAAATTCTTCTTTTGTAAATTACTTATTATTTCGTTAAAATACATCATAGAATTAGTGTAGTACGTTACAAATCGTATTCTAGAATAACATTCATATCTATAAGCCTGAATTTTGATACATTTTAAACCTATTCAAAAGTCAAGCAGAATAATTCATGGATCATCACAGTCTCTGGAAAAAATGTGTGTGAATCAAACCTAGAAATGGGTGTGAGCTAAAAGATAAATATTAGTAGAGTATTTTTAGATTCGAAATTTAAGATGACGGACAATGAAGAAAATGCCTACTGTTAGTTAAAATAATTTAAAATATAACAATATGAACTTTAATGTGCTGATAAAATTTCTTTTCTTATGTAATAGATAATCGCTAAAAATAGCACTAACATTAGTCGTGGAAAAAAAATTAAACACCCCATACTAACTCTGTATAAATTATACTAGAAGAAAGTTACTGGTACCAAATGACTGAAAATAAATTCTACTTTTAAATGATGTATATAAAATTTGCTTTTTTTTTGGGGGGGGGGAGGGGGGGATCTACAAATTAAAACCACAACAAACTTTGTTTTTTTTCAATGGCAACACCCAATTTTGACAGTATATTTTACATCTTAGGTTGAAACTATGCCTAGAAATGCAATTTCAAGTCATTTGAATGATAAGCTTTTAAATTATAATCATTGAAAATTTAAAGATTCTAATGTTAAATTACGTCTTCACATTTTTATTAATATCTCCTGAAATTATAATCGTAATGTGATAATTTTTTTGTATGGTTATTATACTAAAAATCACAAACATAAATATATTGAATTTGTAATTTAAAAAAAAAAAACTTTAATATGCATTATGAAATTAATATTCGAAAAAAATATGAACTGCAGCCTACAATTTTATCGATAGATTTACATTTATTATGTCCTGCTTTATGCGAATTCTCAATCTCAAAATTTTCTTCCAAGTAGTTTCGAATAATGATTAAAAAACGTCAAAATGATGGTTTAAGGGTCCGTCTATTATGAGCAGAAAAGCATAATTAAAAAATATATATTATACACATTTTATTGAAACATTTGTGCTGGCAAAAGTCGAAACATATTAAGGTAGTGAAATGGTCATACTGGCAAGAAATAATACATTAATTTAACTGACATAGTCATTCTGTAGCATTTCAAGAATTGAGCACCGAACTTTGGATATACAGCCCCTAAAATAGGCTCAGTTTAAAATAATTAATTTCTCTTAAACTAATCGCACGAATTTCACGAAAATTTGTCTTTAGGCTAATTGAAGGGTGTAGAATTTATTTATGGTGTCAAACTTAGGTATTACTATTGAAAAACAATAAAGATTGGGTTCTTTTTTATATGTAGATGACCACCTAAGAAAATTTTATACACATCATTTAAAAGCAGACTTTATTTCCAATCGTTTGGTACCAGTAACTTTCTTCTTCAATAATTTGTTGCAGAGTTTTTAGGTGTGCTTACTTTTTTTCCACGATTGTACCTATGTTTTATAATTTTAATTACTGTTTTAAAATGTGACAATTGAATCCTACATAATCTAACAACGTGCTGAATAGAATGCAATTTCTAAAAGGCTATTTCAATATCCTTGAGTGCATTCGTTTTTTATTAATATGATAATTTTTCCATCTAGCATGTCGTGGCTTCTACTTTGTGTCTAAAACAGTAAAACAGTGATGGAACTAAGATAATAAAAACTAGAAATACATAATCATTCGTCTCTTCGAACACACTTGTTGAGTGGTAAAAAAGTTAAATGATAAATGCCGCAGGTAAAAATCCTTTTAGTAAGAGAATAATTGACAGCCACAGGTTCTTTCACCGTCCTTCCGCCCACTTTAGTAGTTTTGATTGGCGTTGCTTAAAACATTAACTTTGTATTATTATTTTTGCACATTTCTTGAAACATTTTGCTCACTTGGAAATGTCTAGTGATATTTTACATTCTGGATGCTTTCAAAATTTATTTGATGTCGAATATACATGTCTCACGAAAGAGAAATGACTTCTAGAAGGAAATACATGCATTATTGTGTTATGTACACAAAACTGTTAAAGGTTCTCAAGACTCTTAAGATTGGAAAAAATGAAAAAAAAGTCCATTTTCAACATTTAATATCTTAAAATGTATATGATTTTAAAAACACAATTTTTATTGGGATGAAAAATATAAGTGCATTCTTTCATTTCATGTATTTAAAAAATTGCAAGATGAAGAATTATTATTTATAGAGGGTTCCAAACTGTCACATATTTGTCGAGCCGAAAACTGGTATAACAGTTTACGCGCAGGATTAGAAAATAAATTTTGCAACAAAAATGAAATTTTTTGCACTTAAATATACTTAAGATTATAATAATTACTGCCCCACCAGTGACTGAAAGGTTCTGCTCTCGAAGCTAGTAGACGGAAGGTGCTGGGTTCGATCCCAATCGCGACCGTCGGCCTAATCGTTCGGAGTTATCGTGGTTTTCTTCGAGCCATGGATTTCCATGCGCAAATAAGGGTTAGGTTCCCTTAGAAAGACCCCCACGAAGGGCACCCCCCCCCCCCCTCGGGCCTATATCCCTAGTGTAGATAATCGGCCGTCAAAAATCAACCAACCAACTATAATAATTACTCTGAACCTAAAAAAAAATTGTATTTAAAGAAATTTTATATTTTTAATACAAAGTTGTATTTAGCTAGTACAAAATTTGGAAATTTTCAAAAGTATAATCACGTACAAAAATATTTTTTTAAACAATGAAAAAGAAATTTTAGGTTCAGTTTATACAGAATAACATGAAATAAATGTTTTGAAAATTTCATGAAACAATATTCAGAAGTTTTTGAGATATTCTGCGCGTTATGCCCAAAAACGTCATTTGGAAAAAAAATGATTTCAAAGTTTCGGAAACACCGCTTAAGCTATTGAGCGGGTATAATTCTAAAACTCATAACTTCTGTTCTAATGGGAATTTCCAGGAAACAATTATATCGAAATGTTCAGAAAAGATAGAAGTTTAGCATCTAAGAAAATTAAAATTTCGAAAATTTTGAAGCTTTAAGAGTCCTGAGACTTCTTAAAGACTATTTCAAAACTTTATAAATATTATATAAAAGATTAGATTCGAGGTAAAGAATTAAAATCAATAGTTATTGTCGGCATGCTTTTACCACAGTTTTCTAACATAATTTTTTGTCCTATTTAATTGCAGAATGATGTTACAAATTCTAAGATTAAACTAGGTGATTGCAGATTGTGCGATTGAAAAATGTAATGGATAATTTCTAATCTTAAATAGTGGTGACAGACTACTTGAAAATTTCAAGGACTGCACGCATTTTGTAACTTAATATATAATTAAAAAAAAAACGAATTATGAAAAATGACAAGCATAAAAAAATTGTAAATTATTTTTTGCAATTTTAAATAATTTCTACCTGATTAAAAAAAAAAAAAAAAAAAAAAAAAAATTAAACTACATATTATAAGAAAATATAAAAAATATTTTTGCACCATCTTTAGGCACTTGCATCATGAATAAAAATCTCGAAACATTCGGACGATTAGAAATATTTTTTAAAAGATAAAATCTGTAACATATTCGACGTGATTACGCAGATGGCATTTGCTCATGATTTCACAACTAAATATGCGTATTTTAGCACGAAAAGTAGACGCAGGCTTCCGAAAAAATATATTTATAATTTGTAAAAATTTCAGAGATTTCGGAGATTTATTTTGTTTTAACATTACATGACACGATGTGGAAAAAAAAAAGTGAGAAGAGGGCAATTCTTACATGCCCTTGGCTACGTTTGAAAAGATTTTCGTTTAATCATATAAATTCATTCATCGCTGAATTTTGAAATATTTAAGATTATTATCACGGCCCGTGCTACACCGGTGTTTCGTTTTAAAATATAAAATTAAAACAGACCGAAGCGTGCCTACTACACCCGATGTACGCTGCCGAAGGCAATGGGACCCCAACTCTAGATTTATATGGATAAATTTTCATTGTATGGAAATGTTTTCATTTTAATATCTAAAATAATTTAACATTGATTTTAGGTATGTTTAAGGTTATTATTCCGGGTCCGAGCAACGCCAGTCGGGTCAGCTAGTTTTTAATAAAACGGTCAACTAATTATATAAATTGGATTTTTCTGGAAGAGTGTTCAGATGAATGGAAATTTCCCAGTCATTTTTAGACTAAAGAAAACTTGAAAAAAAAATGTATATATATATATATATATATATATATATATATATATATATTTTTTTTAACTGCCATCTACAGCTGGAACTAATTAAGTTACATATAGGGTAGATGTGCCAGTAATGGACACCCTTAAGAAATTTCTTAAAAAAATATTTTTTAATAAATAGTTTTAATTATTATATTCCAGTTTTTCCAATATTATATTAATCTATTAACAATATTTAACCATTCTCATTGTCGCATTTTCCAATATGAATCAAAATGTAATTGTAATTAACGTAAATAAATCAAAACACCCAAAATTCCAGTAATGGACTCGCTGAGTTCCAGTAATGGATAACCTGCAAAAAGCATAGATATAGGGTAACTACGGAAGAGATGGACCACGTTTTTTCTTTGCGCTCTAAAAGTCACTTATTTACAAATATTTTACTCTTCACAGTATATATGTATAGTGTATGAGGTTTCTTGATAAAGTCTTAATGCAGAATTTCATATCTTTAAAGGAATTTCTTTTATAATTAAAAAAAAAATATTATATTATATTTTAGTGTGGCCCATCTCACCCGGCCTACTCCGGATGAGAGGGATCACAATAAAATATTGAAATAATTGCACATATATTAAATTTATAAAAGTTTATTTTCATTACATAAAAATTAAAGGAACTTACTTACAATTTAAATTACTAAACCTTAAGTTTACATTAATTATTATTTGACCTTTTAATATATACCAATGAAAATTAAATTTGTTACTTGAAATCTTAATATCTTAACAGATTTACACATTATTTATGAAAATATTTTATATACTATGAGTTAAGATTTTTTTGCAGTAACATCTTGCTTGCTAATTAATTCCTTCCCACAATTATAGCATGTTATTTCAAACAAAGAGCATCCTTCATGAAGGCAACCAACGCAAACAAGAAACATACTGTATCCAATCTACTTTTTGTTTCGTCTCATTGTAATTTTCGCCGCATCCCACACATTCGTTTTCGTACCAATCTTTGAAATAGTCATGCTCGTCATCGTACATTGCTTGAATGTTTATATCCATGTCAGAGACGAACCTATTCTTATCTACGTAGCCGGCATTTTGCGAAAACAGAAAAATACAATCCCTTAGTATTTTAAATTCAGCTCTTTAAAAGCTAAATTTGAAATTCAAAATTGTATGGTCCATCCCTCCCGACAGAAAATCTGGTTCATCTCTTCCGTCTACACATGGCCCATCTCTCCCGATCACCTGTGTGAAATTTATAACTCAGCCCAACTCTAAACTGTTTGATATTATGTCACCATTTTAGGTTATTTAGAAGCCTAAATATTCCCCGACATTACATCATTAAAACTAAATAGATAACATATAAACCAAAACCTTTAAATGCATAGCTATAACCATATGAAAAAATTATTTACTTATCAAAAATAATAATGATTTTAGCTTAAAAAATGTTATGCTTTTTGAGAAGCAAAAAGTTGCACGCCATACAAAATATCTTTAGGTGTATGACTAACAAGGAGAGGGTCCGAGGTTGGTCTCACCGAATGCGATGAACATTTGTGTTTCGATAGAATATAGTTAGTATATAAATATATGACCGCCGTAAAGCGCAACGCCCAGGGGGTCTTGAGAAAATAAGTCTCAAAGTTTAAGCTACACTTTATAATCGGATAAATTTCCACCGTTGGCAAGCGCTTCGTGGCGTGGTCGGCAGCATGCTGGATTTGAGTTTTTTTCTACCCGGAATCAAACCCGGCACGGACTTGTTTTTCGGAACGAAAATTTTTATCAATAATTTTCGAACCGCAATTGAAAAAATATGTATAATAATTGAAATTTACCAAAATATGAATTAAATGTATATTCTGTAGCATATAAGTGCTGTTTTAACTACGAAATTTTGCATGTTTAAATATATAATGGAAAAAAAAAGCATATTTATATGTCTATAGAACAGAAATTTTTTGCTGTTATTTAAAATTATTTACAGATATTTTAATGAATATCTACAATTTTTAACGGAGAAATATATTAAAATAAGTGAACAAATATATTATTTTTATTTTGTTTCCTCATTTAAATACTTCAAATGTTTCATGGTTTAAAAAATATGCTTTTACATTTTTAATGTGATTTTTTAAAGCCTGGGATTCTTGATTTTTAATTAGAATGAGTGTCTACGTAGTAATTTCTTTGGGAAATATTTTTTTTCTTGTTTAATATTTTTATATAATAATGCAGTTTAATTATATAAATACAATTTTAAGATGTTTATTTATTTAATGAAAAGTAAAGATAAAATAAATAAATAATAATAATCACAAACTAAAAAAAAAGTCAATTGGAACTTTTATAGACCATAAAATTAAGCTAATTTTAAAATTTATTTACTGTTATGTACATAAATAAGCTACTACTTTTCACAGTGAAATAAATGTATCGTATTTACCAACTCGTTTTTTAACTTATGAATTTTTTAAATCTTGGATTGTTATGATTATAGTTAGAATAACTGTCTTTGTGTTTAGAAATAAGTTCTAAAAAGATTTTGAACTGCTGAAAATAGTTATTACGCAGTAGTCCAGGCAATAGACACCGTATAGGGGCTCTACCTAGCAAAATTCATGGTAGTTCTGGAAAAAGTCTTACTATATGTTTTTGGGGTCGCTGAATCGGAATTTGTAATTTCCCACCAAAATTTCCCCCGGCAACACCCCCAAATTTTTAGGGAAAAAGTATCTAGAAATTCAGAAAGTAGACAAAATTTGCAAGAAATCAGATATATGACATTATGACTTAGGATGAAGGGGAAGGGGGGATCTGCCTCGGAACATGCGCGCGGTGCTGCGTGAACTAAGTTGCGCAATTCCACTTAACCACTCATACGTTTACATTCGCCCTCCCATCTCCCCTTCGAACTTTCTGTATAAGGTTTACTTTAAGTTTTTTGGGTCGCTGAATCCGAATTTTAAACTTCCCCCCAAAATTCCACCCCCCGAACCCCCCCCCCCCCCAAATAGTCGTTTATAACTTAAATTTCTTATTGTTTTGGGGGAAAAGCATTACGAAATTCAGAAACTAGACAAAATTTGCAACGAATAGGATACATGACATTATGACGTAGGATGAACGGGGAGGGGGAGGGCTGCCTCTGAACATGCACTGCAGCGCTACGTGCACTAAGTTATGAAGTCCAGGCAATAGGGGATTTTACCTGGGAAAATTAATACTAGTTCTGGTTTTCGACTCACTTTATGTTACTTGGGTCGCTGAATCCAAATTTGTAACTTCCCACCAAACTTTCACAAGACAACCCCCCAAAAATTGATTTTTTGAAAAAATTTAGTTTTTGAGAAAAGCGCGCGGGGAATGTTCCGAGGCAACCCCCTCTCTCCCCGTTTATCCTACGTCATAATGTCATGTATCCTATTTGTTGCAAATTTTGTCTAGTTTCTGAATTTCGTAAAGCTTTTCCCCTAAAACAATAAAAAATTTAAGTTAATAACAACTATTTTGGGGGGTTTTCGGGGGGGAAATTTTGGGGGGTAAGTTAAAAATTCGGATTCAGCGACCCAAAAAACTTAATGTAAACCTTATAAGGAAAGTTCGGAGGGGAGATGGAAGGGCCTTTTTACCAAAATTTGGGGAGGTTGCCGGGGGAAATTTTGGTGGGAAGTTACAAATTCGGATTCAGCTACCCAAAAAACATAAAGTAAGCCAATTTCCAGAACTACCATTAATTTTGCTAGGTAAAATTCCCTATTACCTGGATTATATTTAATAATTATAAAACCAAAAATCCGAAATAAAAAAAGTCGTATTAAGAATTTTAAAAAGGGTATTAAAAAATCTTGAAATATTCGAAATACTTTCATATAGAAACAAAATTAAAGTAATATAATTATTCACACATTTATATCACGTGTTTTAATTTATTTCTCTGTGAAAAATAGTAGATTATTCATTGAAATAACTTTAAATAATTTTAAATAACAACAAAAAATTTCTGGTGTACAGACATATAAATACGCGTTTTTTTTCATTATATATTTAAACATGCAAAATTTCGTAGTTAAAAAAACACTTATATGCTACATAACATACATTTAATTCATATTTTTGGTAAATTTCAATTATTATACATATTTTTTCAATTGCAATTCAAAAATTATTGATAAAAATTTTCGTTCCGAAAAACAAGTCCGAGCCGGGTTTGATCCCGGGTAGAAAAACCTCAACCGCAACATGCTGCCGACCACACCACCGAGCGCTTAGCGAAGAAAGAAATTTATCCGATTATAAATTGTAGCTTAAACTTTGAGACCTATTTTCTCAAAACCCCTGGGGGTTGCGCTTTATGGCGGTCATATATTTAGATAATAACTATACTCTATCGATACACGAACGTTCATCGCATTCGGTGAGACCAACCTCGGACCCTCTCCTTTTAAGATAGTTACATCATCTGCGGGATGACGCATTTACGAAATATTTCTCTGGTCGATCTTACTCTACGGTCCATCTCTCCCGTAATTACCCTAATTGTTTTTATGATTGTTATTTAGAACCGGAATTTAATGAAAGCATACCACAGAAATAAAAGAGTTATTTTCAAATAAATTTAACAATTACGAAGGAAAATTGAGGAAGAGGAAGGAGAATTGTAAGGCCATTGTAGTATGAGTAAAAAAAAATATGAATAATGACAAGCGAAAGGATGACTGTTGTAGTCAATATAATATTAATAACCATATAATATATATATAACCATATAATAATAATAATAATAATAATAATAATAATAATAATATATTAAAGCGTAAACCTGATTCTGTAAGATCAGACTCAAAAATTCAGGCATTTGCGCATGCGTGAAGTTAAATTTACTAGATCTTCTATTTAGAGGAAAGGTAGAGCAGGTCTGGTTAGCCGAGTTGTCTAAAGCACCAGTTTAAAGCTCTGAGCTTTTGTAGACGACGCAGGTTCGAGCCCAACGTCCGGCAAAATGATTTCTGGACCGTTTTTGGTAATAATTCATTTCGATAATGACATATTTTATTACGAGGAGAAGTTATATGATTTTGATTTTATTATTATTTGAATGGTTTATCATTAAATAAAATTTGACGCTCAAAAATATTTTGAAAAAATAAGTTTATATTTAAAATATTTAACCTAATATATTTTGCATGTAATTATCAAATAAGTAAATTGAGCTGAGCTACAACTTTTGTTTATATTTTTTTAACATTATCAAGAATATATAAGGGTGTGAGTCAAAAGGAAAAGTTTACCATTCTTTTCCGTAAAAAATAAATAAATAAATAAATAAATAAAACGGAAAGAAAGGAAAATATTAATATAAGAACTATAAAGTAAATTATATTGATATCCATGGTAATTAAATAAATTGAGCTGATCTAAAACTTTTGTTTATATTTTTTTACCATTATCAAGAATATATAAGTGTGTGAGTCAGAAGGAAAAGTTTGCCATTCTTTTACGTAAAAAAAAAAAAATAAATAAAAATAAAAGAAATAAATAAATAAAAGAAAACGGAAAGAAAAGAAAATATTCGTATAAGAACTATAAAATAAATTATATTGATATCCATGGTTTAATATTTAAAAACTGAAGAAAAAAGTAAAATAAAATTCAAGTAATAAAAAATATATGTTATAAAGATAGTACCCGTCAAGATTTGATGGTAAATAACTTGAATGTTCCATTAGAAAAATTCTTGAATTTTGAATTAGTTGCTTTAAAATTAATTATTGAAATCGTGTCAAATTTTTATATTGCATAAGTGATTCCTATTTCTTGAAGGCGAGCCAGAGGGTGCTGTCAGTCTAACCTATTGAATGAATTGAAAGAACTTTAAGTTTATAATTTACAACGAATTATGCTTTCCTTTTATCAGAAATTTACCAAAAAATACTGGGCAGAGCATTTACTTTCTCTACTCTAGTCTCATTTTTTTTTGTTGAAAAAATAACAATATATATTTTTATTTTTATTTTTTTAACTACACGACCTTTAAAAAGCTGCCATGATTTTTTTTATATCAGTCTCGTTCTCTAAAAGCCTAATTTTGAAACTTCATGCAATTAACAGTTATTTACCGTCAAATCTTGACGGGTAACATCTAGTATTAATAATAATACTATTAATAATATTTATAACATTATTAATAATAACATTTCTTAAAGTTTAAAGAAATATTTTGAGGGCAGGGAAATCGAGCTAGATAAAATTTTAAATGTACGTCATTTTACATTTTCTGAATAGACAGAAATTGACGTGTTTTAGAAAAGACATATGTGGACTATTCATAAATTAAGATTTTCAATGTTATTATTTAGGCACATAACATAACAAAAAAAAATATAGAAAATGAATATATGTCTGGAAAACCTTTGTAAAAACCTTTATAAAAATATTTAAAAAATAAGAAAAGTAATTTTTTTCTTTTGAGATACAATAGGAGAAAGTTGTTATTCACCTATCAATGCATGGATTTAAAATAATTTTTGATATCAAATGTATAGAAAAAATTAAGGTTTAATTTAAATAACAAAGATGTTTTCTTCTTTTGTTAGTAATAACAATGCCTTCTTTCCCGATTAAGCACACAGGTGCACATGAGGTTACACATCAGCTCACAATATTGAAACTAAAAAAGAAAAAGAAAATGGTTTAATATAGCCAGAAAGTGGGATGGAAGCAGTGTAACATTATTTTATTAATATGATGTATGGTATGCCATAGAGATAAAATTTATTTCCTCCCCACTATAATATATATATATAGGGTGTTCCAAAACATTGACCTCGACTTGTATTTTTTAAATAATGATCATAGATATACATTATAAATTACAAAGTTACGTAAAAAAATGTACAAAATTTTATGAAACAGATTAAAATTTTAGGGGATTAAATTCTAACAAGTATTAAATTACAATTTTTATACGACCCTCGTACATATAATTTCCCAATGAGACAAATGTGTCCCATATATTAATAATGTCATATACAAAATTTCCGCATTTTATCATAAAAAGTCGCAGAGATATGTTCAAACAAAGATGGTAAGTGGTTAATAATAAATTTGCCCTCAAGAAAACAATACAATCATTGTTTTCTTTCGTAATTTGTGTATGACCCCCGAAATGCGCTCATCCGACATTATTTTCCCCTTTGTGCTCTCATATATAGGCATCGAAAAAGGGTTTAAATCAGCATTTATGTATTTGCATATCGCTTCGACTTTTTATGATAAAATGATGAAATTTTGACATGAACTTATTAGTGTATGAGGCACATTTTACATATTGGGAAATTTTCTGTACGGGGCAGTATATAAATTAAATTTTGTATTTATTCAAATATAATTCCCTGAAAATTTCAATCGCTTTCATAAAATTCTGTACTCTTTTTTACGTAACTTTGAAATTTATAAGATATGTCTCTTATCGGCAAACGGTAGTAGGCGCGATCACAGATGATACTAACGGAAAAGTTTAAAAGCTAAATTCAATAAGTTTAAGAAACCGACAAGCCGGTTTGGGAGGATTGGGGCGTTTAGTACATGGGACGAACGTGGTAGCTTCGAGTTCATTCACTGCTCGAATCGAAAAACTCTTCAGATATATCTTATGTTGAATCACTATATAGATTCATACAATTCATTTTGAGCGTATTTCACTTATCCAACACAAATGACAGAAACAACATACGGTAAATATACACAGAAGTTTTATGAAAAGTTTGTTATTTATAATGTTGTGCAATAATATTATGCTTAATGTTAAGTAGAAAACAACACTTACATACATCTAAATGATCACAAATTTATAGATGTGTTTGTTCATGCGCGTTACGCCCGAAATAGACCGCTTCTGATATGCACTGGGTTATGATGTTTGTTATGTCATGTAATAAGTTTAGCAGAGATGGGCAAATTTGTAATATCAATAATCTGCAATGAAATTACAAGTTAATTGCATGTAATTGATTATAATTGCACACATTCAAGCGCAGAAATTTCGTGAAATAATGGGATGGGGGTCTTTCCAGTTACAGTGCCGCAAGAATATTTTACGGCATGAATTTTTAGCTGTAATTAATTACATGCGATTAAAATGTAATTACATTGCAGATAATTGTGATTACAAATTTGTCCAACTCTGATGTTTAGTGATATAGTTTCAGCAATAGACATTTAACACTGAACTGCTGATAAAATATCTAGAACTGCTATTATAAATGACCTTAACCGGGTTTTTTTTTTTCAGAAATATTAAAAAATAAAGCAAAATTGTTTGTATATTTTGTATATTAAATTTAAATGTATTAAAATGCTTTTTATTTTACTTATTTTGATTAATAATTCAAAAAGGTTACAGGAAAAATACAGTCAAACTCAATTCCTACAAGCACGGCTAAAGTGAGAGCACGGTTAAAACGAGTAACTTACGTTGAAAACGGTTATCTTTTAACTATTCCTTAAGATTTTCACTAATTTTACAGCTACAAAAAAAGGATCGAGAAACGAGGAAAGTATCGTCTATTTTATGAGATTTTCTGTGGAGCGAATGATATAAATGAGGAATGAAAACCTTTTTCTGATAGAATAATAAATCTTAGTATTTCTGCATTATAAATGTCAAACTATAGTAATTTATCAAATTTTCAGGTGAAAACCTCCAATTCACCAAACTTTTAAATTGTACCAGCGAAAGCTTTCCTGAAGAGCTGATTGCTATTTGTGTGCTTGTATGACGAAAACGGGAAATTGGAAATTACTGGTTGCTTTTGATACTCTAACTTGATTTTATTACATGCTGCCAAATTGTGATAGTGTGTAGATTGCTCCTAGCATTTTATGACGAGATGTATAAATTCTCATATAGAAATGCCGAAAAGCAATAAAAAACCATTGAGTTTTTTTCAATAAATGTTAATATGAAAATACTATGATTTGTGTGGATATGTGTTTTATTCATAATCTAAAGAAATTGAAGTACACAAAGGTAAGACTGAATATTGTATAATAAATAAGTGTTTAATTTAATTTTAGCACCGAAATAATATTAGATCATTAAGTATGAAATGTCCGACTACCCAGAGCCAGATTGACAAAGGAGCAAACTTCCACAAGTAAATTTTAATAAAAATTTTCGTCTTATATAAACGCCTTATTCATGAATAATTACTGCCATGAATAAGGAAAAAAAAATTCTATTATTTTTTACTGATGGAAGTTTCCCTTGTTGATAATCTGGCCCTGGGTAATCGGACATTTTATAGTATAGAACGATTAGTTTTAGGAATTAGTTAATCTGTATTTGCTTTTTTAATATTCTCATTCTCTTCATGGGTTTTACGAATAACAGCTAATATGAAAAATTTAGTACAACCCTTGCATCTCGTATCAACCGAGTATAACTAGAATTTGGTTGAATTTCTATAAGACATTTTACCCAATATAAAGAAAACGCGTTAAGGGAAACTGCTAAGATTCTATTTTAAATACCCCCAAAATCAAAATTTGGAATATCATACACATTATAGTAATTTATTTCTTATTGCAATCACCCTGGACAGGTCGAAAGTGGCGTCCTGCGATGCTACTCTTTTTTTTCCCTCTTGTCATCTTCTTCCCAATCACTTTATGATGTTCGTTCAGTGACCTTTGGAATACGTAGTTTTATCATTAAAAAAATATCTTAGTGAATTCTGAAAAGGGGAAAAACAAGAAGTTTACACAGCGTCTCTTAACAAAGCATCTCCAGCGAAGGACGTTTCTCCCTTTCTAAATAAATCTCTTTTGTAAAAGACGTTTACTCGTTTACGTCAATCATTCTAAAAGTCAGTCAACAGTTTAAAAACTCTTTTTAAACATAGCAGTTCTTTCAATTTCGTGAGGTTTTTTTTTTTTTTTTGATGGAAAATAAATTAAATGCACTATAGCTATTAGAAAAATGCACTTACAACTTATAATTGAAAAAGAAATTAAATTAGATGAGTCTGAAAATGTACTTTTGTTCAAAAATTGCTGATATAAGAGATAGTTAAAAGCTTACATACTGAATGTATATTTAAGGTAGCAGCTCAACTTTTATACTTAGTTCTCTGTTTGTGTGCATGTACTTTTTTAATAAAGTCACTCTTTAACCTGTAATAAAAATATAACATATAGCATAATTATACAGTTGCATAATTAGTATATAATTGTATAATTAAGGGCAGTCGGATAACAAATTTGTGAAAAAAATCGTTTTTGATTTTTTAATATTTTGAATTCTTTACTTTTCCCCCTTTCGAATGGTATATTACTATTGTGTCTAAAACAAATAGAAGTTAAAAAATTGTAAGTAATTCAGTTGGTTTACATCATACGAAAACATCACATGCATAAACGTTAAATTCAATTTCCTCAAAATGTTGTTTTTTGAACTTAGATGAGCCTTTTAATAGAAACTACAACATATTATTATCTATAATCATGGCTGAATATTTTACGCATATACTTGATCAATTTGAAGTGAACTTTTGTTACTAATATATGTACAAAATTTTTATTAAAAAGTTTTCTTTCGAAAAACGTAAGTCCTTTGTTATTTAAAAGTGGGTTTTATTCCAGAAAAATAAATAAATAAATAAATAAATTCTTCACTTAATGACAAATTATATAACACTTAATTCTTCAATTAATTCTTAACTCTTCAATTCTTAAATAACATTCAATTCTTCAATTAATAACTTCATTTTATTAGGAATTAGTTATATATATAAAAAATTTCAAATACCTTTGGTAGATTCTGAGAAAAGGTTCATTACTTTAACATGGTAAGTATAGGGCATTCCAACTCCCCTTAACGTAATAAATACATTTACAATATATTTTTCAAGTAAATCGTTATTTTTCTGTGCAGAAAAATTATCCAAGAGTACATAATTTTTGTAATTAACCTGATAGATAATTTTATGTGCAGTTTATGATGGCGTTTTGAAGTTACGTAATTAGGATATTTCTCGCATTGAATTTTTAATTTGAAGACCTAAAAGCAAACAAACGTTTATGTCGCAGCCTTTATTATTAAAACAACTCAACTGTGTAACAGTGTTAATTTAAATGTTCTATACGTGACCAAACAAAAATGCCCCACGAAATCCCATTATATTCATGAAGACATATTCAACCTTTAAGTATTTATATATTTATATAAATTAGGTAAAATATTTAAAACGGAACTCTTAATACAGCTTAATCTTAATTACTTATAGCTCTTAATCTTACAGCTTAATTTCATAACTCTTAATGCTTGTTTCTTCGGCCTTACAGGACATATCGCAACCATTCCTTTAGAGGACCGAAAAACTTTTAACACTAAATGGTATACAGAAATTTGTTTCCCAAATGTTATTACCGAAATCAGGAAAAACAACAAAAAACGCCGCATCATTCTTCATCACGACAACGCCAGCTCCCACACAGCATGCGAAACAATTGATTATTTGAAGGATAAAAATATCGATTTGATGTCTCAATGCCCATATTCTCCTGATTTGTCGCCTAACGACTTTTTCTTTTGTCCCCGTATGTCAAACAAAAAATGCGTGGTCAACGATTATCATCACCTCAAGAAGCTGCTGATGCCTGCCAAAACTATATTTCTGAGATATCAACTTCAGAGTGGAAAAACTGTTTCAAGAATTGGTTTAAACCGATGGTAAAGTGTATAAATCTTAAAGGCAAATATTTTGAAAATTAATAAAACAGTTTGTTCCCCAAAAATTCTTTTTCTTCCTACTTTTCGTAGAAACTTAAAAGGCAACCCTCGTAATTTTTTTATTATTAGATGTCCATATTTTTTTCCTCATTCAAAACAGGCATATTTTAGCATAAACCTAACAAAAAATAGTTGTAAATAGGGTAATTACAGCGTCTAGAATATGTAGTGTAGAAATCGGCTATCCCAGTAATACTTAAAAAAGTGCTAAAATGTTGAATCCCTTAAATGTCAAACGATGCTGAAATCCAATGAGTCGATCACAGCGACATCTGAAGGATATTTTCTAAAACTCCAAGACGATTTGTTCTAGACACGAGCCGTTAATACCCAAATTGGCTCATCTGATCTCAGCAATCTGATCCTTTGTTAGTATTAATATTTTGGATTACTTTACTGTGATTTTGATCAAATTTTACAAAATAAATCAATTTAAGTCTTTATAATTGCATTCTATTTTACATTACACTACTTCATAAGGAAATAAATATAATTATCCACTATATAAATATCAGTTTTAGCCAATCAGATTGCTGGGCTCGGTTGAGCCAATTTGGGAATTAACGGCTCGTGTTCTAGACACTGTAATAATACGATGTTTACTTTGAAATTAGAAAATATATCGCAGATGTCGCTGCGATCGGCTCCCTGGATTTCAGCATCATTGCACATCTAAGGGATACAACTTTTTAGCGTTGTTTGGAAAGCAGATTTTCACACTATATATTCTAGACGCTGTAGGGTAATCCTGGGCTAGAGGTCTGCACGGGCCGAAATTTCCAGGCCCGGGCCCGGCCCGACACATTGAAAAAAATTCGGCCCGGCCCGATACAAAAATTAAAAATTATAAAAACCCGAGCCCGGCCCCGCCCGGAAAAAAGTTAAAATCTCGGCCCGATCCCGTCCCGGCCCGAGTGAATTTCTACAAAAGATTCATTTTTACGTCGATTTGGTTAAAAATTTGTCTCGTACGAGGAGTTCTGACCAAAAATATTTATCTTAACTTTTTTTTTCATGTTTATAATCTTCACTATTATAGAAGTGCCGTAGGCACTTTATTATATTATTTATTTTTTTTAATGAATCTCTATTTCTTGTACGTAAATGTTTCAGTTATCATTAATATTGTTAATCCATATTCCATTTACTGAAGTGTTAGAAATCTGAAAAATGCTATACAGTAAAATCTTCTTGGACGGAATTGCATAGAAAAAAAATGCGTTACAGACAAGCTCCCTTCTTAGCAAGTGTAAATGTAATATATATATTCTTTTCTTACGTATTAGTATATTAATTTTGCATGGATCAACCATGGAACTATTAATAAGAAGGAACTGACATATCCTTAAAATAGTGAAGCTTCAACTGTAACCGATTTCTGAGGTGTTGATTACCGCCGAAGCAAATTTCCACCTGTAAATTTAAATAGAAATTTTCTCCTTATTTAAACGTCTCATTAATGCAAAACTGCAGTCATAAATAATGGCAAAAAGAGATTTTCATTTTTACTGGTAGAAGTTTACTTCGGCGGTAGTCAGTAACTCCGTTTCTGCCATCTTATGACAACGAAGGTAACCTCCTTTCAGTGTCAGGGGGGAAAATAATACGCGGGCAAACAGCTACCAGTAAAAACAAATAGAAATTTTAATCATATTTGAGAGATAAATTTTGCATGTTAATAAATTGACTTAATAAAATAGTCCAATCTTGAACGCCAGATTCACCTTTGTTTATTATATAAAAAAAACATGGAAACATTTAAAATGCTTCATTTAAAACACATTACTACATAGGCGTGACAAAATATATACAAATGTTTTTAAAAAATTAAAAACACTAGATGTTAAAATGATAAAAAGCTACTCCGAGCGCTTTCGGCTAAATTTGTCGGTCAGGCCTAATTTTACTGAACTTTGAATGGACAAGGCCACGCTGAGACAATGATTTTCATGCGGGCTGGGTCAAAACTAGGACAGAAAATTTTGACCCGTGAAAACTAGGAATGGAAACAGTCCCGGCTCTGTACAGAAAAAATTAGTTAAACCCGGCCCGGCCCGAGCCTTCAGAAAAAAGTATAGCCCGGCCCGATAAGAGTGGCGACCAGGACCGACCCGGCCAGAGTGCCGTGAATGAAAATCGACCCGAGCCCGGCCTGTGCAGATCTCTACCCTGGGCCAGAGCAAAGGACGCAGACATTATTTTTTCAAATATTTTAACTAACTCATTTCTTTTTACCTGCTTGTGTATTATCACATTACAGGGTTTAATACAACAGGCTAAATTCAAACGCGCATATCAGAAACTTCACCAAATTCATGTTCTATCCAATTTTCTCTATGTCTGCTGATAATCGAAAACCGCAGAAATTAGTTGAAAAGAGATTAAGTTTTAGAAAAAGATAGAGACCAATACTTGAACGTTATCTAAATATATTAATGCGTTTGTCATAACTTTATGTATCTAATGTTGTGTTCAATCCTGGAATAAAATGGTAACACTTTTTTGACACTTTATTTTGAATTAATTGGAGCAAAACAGCACGATAAAAGCTACAGTCCAAATTCTTCTTCTTAATCTTCATAGAGTTATTAACCCATTAATAACGAGTTACTTTTACACATTTTTAATACATAGGTACCAGTTGACACCAGTTTTTCCATATTGTAATGTTTAACTTATTTGATCTCTCAAAGTTTGAGATTAAGTAATAGGAAAATTCCCTTACTAAAATACTGGTTTTCATATTTAAAATTTTCGTATTACTTAAATGGCAGATTTTCGTACCAACCGGCATTAATGGGTTAAAGAAAATATGTTAGTGATTTATTAAAATAATCCGGGGAAAAAAAAATATATATATAATTTATAATAAAAATTTCCGGAACATACAATTAGTTACGAGAAAAAATATACAGAAATTTTAAATATAAAATAAAGTCATAAATTAAAGTCAAAGGTTATTCTCTAAGATTTTCTTTAACTATGATTACTTCGATGACAGGGGATGGTTCTCTCAGACCGTTGAAAAGTAAAATTCATCGATATCACAAAAAGTAATCATTGGAATGGGTTGTAAACACACACACACACGTTTTCGACGGGTGTAGTTCGTTTTATAAGAAAATTAATATATAATTCATATATTTTTCCATAGTTCATGTGTTTTTAATGGGAATTTACTAACAATTTTGATAATTGAAAATTAGCTGTCGAAGAATACTTGGAGTATCTTTGGATCTCTATTAACTTCATCTCATTAAAAAATCAGTCGGGATATTTTTTAGAAGGATATAGATGAAAGTTTGTCACATAGATCCAATATATTAGCACCGTCAAAAATTGTCCTCTTCTAACTCTATTAAACTTTTAAAGTACATAAATTATACCTTTATCCGGGCTGCTTTCAATCAAGAAGCTGAAATCTGGTATTAAAGATGTGTGTTACCATTTCGAAATTCAAAGTTGATACAGTTTCTAATTCGTTGAAGATACTTGTTTCAAAAATTATATTCATATTAAAGGTGAACTGTATACCTCTCAGTGCTTTGGCAAAATTCTGTGATAAAATAGCATGGTGCTCTTTATTATTTTTTTTTAGGTTTGCTCAACGTAGAAAAATGTCCTCGCGTTGCTTCGTTAGTAAGTTTTTCCAATAATTGGCCCTATATTAATTAGAAATTTCAATTGGTTTGTTGACTTCCTAACAAAAATTTGGGATTTACATATACTTCAATAATTACTGATTGAAATTGCTTACAGTTTGGTTTCTTTAATCAGGTTTGCCCGTATGCCGTACGGGCAAAAAGAGTTTGCTTGATCGATCACTTTAAGCTCTTTGATACCACTAATTTTTGAATTACAATTTCATGCTATTGAATGACAGAAATTTTTAGATTAAATATTACGAATATTTTAGTTTAAAAAAAGTGGTGATTACCCCACATTTTCAATTTATTGGATAAAAAAAAGAATCACTTAAGTTGTTAAGTAAAAAAAAAAAAAAAAACATTGATCCTGTTTTAACAATTGCTTATAAATTTTCCATGTAATTACTTTTTCTTTTACGATTCTTAAGACGCAAGAATATGAATTCTATGAGTTCAAAAGTCTTTATAGTAGAATACGTTTCTTTGACTGAATAGGAATTCATTTTCATATTAGTTACGTAACAAAGAGATCAATTTCTCTTAACATCTGAAAAGTAAATGTTAATTATTTATTGCACTTATTTAAAAATCAAAATAGCATGTTTAAATGTACACTGTTAAAAATTTTGCAGCATTCTGGTAGGTCATTCGACCGTTTTTTGTAAAAACCGTTTCATAACCATAATTTAACTATATTCTGACCATAAAATGGCCAATAATATGGTCAGAATAGTGTTAAAATTACGGTTGTGTAACCGTTTTCGAAAAAAAGCGGTCAAATGGCCTGCCATAATGCTGCATATTTTTAACAGTGTAGTCTCTGTAGATCTACAACCTTCTACCTCTCACAAAATTGCAAATTTCTTTCAAAAATTTGCTTATATCTAGATCAAAAATATATTTTCCACATGGGAATAGAAATTTTAAAAACAAAAGCTCATACTTGTTTTTCTTTTAGCAAATGTAATCGTATTACTGAAATCTTGTGTTAAAAATTTTGAAAAAATTACGATAGGGAGAATAGAGAGGGAAAGAGTTATTTGCTCTCCTTAAGAAAAAAAGACTTTATATGTTCTTAAAATAGTGAATTGATATTATATTATATATCATCAGAGGTTTCTGCAAAAATAGTACAATCAAAATAGTGGTTTTAGTAGCGTAAAATATCTAAAATAATTGATTAAATTTAGTCTTCACGTTTACACTCTTCCCAGATGTACGAGATTCTTATCACAATTAAAAGGTGAGAGAAAAATTTAGATTGCCATAATTAGGAGAAGTTCCATCAAAGTTATAGACACCTTTTAATTTTTCTCTAAAAGCAAAATCATGTTTTCCACTCAACAACAAAATACAAACAACCTTTATTTTATTTTATTTTATATTACCTGCTATTAATTCGATTTTCAATTCCTCAAGTTTTTTTTTTTTTTTAAACGCATGTTTAAGTTGCAATCAAAACAAGCTGTAATAAACCAAAATAAGTGCTTGCTTTCTTCCCAGTCGTTTGTAAACATACAGAGCTTCTTTCTCTGTTCCCGCAAATTCCTTCAAACAAACTTCAATTTCTTTGTGATAACAGGACTTTCTTCTGTTATATGTCTGCAAATTAACGATCATCCATAAATGAACACTCGAAATTCAGTACACGAATCAGAATATGTATACATATATAGCCAAAAAAATATTAGATCATTTTAAGGCGCGAAGCATTGCCTTCAAGAGGGCGCACCAGACACTTTGGTGGGTGGGCCCGAGGTCCAGTAAAGCTTTCTTACAAAACACACAATTTTATTAAATGTGTTTATCTATTTTTTTTTATTTACCACTGTCTAAATGTCTATGGCAATAAGTTAGTAAGATGTGCTTTAAAAATATATATTATTCACATAACTTCTTGAGATTTTACTTGAAGATAAAAAACGCATGATTTCATAATAAAAATTGGATATTTTTATTTCTCTTATAAAGAAACTTAATTTAAAACTTTTCAGTGAAACATTCAGAAAAATCATAATACATTCCTGTATATGTGCTGTATTTTATTATTATCTGTATATAATATTATAGTTTCCTTTATAAATTTAGATGTTTTAAAACAAACAATTTATCTATATTAGCATAAATGTTCCAGCTCTCTAATTTTAATAGAGTTTATAAAAAGTGTATCTAATATTAAAAAAAAAATGCATTCTAAAAAAATAAGAACCATGAAAAAAAAAAAAGATTAACACACATATGCATGATATTGTTTATTTAGAAATTAGAGGTTCTGCTATAAGATTTTATATATCTCATATTTGCTTAAATTATAATTTTTGGTTTTGCCTCAATCTGTTTTAAATTTTAAGCGCAAAGTTAATGAAAAAAATTACTTTTTTGCCCTTAATTTTTTTATTTATATTTAATAGTTTATTAGTTAAAATAAATTAAAATAATGCAATGTCCATATAAAATTATTTTTTATATGTTAAAAATATATTATTTTTCTATGCAACTCTGTTTTAAAATAATATTTGCACAGTGTTAAATAAACAATTTTTTTTTATTTCAAAAGCTTTAATTATTGTTAAAAAAAAAGTGATGACGTAATCCCGGCTAATGTATGATAACAATAAATTTGTTTTATTTTTCTTGGCTATTGCAATAACAAAGTTTGATTTATATTTTAAAAAAATGAATGATGTCTCCTATATCAACATTAATTCTAAAATTGGAAATTTACCCTCCATTAAAATAATAACTTAAAAAAAACTGAAAAGGAAACTACACTGAATATCTTTATCATTAAAATTTTGGAGCCCACCGTAGCCGAGACTTGAATCACGGACCTTTCATCTGGAACTCAGCGTATTATATGTTACACCAGTGCGACATTTCTTCAACCTCATCCCTTTCTTCTCCATCTTAGCTATTTTATTGCTGCTCCTTATGTCCTTCCCTCTTAGAATTTTTTTGAGTGAGCTATTAGTAATTAATGAAATGTGCAAATAAAATGCACAATATCTCAAATGATAAGTGGTACTTTGGTACTTCATTGTTAGGGCGGCTCCCTGGACGAATCGACAAGCGACCAAGATGTGCCGCTAAATTATAAGACATCTATGACATTATAATCATATGTGATGTAATATGTAACATTTGATGACGTATATGTCCAAGTTATAGTAGTACATGACGTACATATATGCGACATGTGTATCTAACGTAAATGATGTATATATGACATGTAAAACGTAAATATTACGTATATACTGACGTATATGGCGCATATGTGAGCGTTTGGAGGATGTGAGTTTCAAAACTCGCCTTATCGAAAAAAAAAAAAAAAATCGTGATTTATCTATCAATCTGTTCTATTGGTAAACCTCTACCGATATAACACAACAATCTGCAAAAAAAACTTGTTTTATCCTGCTTTTCTGAAATTGTAAAATTTTGGTTTACAATGAAAAGCAATGGAGGCAGTTAGAGGTTTTTCGCGATTTCCCAAAATTTGATCTTCTGGAAAAGGCAGCGGTGGACAACTGTGGCACGCTCGACACTACTAAAATGTTATGGTACTCATTGGTTTATCTAAACATCGAATCTCTGCGATTCACGAAGCCGACTTTTTCTGTAAAATTTTAGTGCCACTAGTAGCTAGAATTTTAGTATCCGGCGTGCCACAGTTGGCTACCCCTGTGATAAGGCAATTTTTGAAACTCACGTCGCCTTGTATATATGAGTACATAATTTCCGGCATATAAGCCGCGGTTCAGTTTCCTAACATAACTTTTTCAAATAGCATGTGACTTACTTCGGCTTAGCATATTTGATTTAATCTCTTAAATAAAATTTCCGGTTTGGAACAGCCATGACTTAGCCGCGGCTTATACGTCGGAAATTACGGTACATATGATACATATATAAGCTTAGGTATTACCTTGGCGAAATCGAAACTGCAGCCTTGGCATAATCGTAATTGTGGAGGCCGCTATTACAAGAAAGTTCCAAATAAATTTTACACAGCAGACAATTCTAATGAATCTTTTCAAAAAATTAACCCTGCCCAATTTTAAAGGAATTTTCTGTTTTTATATTAAATAGAAGCCATTTTGGGTCCGAAAAATATGATACCATATTTCTGTTTTAGCGATTTTGCGTTTCAAAAGTATATCATGCCAAAGAACAAACGCATTTCTATAAGTTAGTCTTTAATTCTACAGTTTTAAACTCTTTTATCTCGGTATGGTAATTTTGATAGTATTCCCACGATAGGTTCACAATTACTGAACAAAATATCTGAAAATTCATAACCCACACACATATTTACAATAAAATTCACATATTTCCAAAGTCAGTAATTATTTATAAATACTCCCTTTCTTGCAGGTGAAACTGTTTTCTGTTTTCAGGAAGAGCTGAAAATCTTCGGAACAGAAGCTCTAATTAGAATGAACTTTAAAAAATAAAGAAAAACGTTTTTGAAACAAAGAAATTCAAGAACAAAAGTGAACAAACACGTGTACTTCATCCAAGTCTAAAAAAATAACTCTTTTTTTATCAGCCATACGGAAGAAAAATTTGCCGAGTTAAAAAATGAAAACAGTGTATTATGTGGGCATTCGCCCAAGAAACGTACCACGGAATGATCTTTGTTGAGTAATGGGAAAACAGTGTGACAACATGGAGGTATATTCCTGCCAAGATTCCGCAATTATGAACTGTTATATCAGCATATAAACAAAGCAGGGGAACAATCATATCTATTCATTGAACCCCCGTTTACCTTTTTTTTTCAAGTGAACGACTCTAAAAGTTGGAGAAATGTGATAGGTACATGAATGGTTCGGCTTGTTAATATTTTGAAGGAAAAGTCAAACAGTGTAAATGAGTAAGTAACTGAAAATTGATGTAAATTAGATTTTATCAGAAAAGGTCTAAAGGAGCTAAAGAAAATTAGCGTATTTATCAAAATTTGTGGGTGCTGTGAAAGCTGGGTAGAAACGATAGGTGTGTGAATTGTTTGGAAAAAAATGAAAAATCGATTGTGAATAAATAAAATAAATAAATAAAATCATTTAAATTAAATTTTGTTGTAACAAGCTTAAATGACGGGAAGTTTAACATACTTGTCAAAATTTTGGAATTTTTCTTCCGAGATTCCGCACTTATCAATTGTTTTATCAGCGTACAAACAAAGGAGGGGGGGCGGGAATCATATCTATTCACTGAAATCCCTCTAACCTTTTCAAGTGAATGATTCTGAAAATTGAAGAAATATGATAGGTAGGGGAGATGAAAGATGAATGGGAAATTTTCACGAAAATATTTATTTTAAATACTTTTTTAAAGTTATTATCAATATTATATATCACATTTCATACATTAGGTATTTGACAGCATCTAAGCACAATATTTAGTCTGGATTATTATTATACAGTGAAATACTATAAAATTTAAAAAAAGTTCATCTCTGTCCCAATCATCCCCATAGCAGTGATAAATGGGACACTAATATGGATGGATGGGACACAAATACTTTCCTCCATGTATTCAATGTTACCTAATTAAAATTTATATTTATAAACTTATATGTAATTATATTTGTAATATATGTTCTTGTAATATGGCTATTATATCTCATCGTTGCTAATCACTTCTTTTACTGCAGTTTTAACTTGTAATACAAACTTCGACTGTTTATCTGTTCCATTTTCCCACTTACAAAACATTTTAGCTGTGAAATGAAAGTGAAAAATGTCTTTGAAATACGACATAGCTAAAATTTTTCATTCACAACTTATTAATTAATATTAATTAAGCATATCTTAGATATCATGCACAGATGAAATTATGTTAGGGGAAGTGCGAGTAAGGATTTATTTAAACACAAGTTCAAAATTCAATATAATTTTCCTCATTTGATCAATAAACATATTCTATTTTTAACAATTTTATCTATTTTGATAAAGTTTCAATAGTAATTGTTTAATTAACTATTTAACATTTATTACAATACAATAATTGAGATTCAATATAATTTTTTATAATAAACAATCTATATGATACGAGTACTGTTTAAAACTAATAATTAATATAAATTATTAATTTATAGACCTATATAATATTGTTTTTGTTAATAAATAAATGTTTCAACATCTCTAGGGATGAATGAGACTGTCCCATTCATCCCCACTTGAAATTTTCCCAATCATCCCTATGATGCATACATTCAATTTTCCGCCATTTTGCTTCAAAAATTATTTTGTCACAATGGTCACATTCATTCCTTTTAATTACCAACATTGAACCTTCAAATAAAATACTACACCATATCTTATTTGTTTATATTCTACAAGATATTTGAAATCTTCAAATGTAAAAAAAAAGTTACTTTTTACGCAGAGTTTCAGAAAATTCAACTTTTAAAAAAATGAAACAGCCATGTGGTTTTGCTTTTGGTTCTTAAGCACACTATGGATGGTTTTTATTGCTAATATTTTTGAAGGAAAAGTCAAACAACGTAAGTGAATAAATGAAAAAAGTGGTGTAAATTAGATTTTATTGTAATAGTAGGTTTAAAAGAATTATTATTTTTTTTTAAATTTGCGTTTGCTGCAAAAGTTGATGAATTAGGAAATGTATCCAAAATGGTTCTAAAAAAATGGAAACAACATGCATAAATACTCACCAGGGAAAGATCTTTTTTGGGTAACGGAGAAAATGTGTGACAACGTGTTGTTGATGTTTTTCTCCAAAATTCCGCAATTATCAGCTGTTATATCAGCATATAAACAAAACAGGGGAACGATCATATATATTCATTGAAACCCAGTTTATTTTTATTTTATTTAATTTTTTCGAGTGAACGACTCTAAGAGTTGGACAATACGATAGGTAGGAGAAGGAAGGATAAAGTGGCCAGTGGGAGCAAAGTGACCATTTGAGTTTTTTTTCCGCTGTATAGTACCCTTGTCACACAGGAACTGGGTGAAATAGTCGTCACAGATGATGATAGTATTGTCTGTGACTGTTTTTTCGCATTTTTGATTTTACGCAAGTGGTACAATTTCTTGCTAATAATATGCAGTGTTCTAATTATTTGCTCTTTTGCTGTTTGATCAGTGTGAAGTAACCTTTTAAACGATATGTATTTGAAAACGCAGATTAAATGCTAGGCTACCGTTTTTGTAATGGTATCATTCCGGGCAAAGTGGCCTCAAAAATATCGGGTAAAATGGTCAGATGGCTACTTTGACCGGAAGCGATATTTTATTCATTGTTCACTGCATAATACTATACAAAAGAATTTTCTCTGAAAGAAAGAAGACAGGTCGAGGCAACAACTTCTGCAGAGAAAGGTTTACTCTGAGCATTTGCAGCCTGAATGTCTGCTGCAGGCACTTGTATTCCCCCATTCGTCATATTGATTCTCATTACTGATTTAATACTTAAAATATTACAAAACATAATTTTCATTCTGAATGTGTGTTACTTTAGCGTGCGTTGATTAAAAAATGTACATCATGAATCAATGTGATTTGTTCATTTACTTATGCTGGCTACTTTACACAACCTAGGCTGGCAGAGTGCCATTTTGTAATTTTTCTTTTAAAGTAACGTGTACATTTTAAAATGTTTTTTTTAAAGTAAAATGGCAATTGAAACTAAAGTTATTATATTTACTATTGGTACTTGTTTCTAGAACTTTACTGATTAAAAAGGAATCATAAAAATTCATCAAACCTTAGAGTGGTCACTTTATCCTTCCTTCTCCTACGTGAATGGTTCGACTTCTTAATATAAATTTAAATAACTTAATTTCTTCATCTTTTAAAAGAAAAATGTTATTAAAAATTTCTGGGTGCCATTTGGCAGTTTGGAATTAAAATAAAGTTGGATATATAACATACCACAGCCCTTCAAGTGGTTAAAGAGGGGTGCAAAGGCGTAGGAACCGGGGGAGCTGGGGAAGTTCTGGCTCTCCCTGGAATATTTCAGACGGGCTCAGCTCCCCCGGGAGAAATTTTCGCACCACATCTGTTTAAGTTATATATATATTTCAGGTAATTCTAAGAAACTGTCGATTTCTTCAAATGATGAAGATAAAGTATTTGTGGATTCTGGAATTAGAAACTGGAAGAGAGCTCTAGAGAAACTCAAAAAACACGAAAAAAGTTTGCATTACAAAAATATTGAAGCACAACTTTTATCTTTAAAGAAAGGCACACCAGTATCCAATCTATCGAACATAAAACGTAAGTCGGACCAAATTAAGGCAAGAAAAGCACTTCGATACATTATCACGGGTGTATCAAGAACAGGCCAGCCTCTTCGGGGCCACGCCAACAATAATGGTGGAAATTTGTACGTCTATCTGCAGGAATGGGGAACAATTTGTCCGAAAATTGAATCATGGTTGTCCAAGCGCGATAAATAGACCAGCCCGGGCATTCAAAATGAAATTTTGGAATTGTTGGCACGCTCAGTGCAGTGTACACTGCTAGAAAAAATAAAGGATGGAAGTTTTTTGAAATCATTGCTGACGGAACAACCGATGCCGCCGGGAAAGAGCAGTTCTCCATATGTGTACGAAACTTGGCGAAACATTTGGGGAAAACGGAGGACATGTGTTTAGAACTATTCAATGCTCCTGATACTACAGGGGAAACACTAACTAAAGTTATAAAGGATGTACTTCAACGTTGCAACATCGATCTCAATAAATTTCGTAGACATTGTTTTCACGGAGCCGGTAATATGAGTGGCATCATGCAAGGCGTCCAAACAAGGTTCAAGGAGTTGCAACCGAAGTCTTTTTATTTTCCTTTTGTACATTGTGCAAACCATTTCTTGGACCTTGCACTGCACGAGGTGGCGCGTTCCAATAGATTAATTGCGGATTCCTTAAGTTTGATCAAGACGATATCGAATCTGATTACAGAATCGTCCAAACGGAGAGATGTCTACAAGAACATCGTTCTTTGCCCAACTAAGAATGAAAAAGAAAGCAACATAAACTTAAAAACAAAGTTGCTTCCTCTCTGCCCGACCAGATGGGCAGTTCGATTTGCTGTAATATCGAAGGTTCGTGTAAAATTATCCAAGTGTTGTACAGACTCTTGATACATGATTGAAAGATCAAACAGCACTAGGTCATGGACAAAAGGCTGAAGTTAAAGGTTTCATAAGAAGCTTGAAAAAATTCATTGCGAAATCTTGGCGAAAGTTCTGGAAACAACTGGATTTTCTGTCGCAAGCTTCAAGGACGCCGTTTCAACGTTAGAAGAAACCATACAATGTATGAGAGAGGATAGCTACTTCGAAACTCTTTACAAGAAATGGGAGAGAAAATCGTTCACATTAAATTTGGAAATGAAAATGACGAGCGTCTTCAGACAAAAGATAGTTCCAATAAGATATGAGCAGATAAGACATCCCTCCGTTCCAGCACAACTTGGACAAGAAGAAAAATTGCAAGTAAATTTCAGGGAAGCACTGGACCTTATTACCAATGAATTAAAAAACGATCTAATCAAAAACCTTTTGACTCTCTCATAAAGATCGAATCCATCTTCAGGGACACAGCTTCAACCATTCCAGAAGATCTGAAACAAAAGCTTGGAATACATGCTGATCATTTTGACTTGACAAATCTTGCTGCTCAGTTGACGCTTCTACCAACACTAATCCCAGACTAAACTAACAGAAATGCGTTGCTGATCGCAATTAAAATTATGTCATCGGAGGAATTAGTGAAGAAATTACTTTTTGAAGTTAACCTTTTGGCAGAATTTATTTTGACGAATCCAACATCAGTAGCAAAAGCTGCGAGATCTTTCAGCGCTCTTCTCCGGCTTCAAACACACCTCCGAACAACAATGGGTCAACAGAGACTCAACCAGTCGATCATATTTATAAAGAGGGGGTCTTTAAATTTGATTTGGAAGAGATTTGTAAAGAATTTGTCAGCAAAATAACAGAAAAAAACTTTAATTTATGGGAGTAAATGGCAGTGGCGAAGCCTTAAATTTGAATATTGTATTCAGGATAGTCTATAAATTAGGTTTCTATTTATCAAGTATCTAATCAAGTATCTAATAAAACTTATTTTAACTGGATTAAAGAGTTGGTGATCTTTTGATATGTTTCTATTTTATACTCCTGTTTGTTAAAAGTTCAACACTATGAAGGAATCCTCCGAAATGAATGAAATTATGAATGAAATGATCCCCGCCACTAGCTTTCCACAATATGCCCCAGCTCCCCCTATTTGTACAAAGTTCCTACGCCACTGGAGAAGTGAGATATCAATGTTTTGGAAAAACTCTACATTTACCACAAAAAAAATATTTGAGGATAAATCTTCAGATAGATCAAATTAATTGATTGAAAATTGATGGAGCTAGAGTGTCCACCTATTTTGAAAATGTTGTTATGAAAAAACGCGCTTAAAGTTTTCGTTAGTTTTTACTCGCTGTGGGGCGCTCTTCTCCTACTACTCCAAAATTGCCTTTTCATTCTCGATATCTATTTCTAACTAATAAAATATGATTTCTGTGTGCATAAAAAGTACATTACAGAACCAAAAAAAAAATTGAAATTTTAAATAAACAAATCAAAGTGTTGTTAACCCTTTAAGGATGTTTAATACGAATTTTGGAATTATATACGGTTATTTTAGAGCTAATCTACATTCATTAAATTATTTTTAAATTATTTTTGCTCTCTTTTAGATTTTTTGAATTTATCCGTAATAGGCGGTAGGAAAAGATAATTGCGTGATAGGACAGTAGAAGTTTCCAATCTATTGTAAGGTCTTAAAAATATGCTTTTCTTTGGTATACGATTGTTATAAATTCATCATAAAAAGTTAACTAATGAGATTTTCCGAAGAATGACATAGAATTGTTTTTGTATGATTTACTGTTCAAAAAACTATTATAAACCATAAAATGAAATAATATTTTTATGCATAACCTCAGGATTCTTACGCCCCAGGGGAATATTTCCAGACTTTTCGTAAAGTAATACTTACTTTATTTAGTGAAAGCAATTCTGCGTTTAAATAGGGTGAGCATTACTTTACGAAATTTTTGCTATTCAAACCTCCAAAATCCCCTGTATCTCGTAAGACGTACGAATCCTGAACCTGTATTCTGAAATCTATCTATCTAGATATATATATTTATGTATATATTTACTGTAAATGTTTTTCAAACTTTTACCATGACATTATTCTAATTTTTCTTTTTCCCCTTGATGTTAGTCAAAAACTGCTTCTACTGCATAGACATTTAAAATACGGAAAAAAAAAATATTTTCTCAAAACTCTTTAGTCGTATTTCATTCGGCATCTGTCGTTAAGAACGTAAAAACAAAACAAAACTTTAGGCGAAGTTTGAAGAATGATAAAGGATGATACTGAAGGCTTTTAGTAAAGTGAAACGTTGTTTTTCAATAAAGATACATTGCCTTAATCTGTCGGTAGGTTTTTTGTCCTAACGTTAGTAATTAATGATGAATAACAGAAAGTAAGGCAGGAAACTTGCATCAAAAGTCTTTACCATGACATATCCTGTTCATCTAGTTCGTCTTAAAGAGATTACTTTAAATAAACGAATTACGTTAGTTTTATATCTAAAAGATAAGTATTCATAAAAATTTTGATATGACTTTTCTGCGGTCATTTCATAAGCTACTTCTAATTTTGAAGATTAGAGCTTTATTTTTTATATATTTTACAAATGCATTATAAACACAGGACTGTGGTATTTAAAATTTTAGCATAAATCCTGTATTGGTCTATAATTTTGTAAATAGGCTGGTTAATTGTCAGTTTCGCCGAACAATGTGTTGCGCGTACTACTGAAAAAGACACTGTAGACTTTTCAAATGTGGCACATGATACCAGTTGTAAAACGCTTTGGCTATAAACATAATACGAAATCGAAATTTTGAACCTATAATTATAAATGTACTTAGTACCTCAAAATAATCAAATCATATATATGAGTGCGTGAGTTTCAAAACTCGCCTTATCCAAAAAAATCAAATTTTGGGAAATCACGAAAAACCTCCGACTGTGTCCATTGATTTTCTTTGTAAACCAGGATTTTACAATGGCAGAAATAGATGATAAAACTAGTTTTTTTTTGCATATTGTTGTGATTTTTTTATGTAGGTTTACCAATAGAACAGATTTATTGAGAAAACACAATTTTTTAAACTTTGGATAAGACGAGTTTTGAAACTCACGTCCTCATATATATATATATATATATATATGACTACATACTTTGGCTTTCTTCCTTAAAGGTAGCCAAAGTTTGGAATCTGTATCTGTGAAAATTTGGAATTTATTTAATTACTTATGTTATTGAGAAGGTACTCGGCTGATTGGCATGTTAACGCTAAAAGTGTCAAATGGCCTCTTTTCAGATTATGACTCGTGCCAGACATTAGTACATTATGAGCAAATTTGAAATTAAAAAAAATGCTTAAACAATTATTTAAAATGTCAAATACGCATTTTCCCAGTTTTATGTTTTCAAATAAAAGAGTTTATTAGAAATCTTTTGATAAAAAAAGGGTAATGGTGGTGGTGTGGAGAGGGGGGGGGGGGGGAGGAGAGGGGCCTTATTACACAGAAAATAAATATTGTGTTTGAAGGTCTCCCTTCTAAGATATTCTGGCCAAAATTGGCCTAAATATGATGCCTAAACACATATACATACTAGACATGAGACGGTTCGGGCGCAACCCTCGACATCTCGGGCCTGAAAACAGGTTTCTACTTAGTTGCATACGTCATTAAAGAGAGATCGAGGCTAACGAAAAAGACAGGCCACCGCGGTGCATTCCACGTATCTTTTTTTGCAGACTGATGGAGTCACGTGATGCTCGGAAACACCAATGCAGGTGTGCGAAAAGAGCATCACGTCGCTCTAGCGGTTTGAAAAAAAAAGATACTTCGGATGCACCGCGGTAGCCTGTCTTTTTCGTGAGCCTCGAGAGAGATCCATTGAAGGGGCTCTTTTTCTCCTTCGAACGCTCGGCTTTGGTCTGGAGTTCAACCACATGTTGGAGCAAGATCGGCAAGTGTTTGTTGTGATTTTAAGTTATTTTTCTTATTAAAAAAATTATAAAATGTACACATATGCCGCCGTTTGTACTTGGATGCCATTCTAATTACAAAGCGTAATTATAAGCGTAAAGTCTTATTACAAACACAAAGCGTAGTGTTTTTCGCCTGACAAAGATCATTGTCAAAAATGGATATACATCAATCACTACAAGAATTATAAACCCACAAAGTACAGTAAGGTGAGAAAACATATTGTTATTTATTTTTCTAAGTATTATATATACTCAGGTTTTTCATTTATTAGTTTTTATCGCATTATTTCTTTAAAAATTAAATATGAAAACGTTTTGTTTTAGTACAGTAAATAACTTTTTATGTAATCCATATTTACACTGAATGTGTAAAATCTGAAAAATAATGTATATGTAACTATGTGTGTGAATTATTCAGGGTGTCCAGCGAATAAGACCCTGATTTCAAAATTAAATATCTCAAAAACAAAGACCAATAGAATTATGCGGTAAACGGTTTGTTTATTAGCTAAGCTGTAAAAATGTTATACAGAAGTTACAAAATTTAGTTGCAAAAATCGTTAACAGAGGGCGCTATAATCGCAATACTTGTAAACTGAGCTTCGAAGTCCAGAACACTAACGTCTCATTCTTAGACGGTTTCCTATGGAAGAACGAAAATTGGGAAAGAGCACTTTTTCTTTGGGGTGATTGGCAGAAGTGGAGACATCTGGTCACAGAATTATTGCATCAGCTTCAATTTTAGAGAATTTCAATTAATAGAATTTTCAATAAAAAATTTAGCAATCATTATATAAGAACTTATTAAAATATTTTATTTGGATAATGTGCAGAAGCGGAGAGATCTGGCCACAGAATTATTGCATTAGCTTTAATTTTAGAAAATTTCAATTAATTGAATTTTCAATAAAGAGTTTAGAAATCATTATATAAGAACTTACTAAAATATTTTATTAAATTCAATTTTTAATGCCATATAATTATTTAAATCAAAATGCATATATTTAGAAAAATAATTTCGTACTTTTTATTTATTTTTTATATTTTTAAATCACGGCGTAATATTTTGGTATTATTGTTTATACCTGAATTATTATAAAGGAAAAAGTAATTTTGCACTTTTCATTTATATTTTTAAATCACGGCATAGTACTTTGGTTGTAGCACAATACATATATTTCTTTCCTTTGTACACAAAATTTTAGAGACAGAAATTATGCATTAAATTATTTCTTTTTTAAAAGGAATTGATGATAAGTCATATTATCAACGTCAAAGCAAAAGTATTTTGGATGCTGCATTCCTTTCCAACACTTTGGATCCTGTCGCTAGAAGATGCACCATATTTCTGTGCTCAGTGATAAAAAAATGAAAACGACTTTTTAAAATTAAAATTATTTTTTTTAACTTAATTAAGTTTTTAAAAATAGAAAATTTGTATTTTTTCATTCAAACTATTCTGTACAATTAAAAAAAATGATTTATGAATCATTATTATAAATGCTCAATGATTTTTAAAAAGGGGGTTTCTTTTGGCTTAATTAAATTTTAAAACCAGAAACTTAGGATTTTTTTATTCAATCTTTTTTCACAGTTTAAATAAATATTAAAAAGTAAAGATTTCCATATTTTTCAAATCTTCCTCTACTTGGATTCGATTTCACGATCTACCAATTAGGAGAGAAAAGACATACCATAGAGATAGTGGTATCCGGACCGAAGTAGCTTATAACAAAATTTGAAACAAATCTCAATTCTGTCAACACATGGCTCCGCTTCTGCACATTACCCAAATAAAATATTTTAATAAGTTCTTATATAATGATTGCTAAAGTTTTTATTGAAAATTCTATTAATTGAAATTCTCTAAAATTGAAGCTGATGCAATAATTCTGTGACCAGATGTCTCCGCTTCTGCACATCATCCAAATAAAATATTTTAATAACGTCTTATATAATGATTGCTAATTTTTTTATTGAAAGTTCTATTAATTGAAATTCTCTAAAATTGAAGCTGATGCAATAATTCTGTGATCAGATGTCTCCACTTCTGCACTTCACCCAAACGAAGAAGTGGTCTTTCCCAATTTTTGTTCTTCCATAGGAAGCCATCTAGGAATGAAACGCTAGTGCTCTGGACTTCAAAACACAATTTATAGGCATTGCGATTACAGCGCCATCTGTTAGCGGTTTTTGCAACTAATTTTTAAAACTTCTGTATAACATTTTTACAGCTTAGCTAATAAACAAACCGTTTACCGCATAATTCTATTAATCTTTGTTTTTGAGATATTTAATTTTGAAATCAGGGTCTTATTCGCTGGACACCCTGTATTTATTGATGTAGAATATTCAGTAGAAAATATAGAATATTTTTATTTGAACAACAAAAAAGTTAAATTATTTTAATTACTATTATTTAATATATAAACATTTTAATAACTAGGTGTAAATATTTTAATTAGTATTTCTTATTATTTAAAGTGTTATATATACAATTTTTCATTTTAATCGTATTATTTCATTACGGTTTAAATGAAGAAACATTTAAAGAAGTTTTTTCCTCTTATCAAAGACATTTTATTTAGTATAGTAATGTAGTTCAATAATAATAAATAACCTTTTATAAAATCCATGTTTACAAAGAATATGTAAGGTATAAGAAAATTATACATGTGAATTATGCTTTGTAATAGTGTATGTTTCAGAAAATTTATTTTAAATATTAGTAATAGTAATTAAGTGAAACTATTTTGTTTTTTCTTTTTTTTCTTATATTATATAGTGTTTTAGTTATACCTATTTGTCACATCATTTCATTACAAGTTAAATTAAGCTTATTTTAAAAAATCATTTTTTATGAAACTTTTATTTTAGTATGGTAAATTAAATAAACTTTTATAAAATACATATTTACACAGAAAATGTAAAGTAAGAAATAATATATGTATAATACGTATGTGAATTATATATTGTTGTAGAATATTCTGTAAAAAATATAGCATACTTTTATTTATGAATAACAGAAAAGATTCAGTATTTATTTTGATTATTAGTGTATTAATACTTAAGATTATTTTACATATTAGAATTGATAACTAAGTAAGCTTTTTAAATTATTATTTCTCATTAACTAAAGTATCAAAATAAGCTCTTAAGTTTTTTAAATTTACCTTTTTGTAAACAGAACAAAATTAGTATAAAAAAGGGAAACGCGTAATATTTTTAATTAAAGTGAATATATATAATACTTTACATAATTAATAATAAGTTTTCTTATCTTATTGTGCTTTGTGAGTTCATAATTTTTACGATAGATTGCGTTTACCACGTTTGATAATGATTCAGAAACACAAAAACACTCCAAAAAGAAAAAAAAACAGGAGGAGAAGAAAGGGGGATATAATTTTTGTGAAATTCTGTCGTATTCTATTCTTTTATCAGATTGATGCAAAAACTATATTAAAATACCTATTCAGAAACACAAAAACTCGTCAGGAGATAATAAAAAAAAAAGGAATTGTGTGTGTATTGGGGGATATTCTGTGGTCGATTTTAATTCCAGATGTTTATAGTTGTACTTTAGTACATATTTCTCATTTTGATTGCTAAATTTTTTCACACATATTAATAATCTTCTTGTATTAAAATATTATTTACCTAAAATTAATTGTTTACAAAAAAGTAACAGGTTTAAATGAAAAAGAACTTGTTATAAACACATTTTACTGAAAAATAGTATAGTATATTAAAAAACCGGACTTTTAGAGCCCACATTTTATTTATTTTGCTTCAATAATTTTAATATATATACATTTTTTCAAATATTAAAATAAATATTTAGTGTTTTTTATTAAAAAAATTTATAGAAATAAACATTGTAAAATTGTAAATTGCACACAGTTTTTTTGCAGTTTTGAAAAATGAATAATGGATGTTGATTTTTAAACAAATTGATTAAAAAAAGTATATTATAGATTCAGAAAGCGATAAATTTGGAAAAAAGAGGGAACATTTTTCGTGGAAATTTTTCATTCCTTTCTTTAATAGATGTATTTAAAAATATATTTCTATTTTAGTTTGCTAGATCCCCCCCCCCCCCTCCTACTTATATTTAAACGCACATGTGTTAAAAGATATTTTAATAAAAAGAGAAAAGGAACTGTTCATGCTTAAAAGGTAACAGCATTTAAATTCAAAATATATTATTAAAAATACATTTTACTGAAAATGAAATAAATTAAAAAAATAAAAGCATAATTTCTTTTTTATTTTACTCCGATAATGTATTGCTATTTCTTTTTCTTATATTAAAAATTAATTGTTTTTTACTAAGAAGAAGGTATATGAATAAATGCTTTTAAAAAATTTATCAGTGGTGAACAAATAATAACCAAGATTGATCTTTTAGCAGATTGATGCAAAAACTATAATAAAAAGGCTTAAAACTTATAATTATTAATTATTAATTATTCATTTCAATAAAGATCCTTTTCTTCACGATTCATTAGCTAGAAGATAGTTTTATGCGATTATTGGTAGTAGAGTTCTTACAAAATGGGGCGTGTCTTAATAGCGTGCGAACCCTGTTAGATTCTTACACTAGTCTTTCTCCTCAGGAACAAAATAAAAAATTATTTATTCATAAAATGAAAAAAACAAACTTGCTATTTGAAAAACAAATATGTATATGTTTCTTAAAGTGTTTTACAATCTTTCAAAAATACGCTTGAAAGAGAATTAAATTGTTATTGATGGGATATAAGGATAAATAGTGTAATTTCTGAAGTTTTTCCATAATCAGTTTTAGTAACATAAAGAAGTCATGAGATATCAATTGTCTTATATAGATTTTTGTTGGAAATCATTTTCCATAATTACTGCAAAACAGAACTCATGTCTTTCTGACGTAGTTTTACAATGATATTTTAAAATAATAAGAATTGTGATTTTTGCAGATTTCTGCAAAGTGGTTGGGTATAAAAATCAAATTTCCTATTTTAAACACCTTTTTAACTGATATGAAAATCAAGAAACGTTGTCATGAGAGAGTGTAATTAATACTTATTTCTATGTAAGTAGAGATTCTTAAATGAAAAAAATTAATCTTGAAAGAATTTTAAAATAGTAGTACTAAAATTTTTCTACTGCATACTTCTGGTCGAGCCCGATTTCGAAAGTACAGAGTAGCAAATTGTATGGGCAGGCTCGGGCTTTGATGACACAGAAATTTTAGTCTCGGACTCCAATAAAATAAATATTCGGAACTAATCTATAATATATATATATATATACGTTTATATATTAATGAGATGACCTAAACATTAATCAGCCTAATGTTTTGAGATTATTTCTTACTACGCATGAAAATCAATGTATTTTTATATATTATTGATTATATTTTTGAACACTGTAAAAAATTGCTGCAGCAATTTTACTGCAACAGAGAATCTAGGCAAAGTCACATGAAAATATGGGTTTTGTTCGTAGATAGACTTTACCTTTATATAAACGGGATTTTCCCGTAAAACATGAAATGTACGGGACTTGACCATTTAGCTGGGATGTGGCATTTTTCATATCTTTACTGGAGCATCTGGCGATAAAATATCCGTAAATTTACTTTTTTTTCGTACAATCAAAAATATAAGCATCATTTCATTCTGCTATTAATTATCGGCATCTAAAAGTATATTTTTAACTACTTTTTTTGCTACTTATATCTCTAATAATTATCATTTCATTTCTCTTTTATTTTTCTGCATCTGAAAACGTAATAGTTTGGTGCTTGTTTGAGCATTATCCGAAAAAGATTAGACTGCACATATCTTTAAGGAGACACTGTGATGTTTCTGAAATAGTTTGACTCTTCTCTAAAGCGCGTCCAGTCAAAATCTTTATACATATTTTTTTATGTTAACGTTATAATTCTCAGTTCTCATTCTAACGTTTTCAATCACAGCTAGTCATACATTGGAATGTTTCATTCTGTTGAATATTATTGCCTGAAGTGCACCTTCTTTTCTTTCAATCAATTTTCATCTTCTCTTCTTGGAAAAACCAATCGGATGTGCCAACTCCAAAATTTTCTTCTTCTAATGCATGTTAATATTTCAAAAAGCTGTTACACATGTTAATAATTCAGTGTCATTACTTCAATACCATACCAACTTTGATTTTCATTTTAAGTTTCTGCTTCATTTTACTAATCTGAGTATAAACGAGTTAATCTAGGTCATAATATTTAATAAAATCCGTATTTTTCGGCATCCGTATTTTTGTACTTCAGCGTCTTGCGAATCACCGGCTTACAGGATGCGAAGTTTTCGTCGCTGCACGAAACATCGATGTACAACAAAACTACAAAAAATCGTGAAAATTACACAAAAATCGCTATTACAGTGCCCACTTCTGGCAGAATATATCCAATTTCACTTGGGCTCTGCTTTTCATACACGAAAACATATATAAAATTTGGTTTAATTCTATTCATAACTCCGTACACTTTTCGATGGTACAATAATGAAAACGGCAAAAAAATCGCTATTGCAGAACCCCTTCCGGCGGAATATTTCCAAATTCAAGGAGGACCTGCTTGCCATAGTCAAAAAACGTATTAATGAAATTTGGTTTAATTCTATGCGTAACTTCATACGCTTTTCGATGGTACAATAATGAAAATGGTACAAAAATCCCTGTTACAACGCCCCCTTCTGGCGGAATAATTCAAATTTTAAGGAGGACCTTCTTGCCATAGCCAAAAACATATACATGAAATTTGGTTCAATTCTATTCATAACTTTATGCACTTTTCGATTATACAAAAATGACATACATACACACGGAGACACGGACAGACATGTATTTTGTAAAAAGAAGTTTTTCGGGATCTCTGACCTCTAAAACGTGTAAATTTTTCGAAAATTGGAAGTCGAAAAAAATCTCGATTACAATACTTTCTTAGTTAGAAAGAAGAAAGTAAAAAGATCGAATATTGTTCGTCAGAAGAACAAGATCATTTGCTGCGAACAAAACTTGGCACAGTTTATATGTTTTTAGTTTATATCTTTTTTTATATGTTTTTGTTTATATGTTACAATTTATATGTTACTAATAGGTTATATGTTAAGTTTGCATGCAATTCCATCGAAATTTATATTTCCATCCTACTCTGCAAAAAAAGACAAATGTTTCTTTATGTAAGAAAATATAATATAACCACCTATGAAAATATACAATAACCTCTTCCTAGTTACCCAGATATCCCAAAAACACCTTTATCATGAGAAACCTCAGAAATGAATATATTTTCAAGGATTAACCAGGAATTTATAAAAACAAAATTTCTTTTGCTATCATTGATTTTCGGAAACTTTTCCGAGTAGTATTTATATTGTGTTTATCGAATATATGTTTTTTAAATTCTATGAATTCTCATTAAACATATTTAGCTGTGTAATTAAATTGATACATATAAAAGCAACAGAATAATATTAATTTAAAGGTTAATGTTAATGATGTTAATTTATTAGGTTTGTCTGTAAAACATGTTTGTGGAACATGAAAATGTTTACTTGATAATTGATAGCATCCGAAATACTTGTATCCCAGGTTGAGAAAACTGATTAATGCACCATAAAAACCAGCGGGAAAGTTTTCTTTGAATCAGTGGCATCCAAAGAAACGTTGTTTTTATAAATGCTTCTTTAAATCTCGAAAATATATTGGTATTCCAGATCTAAAGATAAAGAACGATTTTCGTATTCGTGGGTAACTCAGTAGAGGTTATTGTATATTTTCGTTTGGGGTTATATTTATATTTTCTTAGATTAAGAAGGATCACTGTAAAAAATTGCTGCAGTAATTCTACTGCAGCAGAAATTACAGGGAAAGGCACATAAAGAAACTGGCTTTGCCTTTAGATAAACGGGTTACGTCCGTAAAACACGAAATTTGCGGAATTTGGCCGTTTATTTGTATTAGTTGGCCTTTTCCGTAAATTTACGGAAGCAATTTACGGTAAAATACACCTTAATTTACATTTTTTTTTTTTTTTTTTTGACTGTGTATGTCTTTTTTTCACTGTGTACAATGAATTGTGTTGTATTTTTTTAGAAATGAAAAGTAAAATTCCACATTCCAAGATCCGTCGAATCAGAATTTTTAGGAATGCGAGAAAAATGATTCTGCATTGCACGTTAATATTTATTTTTATTTTATTGTTTTCAATTGCTTTAAATGCTCTAATTGCTAAAAATAAAAGATTTTTTTTTCTTTTCTTTCCATTGCTTCGTCCATGAATGTAATTAGAGTTATATGTAATGTTATTAAATAAAAATACATCTCGTAATTATGTATACACTGAGCTTGAATATATGCATACAAACGAGTTTATCACATATATGATTTTTTGGTAAAAGTAACAAAAATATGTAGTGATAAAAAATAATGTGTGAAATAGACATGTGCTATTTAGTTACAGTATTCCCAGTGCACTACTTTTTTTAAAAACAGACTGCTTAACTGCCACCACTTTTTAAAGATAGTATCATTCGTCTTATTTTCTCATTATATATATATATATATATATATATATATATATATATATATATATTCTCTCATTAAATAAGTCGAATATTTCTAATATTTAAAAAATTGTGACAATCAAGCATTCCGAATTTATAAAAAGTACAGAATTGGCAACACTGTATAATACAGTTACAATAAAACCAGCAGAAATGTTAAAATTTTTTTTTTCGTTTTCTTTCGCTCTTTTTTATTAAAATAAGCAACAAAAAACATCAATATATTTCAATATTTGGATTTTTGAAGTTTGTTCTTGGATTTTCTTCATTTTTATTGCTGCGTATAATCTCACATAAAAATTAAATTTGTCCTATCAAAAATATTATCAAACAGTAATCAAAAACATTGCTGAAATCTTATAATACACAAACAAACAAATAAAATAAATACGGATAAAGAAATGTAAATAAGGTGAGAGAAAAAGTATCGTGTTAATATTTTGTTAATATTTTTTCTCCATAGAAATAAAAATATTTAATTATTTACATGTTCGAAATAAATAACACTTTATTCAAATATAAAAATGATTATTAAAGAATTTAAATTTTCTCAGCTTATTTTGTTTTACATTAAAATGTTGAAAGGACTGGTGTGATACAACCAAGGCAAAAATAAAAAGCTTCTTAATAACACAATAAAATTAAGATTATTTCTTAATTTTATGATGTTATTACGAAGCAGTTTTGCTTTTAATTTTGCTTTATTTAAAATGACGCTATTAGCAGATGTCTCAGCCTCCTACATTTTCTGTACCACTATTTCCAAACAATAAATTTCGTAATACGTTTCTATAATAACATTTAAAGGAAGCTTCAAGGAATATTATTGTTTAGAAATAGTAGTAGAGAAAATATAACAGGCTGCGATCCTTGTACAAGAACTTTTCTTGCAACAATCAAGGCAATTATCAACTTTACAATCAAGGCAAAAAAAAAAAAAAAAAAAAACTTCTTGATAACACAATAAAATTAAGATTATTTCTTAATTTTATGATGTTATTAAGAAGTATTTCTTCTTTTAATTTTTCTTTATTTAAAATGACACTATTAGCAGATGTCACAGCGTCCTATATTTTCTTTACATCTGTTTTCAAACAATAAATTTCGTAGCATGCTTCAGTGGTGGAAAATTGGCGCAGAGGAAGAGCCTACTGACACCACTAATTTTTTATTTTATTCTTCACCTTAATAAAAATTCAGAAATTCTGTCACTAGATAAGCCTAAAAATACTACTAAAATAGTGGTGTGAATAAGCTCCACCTCTGCGCCAATTTTCCACCACTGATGTTTCTATTGCACATTTAACCCTTTCGCTGCGCAACCCGAGATATACTCGGTTATGCATTTTTCCGTCTAATTAATATTATTTTGTTATTCCCACCAGTTATTTTTTAGCGAAATCCTTGTCTGATTTAATCACGACATTTTCCCCGATCACGATAGTAAAAATACAAAACAAATAAAATACAAACAATTTCTGCTTTAAAGAACCGGTGATAAAAGATTAAAAATTCTGTAAAAGACGCTCATCGCGAAGAATTACTTACGCAGCGAGAGGGTTAAAGGGACCGGGTAAGCGAAATTCAACCAAAAAATCGATTTTTACTTTTTTATATCATTAAATAGCTTAAAATTTGCTCTTTTTCAACGATGTATTACACATGTTAATATATCATCATCATCATCATCAACCGTTTTCAATCCACTGCTGGATGTAGGTCTCCCCCAGATTTTTCCAATGTTTCCTGTCTAGTGCTTTAGTCATCCAATTTACACCGGCTACTTTTCTGATTTCATCACTCCATCTTACTTGAGGTCGTCTTCTTGGCCGTTTTACATCTCTGGGATACTACTGTAGGGTGTTTGTGCTCCATCTATTGTCTTGTCTTCTTGCGATGTGCCCAGCCCATTTCCATTTTAGCCGTTTAATTCTTTCAATGATGTCAAAAACTTTCGCCTGACTTCTTATCCAGGTTATTCTTTTTCTGTCTCTTCTAGTTATACCTAGCATACATCTTTCCATACTTCTCTGTGTTGTTTGTAATCTTTGTATCATCCGTTTTGTTAGCGTCCATGTTTCTGCTCCATAAGTTAGGACAGGCAAAACACATTGGTTAAATACCTTTCTTTTCAAACACAGGGGCATGCTACTCTTCAGAATAATATTGTTCTTCCCAAAAGCACTCCATCCATTTCTTATTCTTCTATTGATTTCATTCATGATACTATTATCAGATGATATTTCTTGCCCAAGGTACACATAACTTTGCACTTCTTTAATTTCAGTGTTGTTGTAGACGATTTTCTTTTTTGATGCAAATGAATTGAACATCACCTTAGTCTTTTCCAAGTTTATTTTTAATCCCACATTAATGCTAGCTTCTGCCAAATCTTTTAGCATATTTTCCAATTCTTCAGGACTGTTACTGAAAATTAAAATGTCGTCAGCGAATCGGAGATGACTTAAATATTCCCCATTTATTCTAATCCTTTTTTTCCCCAATCCAGCTTCTTGAAAATATTTTCTAAGACAGCAGTAAAAAGCTTAGGCGAAATGGTGTCTCCTTGTCTTACCCCTCTTCCAAGCTTGATCTTTGCTTTTCCTTTGTCCAAGCGGATGGTTGCTGTTGCTTTCTTGTAAATCTTCTTTATAATATTGATGTAAGGTTTGTCTATACCAATGTCCTCCAGAGATTCTACTACTGCTGATGTGTAGACCGAATCAAATGCTTTTTCATAATCAATAAAGGCAAGGCAAAGAGGTAAATTACATTCCTTATGTTTTTCTATGAGTTCCCTTACCGTTTGGATATGATCCATTGTGCTGAATCCACTTCGGAATCCTGCTTGTTCTCTAGGTTGAGCTGAGTCCAGAGCTGATTCAAGTCTTGTCGCTAAAACTTTGGTGAAAATTTTATAAATCACTGACAGTAAGCTGATTGGACGGTAGTGTTTAATGTTTTCCTTCTCTCCTTTCTTGTAAAGTAGCACCATCACAGCATTATTCCAATCTTCTGGTACATATATATATATATATATATATATAAACGTGTCGGATTTTTTATTCTTTTTAAGAACACTTCATAACAGAGGGCAACTTTTTTAAAATTCAGATTTCTTGATTGGCACCTCTTTTCTGAAAAGGTAAAATTCCCATTGTTTTTACCTTAATTAATATGTTATTAAATAAGGCGAATTTTACTGTTTCGAAAAAGTGGTGCGAATCAAGAAATCAGAATTTACAAAAAGTAGTACACTGGCAACACTGCTTCATAGCTTTAATTGACTTTTTCTCAAAACTTCGATGTTTCAGGTTTGTGTTCCTTTTTTTCAATATCTATTAAACTTAAGAACTCAGATTTTTTTTTAAATACTTACATTATGTTATAGTGCATACTTTAACACAGGGATTTAATGATTTGTTGAAAATTATTTATTTTAGGCAGTAAAATCTTGCCAAAAATGCTAATTTTAAAATGTCTTTCAATAAATAATTAATAATTAATTTTCAATTTCACTTAGAAGTAAATCGGTCTGTTAGAATACGTAAAGCATGTTATTCAAACTACTCTAAAAAATCTAGACCTTTATCTTTCACCATTTCTGAGAAACAGGTACATAAAGTTGGCGTATTTTAAAATGGCCGAGACAGAGCATACCCGGTCCCCTTAAAGAAATTTTACAGGAACATTATTGTTTAGAAATAGTAGTAGAGAAAATATAGCAGGCCGCGACCCTCGTATAAGAAGTCTTCTTGCAAGAGAAAATTGTGAAAATTCTCTTATTTCTTATTTAGTTCAATGTCGCATTATTCTTGTATCTGCACTTGCAGAGATTTCTTAACCAAATTTGTTATTTGTCAGAATTTTTACTACATTTTGTGACATGTTTTCTAAAAAGTATTTGCTTGAGTTCTGAGATGCTATGAATCTTGCATTTAAATGACTTTCATTAACATATTGAAGCGTCGACAGCTCACGAACTTAGTGAAATGAAATTTTTGATGCCTCAAGAAAAAAAAAAAAAAAAAAAAAAAATTATGAGTATTACGAAAAAAACAATTCTTACTAACCGTGCACAAAGTAAAACTATGTACAACAAAAGATTTTTTTTTCCTCTGGCGTCGTAATTTGCATGGTCATCTATTTTGTTAACAAAACTTTCAAGGCTACTTTCAGAATGAAAGACAAAAGTAGACTTTCTACTTCATGAATTCATCTATATTACAAAATTTATCCAAAAACTTACTTAATGAGATTTGGGCTTGGCTCTTAAGAGAATAATTTTTATGCAAGGCGGTTTTAATGATTTTTTTATCCAGCGCTGATTGCTCTTTCAGTTAAGTTTTGTTTTTGTAGACTAGACCTTCCAAAATTAAATTAAAAGAGTTAAGTAAAGATCCTTTTATAAATAAAAAAATTTAATTAACTTCATATGAAATAATAGATTACAGTGTGACTGATGTGTGATCCCATTTTTGTAAATAGATTTTTACGATATACAGAGTGATTCAGAAGTGATTAGAGAACGGCGCAGTAAAGGGGGATTTCGGTGTTAAAACCCTTTCCAGAGGATTTAAAAAATAATAAAATGGTTTCAAAACCCCTTGCATTGAGATTAAAATATAATGTGCAAATGCCAAAGTAAAGAAAATCATAAACATCATAGGGGAGGTAGGGGAGGTTTGATACATAGGGAGGGTTGATACAGTGACAATTTTTCTCAACAAATAGCATTAACAGCCATTCTGAGACATGTGAAGGCTTCTTATATTTGCTGAAGCCATAATTAGCTGGACTAATCAGTGAAGAACAGACAACTTTTCTTTTCTTTTAATTTTGAAGGTTTTTGGAATGTCAATGTAAATTTTTTCATTGACTGATTTTCTTTCATTACTCTTATTGTGAATATAATATCTTGTATTTTTTTTTATTTATAAAACATATTGTTAGGATTAGTTTTACTAGAAAGTAGATTACCATTTTGCAACTGCATTTGTACAAAGTGATAGAAAATCAATTAAGGCATAATAGGGAGAAATGATACACTTGTATATTTGAAATTTAATAGTTTTTTTAAGTTTGAAAACTAATATAGGACTGTAATATTCATTATTGTTTTACAGCAAGAGCTACTGAAATTGGTAAGGAAGAACAAAGAGACTATTCATAGACATTATGTAGGTTACATAGAAAAGCAGTGCGATGATAGATGGTTAGTTCAATTTGCTCGTCATGTAGAAGGAAAAAAGTTTAAATGGCCTGAAAGGGAAACTGTTTCTATAATTTACGGAGGGCAAATTGAGAAAAACGTTAAATCTACCCGATTTTACTTATCAAAATGATAGAGTTATTAGTTTTTCTTTTAACCATTTCAGGGGTGGTGGTATGTTTATGAAAACACTTAATTTTAATTCCCAAACTCCACATTGACACCAGCATTTTGGTAAAATATTTTCCATTTAATATGAAAGTGAAATATATCCCTTTTCTTATTTCTGATTAAATTTGTTGGTAAATTCCGGTGCCATTCATTTATCCAACACTTTAGCATTGAAAATGCTTTGCCCCTGAAAGCGTTAAAGGAATCTTAAATGTGCTAAATTTATGTTAAATTGTTTGCAAATCAGCGATGTTCACTTCATTTTTCCTTGCAGCTATATCTCTAGAGCGTTTTTTTTTCATTATTTATTTTCTAAAAAGTGTGTTAATAGGATTATTTAAGTAATAGCAATATTTTAAATATTTTTGTGAAAAACATTTCTGAAATAAAAATATGTCAATGTCATTTCGTTTCAAATTTTACTTAAATATTTCAAGATTTATCATAAAAAATTGTATGACGCATAAATTGAATTGTCTGCATTTTTTTTTTTTCAATTTACATAACAATGTATCAAACCTCCCTTGCTAGTGTATCAATACTCCCCAGTAATGGGAAGATTTGATACAGTTGTAACCATTCAAAATAATTGGGATATATTTTTTGAATGACTATGTTTTAAATTCACAATATTTTTAATAAATGAATAAAAGGTCACTTTATAAGAAAACATGAAAAATTTGTTTAAAATAGCTTTCTAAGGGTTGTAAAAAATTAGTAAAAAAAAAAGTGTATCATACCTCCCCTACAATTTTTTACTATCAGCTGTTTTAAGACCTCATAATAGGAGTCTCTATTTCAACACAAAATTAATGAAAGAAAAAGTTAGGAGCAATAGCACTAATGTAGTAGGTTACGTATGTTACTGCTACTGCTCTTTCTGCCTCCCTTCTTTTTAGGTGCGTTCGTAATTATATAAATACGTAGCACCTACAGTCGCCATCTGTCTGAACGCCAGCGCAAAGACTACCCAAGCCGAATGGTTTGAAATTTAATATATATATTCGATGCAGAATTTTATCGAGTCATTTAAAATTTTCTGAAAATCATTTCAAAACTTAAAAAGATATTAATAAAAGTTTTCTTCATTCTATTAAATCATATAATACGTAATTAATTCAATAATATCCCATGATAGGCAATGATGGAGTCCCACCATCTGGTCATGGGTCCGTTACAGACCTTTGCAGCCCCGCTCGGAAATGACCCGGAGGCCACCACCCGCGACGCGTCCCGAAGGCCGCCGCCCCTCACGAAGGCTCCCGCTAAAGGGAGCGCACCGCCCAACGCGCATCACACGGCTTATCGTACAAACAAAGAGACAAACTGGTCGAAGACGACAGCCCTCACACACAGCACGATCAGAGCCAAGCGGTCCCTTCGCTTCGTGCCCGACCCAGTTCACCCCGACGGCCCGCAGGAGTCGAACACATACAAAGGAGTCGAGCCCACGAACCGAAGCCGAGGATTCCGAACCGGAGTTACTTTAGGGAGGTTCCTCAAGATCAGATACCATTTTTCGGTAAAGACATTTTTGAGAAACAACCGGTAGAGGGAGAGGTGCCCCTAGCTAGAGCCCCGGAGTTACGGGGAAAACCCCTCCTGACGCTACAGACAACGTCCCGCTCAGGGGATCATGAAGGCGCCTCTAACGGACCCCGGAGAGACAAGAAAACTCTTCTTCTGACGACAGATATCGCCTCGCTAGGGGTTTTCGCCCAGTTTCCCTGCTCAACTCGCGGAACTCTCCTCGCGGTTCACGCAAGGACGCACGAGAGACTAGACTTAAGTGCCGTTAGCGACCCCAGGAGGGCACGGAAAGTTCCTCCTAGACGGGATAGATCCCGCCTTGCTAGGGTGTTAGGGAGTCCGGAGTCCCTTCGGCCCCCACAACTCGACCCCACCCGGAAGTGAGGAAGCCGCGGGAGGCCGGCTCCCGCTACCTTACCTCACGGTCGCCGAGGGTACCCGAGCACAAGTGCTCCTGAACCCGTGCAGTGGCGACCGCTACCTGTTAATTTGTTCGAAAGTTAGTTTGAGGCACTGCTAGATCCTCACCACTGGGCGCGGCAAGCTCCAGTAGCGCATAGACACACAGGATCTGAGTCGGATCGAGAGTTCATCTGTTATTCGAAGCGCCGCCGCATTAGTATACGAGCCTCCGGCCTGGTTCCCTGCGGGGATGGAACTCAAAGGCGGGCCTAACGGCCGACTCTCTCCCAGGGGATGCGGCGGGACATCGGGTAACCAGAGCCACGCTGGCCTCCCTGTGCGATCGCTCCGTGGTCGATGAGGTTACCATCAAGCCCCATCCATCTTGGGGTTGGCTCACAACTACCCTAGCTACTGGAGCCTTGGCAGGATGAGCCACCTGACGCAAAAAGTACATCAGGCGTTGTCCGAAAACCTCTCCCGACAGTAACTCCGGGAGACCCTGCATGGCGATCCCGCAGGTCCTGTCGACACTAGTGAGCACCAAGGACATTTCTTTAAGGTCCGCTCTCTCTTCTTATAGGCTCCCTCTCAGTCAATTGGCGGATGGGGCCTTACCACATTAGCTAGTCTTTGCTCAACGACACCGTCCGGCCCTAAAACCGGCACTGATATCGACCTTGGGCTGTCGCTATACGGCTACCTCGAAAACCGTGGCCTCGGAGGGGGGGGGGGGGGTTGTAGAGCCTTTGGTACTCATCGAAGTGGGCCTCCAAGCCCATGCTCGACGCCCATTACCCGTGGCCGTCGGACTCACTACCTCTCGGCTTTGAGTCCCTCGTCGAGGCTGTGGTTCGTCCCCATCCGGCCCCCTCGCATTCGTACACAACGAAAACTCTGCCGGGCTCCAAGTTTCCTCCTCCAGGTTTCGGACCGCCTGGAGGGGTGGTCACTCCCATGATATGTAATGATTTTAGGTTCCCTTGGTGATTACGTCCTATTTAAGATGGTGTCATATTATTTCCGTATTACTGAATTTAATATATATAATCATAATAAATTTTGTATTCATGCATTTTTTCATAAGAGTGCAACAGCTATTGCGCCAAGATCTGAATATTTATAAAACTAGTTATAGTACGTCATTTGCTACGATTGACGTACAATTTGCGTCTTGTTTAAAACAATATTAACAGATGTCTCAGCTCATATTTTCTTTGCCACTATTTCCAAACAATAAATTTCATAGTATGTTTCTATTGCACATTTAAAGAAATCTTCCAGGAATATTATTGTTTAGAAATCGTAGTACAGAAAATATAGCAGGCTAAGACTCTTGTATAAGAATTCGGCTTGCAAAAGAAAATTGCGAAAATTTTCATTTTTCTTATCTAGTTCAAAGTCGCATTATTCTTGTATCTGCACTCTCAGAGATTTCTAAGTCAAATTTGATATTTGTCAGAATTTTTACTACATTTTGTGAGATATTTCTTAAAAAGTGTTTGCTTGCGTTCTAAGATGCTATGAATCTCGCATTTAAATCACTTTCATTAACACATTAAAGCGTTGACAGCTCACGAATTATCTAAATTAGCGAAATAAAAATTTTGAAGCCTCAAAAAAAAAAAAAAAAAAGGTTAAAGAGCATTACGGTAAAAACAATTCTTTCTAACCGTGTAACAAAGTCAAGCTATGTATAACAAAAGATTCCTCTGGCGTCGTAATTTGCATGGTCATCAATTTTGCTAACGTACCATATGTATTCAAACGATAAAAAACTGAATCTGAAGTAAAAATCCTGTTCGACGTAGTCTCCACGGTACTGAAAATTTCCGCTTTGAAAACTGTTTTGTAAAGTAAACAAACTGAAAATTGATTTTTTTTTTAGCATACCATATTGTCAAGTGATCTATTTAAAACAAGAACAAAAATATGATTACCTTACCTTTAAAAATTAAAATGTTTCCTCGCAAAATTTAGGGACACCCTGTCAGACCAAAAATTTAATTTAAAATTCACAATCACACGAGCAGAAAATATCATCTTGAGTAATTTTCAATTTACTGAAACTGTTATTGCTATCTAGTAAAGGTCAAGGGAAGTACTTAAGGTAAGGTACCCAGTAGTTGACACAGGACCAATAGTTGACACTTTTGTAGAAACAGTAGTATAACAAGAAAACGTCACAGGTAGGAACATGAGAGACACAGAATTTTTAAAATTTATCACCTTGCGGCAAAACTGAGAACTAAAACTATAAACAGTCGAGCCCAATTCCAATATGGCGGAAGACAACAAAGAAGCATGTGTGCAAAGTTGAATTTTTCGAATTTATCTTAAGAAAAGTGATAAGGATCGCACGTTACAGTAAGTGTTAAAACCCGTAATTTATCTTAATTTCTGGTTATGTTTTGATTGATATTGATTGTTTCGATGTCCAAGAATTGTACTGGAATAAAATTGATGCATTTTGTGCAAAATAGCGGGAGTGAGTGTGAGTGTCAACTATTGAATATGAAAAGAAACATATTTTCAAAAGTTGACACCCAGTGTCAACTACTCGCTCATGTTGGGGTTTTGTTAATCTAATTCAGAGCAATGAAAATAAGCTGGAATCTACCAGATAAATTCATGACTGACCTTTGAAAAACTAAAAATGCATTTAAACCAATAGATGACACAGGGTGTCAATTATTGAAATTAGGGAGTGTCAACTACTAAGATTAATTATTTATTTTTTTAGATGCCACCTACGAAGGGAAATTTTAGGAATTACACGGAAGAGAGCATGAGAGCTGCCGTAGAATACGTTAAAGTCAACAAAGCTAGGTACAAATCAGCGGCTAAAAAATTTAACGTGCCTAGAATAACTCTGAAATACAAAGTTGAGGGGAAAACCCCAATAAAAAGGTTAAATATCGGCCGTTAGTGCTTGATTTTGCACTCAATCTTTCATTTTTGTTATTTGAGATTAATTAAGTAAGTGGTTTTATGTTATAATTTCAGATCTATGGGATTTTTTTTTATTTTCATTAAAACTTCTGATTAAACTTCTGATCTTTCATTAAAACTTCTGATTTCTTTAAAAAATTTTGCTAATTAACGGTTCTTATCATTATGTCTTCATATGGGGCAATTAATATAGTAATATAACATTAAAGAGTATTTATTATTATTAATTTAGGCCCCGCCGCAGTCAGTGTCAATTACTAGTTCACGAAGGTGTCAACTACTAAACTCTCACGTTCACGATGGTGTCAACTTCTGGACAAAAATCATGTTTTCATATCCCCTAGTAATTTTTACAAAATGTATTCATTTCGTGACATTAAACGTTATGATTTTGTGCAAAAATGTTCAAACCCCCTAGTAATGATCAAACTGTTTCTCTTAATTGAAAACTGCACGAACCAAAGGCGACGAACGCCGAAAAATTCCTTAAGGTGTCAACTACTGGGTACTTTACCTTACTATTGTTTCCTAAAAGTACCATTGCAAAAGCATTCAGTGGATGTATTTTTAATTTGGATAGAAAACTGTGGTACTTTAAAGTACAGTCGGGTCATAAAAGGTTAACTGACTTCCAATAAAGGAGTTTGTATTTAACTTAAGTCCACGCGTAGCTTTCGGACGGATGCTTCGATTCTGATAATTCTTTATTTGTTGTTGGAACCGCCGAGTAAAATACTGCATTTAGATAGAACCGCTGGGTAGAATACAGCATTGGGTCGGGTTACCCGATTTTATCCAACTCCTATCGACCCTGAATTCGGGACAGGAGAATAAACTACAATCTGGCTAATCAGAAATTTTGCATTAAAATTGTAATAAAGTAATGCACATGGAAATTTAAAATTTATAATCTTCCTGACATTGGTTCCATTAGCATATGAAAAAGATTCTTAACTCCTAGAGATTTGAACGCATATATAGAATTTGCCAAACCTATAAAAGTGAAATTTTAGGGGAGTATTATGAAAAAAAAAATCACATTAGCCTTACACGCTGTATAAGGCTTTCCCGATAGTGCAAATGACACGAGAACAAGTTACTATCTGGTTAGTCAGCCATCCTGAAACCCACTAGTCCGATTCTTTTATCCCCAGCAGAGTGTTGACAAAAAAATGAAATCCATAAAAATCTTTTCTGAAAGATTTTGGGGATTAGATCCTCTGGGTTTGGCTAGGTGCGGTGAATATTTATTCATTTTATTTTGGGATAAGTTTTCATTTTTTGCATAGTTTTATTCTTTTTCGCATCCCCGATTCCTTTTTGTACGTATGGGTGATCAGTTGAGGCGATATGTATATACAGGAATATAATGTTATGGACTCTTTTTTTAGTGTATACTTGCTTATAAAAGGCGCCCACACCTATATCCTGCACCACCCGATCATAAAGACATCACCGTTTGTATATGTACCGTGGGAGAGAGAACATTTTTTCCAAAATTTCGCATTGCTAGCGACATTTATGATTTTAAACCCAAGGCCGCCCCTATTTTATATCTTTATGTAAGTGTAAAATTTTATTATTATGTGTTATACTTATAAAATTATTTTCAAGGATTTAAACCAAAAAGTTGGACTATGACCTCTAATTCAAAAGAGTACTTTCCTATATTTAAGTTGGAAAAGAAACTGAAGTTTTTATTCCCTTAAAAGAAAAAAAAAATTCATACGTATATGTCCCATATACCTTTTTATAATCACACACTTAAAAAAAATGTATGCAATATTTCTACCATAGATTCTTCAAAAGATAAAATCGAGATTGAAACCATATGATTACTTATCAAATAATTTTCAAGGTTTTCAGGCAAAATGTCAGAATATGACCCAGTGTTCAAAGGAGTATTTTACATAAGTTGGAAATTAAATAATTTTTTCCTGTATTTTTAAAAATATTTATACTTTTAAATAGATACCTCTGGCGTTTCTATTAATCGTGTGTTTATAAAAGATACACTGTAAAAAAACTTGATGCTTTTATTAAAAAAAATTGCTGGTGTCCTATTTACCATTAAAAAACACTATTTTTACCGACATAGATTTGTTTTTATTTACTTTCTATTGTTTTAAAGTAAAAAACCGCATTTAACATTTAACAAGAGATTTTGTATTAGATTGTCAAAATCAGATTTTTTTTTTTTTCCGAAAAATGAATATTTATTTTTACTGTCAACTGGGGAAGAAATATTTTTCTGTATAATCAAAAGTTATTTTTTAACAAAATGGAAATAATTGTAAAATAATTTTGTTGCTGAAATATTGACAAAAAAAAAAAAAAAATCTAAACTTAAAATAAAACGCGATTTTGTTATTTCCATACTAACAATTAAATTTAATAAATGCAAAGGTAATTTGAAATATCTTCTTTTACCAATTCATAATTCTAGTTTTTAAATATTAGTACTTTTTTACGCATTTCTTAAATTTTTCAAATGAGAGAACGGTAAAAATATGAATACGATAAGAAAATTGACATAAAATTTTTGAGGCCTCTCATATGTAAATTAAATACTTTTAGAATGCTTATTAAACAAATTATATAAAGAATTAAATTACATGTTTAAAGTCTTTCATACATTGAAAATTGAACGTTGTTGCAATACTCTTTGACAATTTACGCAAGATTTTTTTTTTTTTTTTTTTCGATAAAAGGTAGAAATCATCAAGTAAAATTTTTAAGTATTCGTATTTCGTTTTAAAAGTCCTATAAATAAAGCCAATTATATGGACTTCTTTACTCAGAAAAAGGAAAAAAGAAAAAGAAAGGGATAAGTAAAGAAAAAAACAGCATTAAATATTATTTAAATAAGCGTAAACTTACAACATGTGAAATTGCATGTGTTTATCGTAAAATCACAATGCAATCCAGAACCCTTTTAAATTTAAGTATTTGTGATGTAATTGAATCGGGGATTTCAAAAGTTACATAGATACAGTTTTTTTTTTATTCTTTTTTTTTTTTTTTTTTTTTTTTTTCTGTTGGATACGCACTTTTGAAAGTAGGCCCACATGAGTAGACAAAAATTACATAGATTTATTGATCCATTGCCATTCAAAATTGTCGTTTATTTCAAAAGCGACATTAGTCAATGATAATACCAAGGTATATTTCAATAGCCAGCATCAGAACAAGAAGAAAATGTGATCGGACACGATAGCGAATATGCCTATGATCCTTCATTAATTAGTGCCAATGATTACAACATTTAAATACCACTATTTTCAAATAGTAATCTTCGGTTTATTTAATCTCTGAATTCTGCAATTTAATAAAGTAAATATGACTATCCGGAAATAGCGGCATTCAAAATCCATAATATTTGACACTTATGCACTTACCGTATGCTATGGAAGAAACACCGCATCCGTTGTAAACGCCGCACTCCTCAAATTGGCCTGAATAAGCTTAAAAATATCGTAATCGCCGCACCCGTTGTAAACGCCGCACCTGTTTGAACGCTACTTTTGTCGACAACGTCACATTGACCTAACTTTAATCAAAGTTCTCTGAGCAGTATAGGATGCCTCGTTTTTAATATCTTAAGATATCTGAAGTTTTACTTAAAATATTTAAATCTGATTTTAAATATTTTTATGAATTTTTAAATTAAGGAAACTCAGTTGGTATTTTAAAAAAAATCCTAAACGCCGCACATGTTGTAAACGTCGCACTTGGAAAAAAATTAACTTTTAAACTCGTAAACGCCGCGGCGTTTCTTCCATAAAATACGGTAATATCAATCCTTAACTTTAGTTAGAACAACACTGGATGCTACAAATTTAAATATGCACGTTAGAAATGTGCACTATTCGACTATATTATCACATATGCCTATATTAAAGGGTTTTTTTTTTTTTTTTAATTGTACTACATGATAATTGTATTTGACTTAAAATTAATCTCATTAAAAATTACTTTCCTTGACATTTTGAAACATATAGTGTACAAAATGCAGAGCGCGGTAAGTTTTGGTGTGTGAATGCGTGCGAATATTTAAGGGTTCAGATGCAGATAAAAATTATTTATGTCTATTTTGTCAAACACCCAATGGAAATATAATTAATATCTTTTTTGTCCCATTTGTAGGACATTAAATCACATTGACTGCAAAAGCTACTCAAATCCAATGATTTTTTTTTTTTTTTTTAAGATTTTCTAAAATTTTCTTTCTTATAAAATAAACAACTGATAACAGACAGACATATTTAAAGTTATGTAAAAAATATTGTTAACACAGAAAGTCCTTTAAATATCGAGCATTTGTATTTAGCATTGTTTTTATGCTCTGAAAAATCTTAAATGTCAGATTTGTGTAGCTTTTGAATTGATTAATTCAATTGTAATAGAGAATAAAAAGGAGTTAGTATATTAAAACATTTTTACCGCGATTCAAATGAATTATGATTTTTAAACATCTGGTTATTAATTAGAACATGAATCCCAGACTATAAGATATTGGAAAAAGTGAACCTGAAAAAGGGCTTTAGGATAAAAAGGTACGGAAGAAAGAGCATTATATGCATCCAAGTAAATTTTGCTTTCATTTCAATTTAAAACGCAGTAAAGCCTGGGAAAACGGAACTTGTATATTACGAATTCTGTCTTAAACGAAAAAAAAAAAAAAAAAAACTTCATAGCGCCAAATAAAATAATAAGGTAGGATTATAAGAAAGGGTGTAATTGTAAGACGAAAACCTATTTAAATCGACATCTTTTCAATTATTTTTTTGTCTTGTTTCTGCAGGTTTTACATGTTATATCTTTGGAAATTATTTGAAGAATTGTGAATGCAAAACTGCTAAGGTGTAAAGGACATAAGGCCGTTTAAAGATATCAATTTAGAGAGTTTTCCTAATTTTTCCCTTTTTTCCAGATTTTTTTCCGGATGCCCTTTTTACAGCAGCTTTTTTCCGGGGCCGCTTTATTTTCCCAGTGTCTTTTTATGAGTATAGTATGAGAAGGCTTCACGAATAGTTAATTTTTAAGAAAAACGAGCTTTTTATTGAATATACCTATGTTTTGGTATGATTTTCTTAAATATTGTCTCCTTGGATAATATGATAAGCGTTACTGCAATTAATCTTTACATCAGTTTATATAAAGCCTGAATTAAAAGCATCTTTGTTCTATAAAATGCCGTCCAAAATAATTTTTGAAAATAAAAAAATAGTTAATTTATTGATAAAATAATAGATTTAATTAATAAATGGCCAAACGATAAATAATTATTTCACTTATCTAGAAGAAATGTTTTCTTTTGATAGCTAATTAAACCTTGCTATATTTGGAAGAAAAATGAAAAGGATGTTATCTTTGTAATGCATTCAAAATTTTCTCCATAAAAACAAAATTTCATTTATTACGAAGAAGTTATTTTCATTTAATTTACTTTTTTTTTTTCATTCAATGTATGACAAGTGTTATTAAAAAAATAAATTATAAAATATGTAAATCTTCTTTCAGACTGAAGTTAAAATAACAGGTATGAAAAACGAAAAAAAAAAAAAAAAGTTAATAACGTGTCAGAACAAATTGTAAAATGTATGAAAATCTAGCTCAAACTTTATCCATTCAATCTTTTTTATCATTAATTTTTGCATTTCTAACCTTGTAAAATAATATATAGCATTATAATTTTGTTACAATCACCTTTTTTTTTTATTGTGAAAAATTTTCCGCTTTCAAAAAATATGCGTCTCTTCTCTTTATAATGGATTTCTGCCAATAATAATTTTGTAATGGGTTTTGCAAACTGCGAAAATAAAGAAAAAATGAAAGAAAGAAATCATTTTACTTGTTGCCGAATATTCTTGACAGTCTAACCTTGAAGTCTGATTACTGGTTCTTTCTCTAAAGATTTGTAATTTTGTTTCTCTTAAAGGTGCCCTTTATTCATCCTCCCCCTCTCTTTTGGTAAGAATTCGTGGTTATAAAAGGGTGTCGTAAATAGGGATTGGCGATTGTACGAGCGTTCGATTCGATCTGCTGCTTCTTTTCTTTTTACAGCAACCCTGTTTTCCAGGTGGCATTTTTTCCCTTTATCGTCCTTTTCAACAAAAAAAGTTTTTTAGTGCGGGGAGGGAGTAGAACCGTCCAATGACCTTCTTTCCATTTTTTTATAAACCGTTTTCCACTGTACACATACACACCCTTTCCCGTTACTTGTTAGAAAAATACTTTTTTCCCCATTTTGCTTTTTATAGATAGCGAGATTTTTAATCTTTTTGCAGCAGATGGGTTCTTATAACGGCTCCCCCTCCCCTCATCGTAAACTTGTAAATTTAAAAAAAAATGTATATTACTCTAGGTTAGTTATAATGCCAAGAAAATGTTGCCCCTTCCAATCCCCTACCAAGCTTATTGTTTAAGCCCTATTCATATTTGCTACGTGCTTGAATTGCTGCTTTTTTCACTCTTTTTTTTCGGAAGAGAGAGATGGGGATAGTGTTCGTCGAATGAGTCATGATTTAAGTAAATTATGATCATCTTAGTCACTGATAAATAGTGACATTCTCCACCTAGATGCATAATACAAAAAACAGAGAGTATCATTTCGTATTTTTTATGTTATTGCATTTACCCTTTTTTTTAGAAATACTTACGTTTTCATTTTTCATTTAATTAAAAAAGGAGAAATGTATAGATTTTGCCATCATCAAACTCCTTTTCATCTTTCTCATCAACAGTATCTTTTTTAACCCTTTCAAACAGTGTTGTATAAAAAATGTTTCATTAGAATGTTGGAAAAAAATGTATAAAAACTTTATTTTTATAGTGAGATAGATTTCAGACTTTAGAGCTTTTCGAATATTTAAGATTTTAAGGCATTAATATTGACGTAAAATTACTCATTTCAAAGCTCTAAAGGATAATTTTTTATACAGTTATACTTGTAAAAGATAATTTGAATAAATAAAAGTATGTTTCTTGCATTAATATTTTGTCTATTCAAAGCTGAATGATTATGAATGATAAACACTTAAATTTTATTCGTATGTAAGTTGGCAATTTTGCTAAATATTTAATTGAACTACTACTTTTTTTTTTTTTTTTTTTAACTGTAATAAGTACAATCGAGATTTTGTTTTTTAAATTTGCAAACTAGGAAATAGCTTTTCATTAATTTGAAAGAAAAAATTTCTTTTGATATTAATCCTTTATAAGTAAAAATTCCTTGAGAATTACTTATCCATATAACTAAAGATATTTTAATAATCCTAAGACTAAGAATTACCGTGATATACTGGTGGAAATTGATTTATGAAAACACGGTTTTTGAACAAAAACTTCTATAATATTCATTAAAAATGAATGAAATTTCATACATTATACATGCTATGTACAACAAATAATTTAGAAAAAGAAAATTTCATACATATTAATAAACTAAGATAAAAGGTCAAAAATTATTTTTTAGTAACATAAAAACATAGAAATTGATTTATGAAATATCCCATTTAATTGAAATTAATAGTTCGGAAAGCAGCCTTTATTCATCAGAGTTTCTTTTATTCTAGATGGCATTGATAAAACAAGATTTTGAATTTATTTCTGATCAATTAATTTCCAGTTTTGACAGATTGAAGCTTTCAATTCTACAAGTGATGTAATCTGCATTCCATTTGCATAAACCATTCGAACAAGTTGTCCCCAAAAGTTTTCGATGGGGTCAGATCGATCTGCACTTATAGGTGGATGATCTAAAAGAACAATATTATGTTCGTCAAACCAATCTTTCATTGCATTTGTAATGTGAATACTTGCATTCTCTTGCATGAAGATGTAATCTAAACCATATTATTGCCATGCAAACGGAAGAAGAGAATTTTCTAAAACTAAACTGTAATCAAAAGATTTCTGGTGACCGTTTAAAAATACAATTTCACTTTTGCCATCATAAGTGATCGCTGCCCAAATCATCAAAATTCCACCACGAAAATTTCTGCTGAATGTAGATTTTGGTTATTTTCGTAGATCCCTCCAATAATGCTTCAAACTATTCGGCCATCCAAATTCAATCATTTTTCGTCGGTGAAAATGACTTTCTTTCGATTGTCACCCATTGCCATATACTTCTCGCAACACTGTAAATGCATCTGCTTGTGACGCAGAAGTAACTTTCAACCAGACTTCATTTTCGACCATTTCAAGCTCCATGAAAATGTAAAATTTGCCTAACTCTTCTAGAAGTAACAGGAAGGGATAGATATGCACAAATCTGCTTTGAACTTTGACCGGCTTTCAATTTCATTACAAGTTGAAGAATCTCCCTTTTCTCTCTTTTACCTAAAAAGTGGATTACCATTTTTGTTAACATTTTTGCCATAATTTACTGAATCTTTTCTAAAGTTATATATCACACCAACTGACCTTTTAATTAATTTACTAATTTCCGAACTTTCTTCCTCGGACTACATCTTTTATTTACCCATCGTCAAAAGTATGACTGAAACGCATAGCTGCCAACTTGTACGGATTTTTCTTACCACTAAAATGTAGTAGAAATTTTTGACATATTTAAACTTTAAAATTGCTTAGATTTCGGTGATTCAATTAGCTAAATTTTTCTATTAAATTTTAGTGGTAGGAAAAATCCGTACAAGTTGGCAGCTATGGAAACGTATTGCTCCCAATATATAACGCTTTTTATGCATTGTATGCATGTCACGTTACCTTGTTTTATGCAAATTTTTTTCACATTACTTCGGAATAGCCAATTAAATGTGATATTTCATAAATCAATTTCCATGTTTGCATATTAAGAAAATCTAATTTTTGTATTTTGTTTATGTTTAATGTTATGTATGAAATTTTATTTTTGGAACTCATTTGTTATACATACTATGTATATCCCATGAAATTTTATTCATTTTTAATGAATATTATAGAAGTTTTTGTTAAAAAACCGTATTTTCATAAATCAATTTCCACCAGTGTATGATCGATGGAATTCATAAAGATGCAACTGTACACTAACACACTTTTATTACATTATGTAACAACTTGAACTAGTTGATTTTTGCTTGAATGAAAGACCGATATTCGTAAGTTAAATAGGGGAGACTGGGGAGGGTTGACCCATTTTTTACAAGATTTTTTTTATTTTTTAAATATTGAACGTAGATTGAAGTTTCATATGTTATTTTATTCGTTATACAATCAGTTATCAAAATAAAATTGCGCCATAAGTGTAATATAAAAGAAACTTGAAAAATGATTGATTTTAATAATGAGAAAATAATGGGTCAATGCTCCCCATATATGGGCGGCTTGACCCGCTTAATTTTATATTGAAATATTTGTTAAGGGAAATAAAATCAGTTTGAAAAAAAGCAGAATAACTTAATGCTACGTGGTTTAATTATTATTAAAAATTATTTGGGGAAATGTGATGTATAAACAAGCCTGTTTAACCGGCATTCAAGGCACAGGAGACAAATTCTGTTTTAAACACCCACTTTTTGTGAAACTCGACCTGGAAGCACTAGTTGTCACATAGTTTGACTTCATCTCATTATGTTCATCTTGGAAAAATTTGTCTAAATAAGTGTTTTGATCAATATTATGTTCATTTGCAGAGGTATGAACACTTGACATTTCTTAAGGCTGCTGCTTTCATCCTTTGTAGTCTTTTCCATGCTTTCTATTTACCTACTATGAGGTACTATTTAAATGAAATAAAAGTTCTTATCAACCTTTCAATTTATATTTTATTACATTTTTTCTTGCTTTTATAGCAATTTTTCACATCTTCCTTTAATCAGCTTTAACCATTTCCTTTCTATCACCTCATTTTACCGTAGCTTTACAGAATAAATTTACATTATTTTAGAAATATAACCACTAGTCCTTCAATATGTACAGTGTATAATAAAAAGCTTTCCATCATCTTTTCTTTGACCATCTGGTCAACCATACCTTACATTGATTGGGTCAAGCCTCCCCACATAGCGACTTTTTAAATTATAGCACATGGTTTCGTTTAGCCTAATTTGCTGTACAATCTTTAAGCCTGGAATGAAAGCTTAGCATTTCTACATTACTTAAAACCTACTTACTTAAATTTCTAAGATATATTTTATTTGAGAAAATCTTACAAAATGTTTCTAAAAAATACACTTTTTAAGTTGAAAAGGTCTTCACAAATGATTTTTCCACACCTGTTTCAATTATATGCATGGAACAAAGACTATTGTTTGAATATTTCAGTAGCTTTAGTTGCCACCTATTGGCAAAACTCTAAAATTATTTTAACCAGGGAGAACTCGCTGCATGAGATGTTCTCTCACCGTCGTACTTTTTTTAAGACTCTTATTTAAACCATTTTTCATTTTAATTGAAATTTTAAAATGTTATTTCAATTATTTTACCTATTTGTGAGAAAAGTACTAAGCCAAGCAAAAAAAAAAAAAAAAAAAAAAAAAAAGATATTAAGTGAATGTAAAGTAAAAGAAAAGCAATTGGGCACCATGAGAGAAATTCTCACTAGCGAGTTTTCCCGGGTTAAATATGAAAACTGAAGGGTGGGTCAAACCTTTCCTAGGGTCAATCTTCCCCACTCTCCCCTATTTCAAAATTTCCGTTACTTATTAGAAATATACATTTTTGCCCGTTTTGCTTTTTATAGATAGCGAGATTTTTAAATCTTTCTTCTTTATTTTTGTGGTTAAGGTTTATTTTCTATTAAAAAATACGGGAATTTTCTTAAAAGAAATGAATTTGTTGCAGTAAAGATTTAAGAGTGACAGCTGGCGATGGGTGATAAATGAGATTGACAGTTGTAGAATTTATTATTCAAAAGCCAGTTTAACTCCCTCTCCCCTCCTATATAAAGTACTCACTTTACTCACTTTAAAAGCATTCTATAAAAATGCATCAAATATAATTTAAACCATTCAAGTCCAATAATGGATTTTTTTAAGAAATAATGCTTTAACCTCCTATGCCCCTCCCCTCCTATATATAGTACTTAATTTAAAAGCATTCTATAAAAATGCATCAAATATAATTTAACCCATTCAAGTTAAATAAAGTTTTTTTTTAAAGGAAAAAATGCTTTATTTTTTTAAAAGATTCAAAGTAGCTATCCAAACGTAAAAAAATAAAATTTACTGAAACATAACGATTATGTGAGTAGTTATTTTGCGTATTAATAATATGACACTAGTATATGAGATTTTATTTTAAAGACTTTCGAAAATTATCGTAGCAGCATGATTAATCAATGATATCTACTTTCCAGTACTGTTTTCTTTTTGCATTATAATTATTTGTTCGGGCAAGTAGCACCTTTTTTTAAGTTTAGAGAATGAAACACTTATTTGAAAAGAAAAGTATCAACGATTTAAACGAACTTTTTTTTATTGTTTTATTCCTAGATGCTGAAAAATAATGATGAGAATCTAAAGACATATTATCATTATCACATAGAAATAACAACAAAAGTAATTGTAAATACTTGTATTAATATTTGGACCAAAGGGTTAAGAGATTCCTTTTATTTACTATAAACTTTATGTATCCTGTCACCAACTAATTTGTGAAAAAGATATTATTTTCTGAATAACTTTATCTTTACTTTTCGACATTTGAAGAAAGATTTATATTTCACTACAGAAGGAGGCAAAAAAATTAATATCTGGTTGAAGATGTATCATAAAAAGTTTCACTAGTTTTTGACTATATTAATATAATGTTACAAAAACAACAGGAATGTTAACAAAATTCTTTATGTATAATGTATATTTTTTTATACGTATGTTTGCTGATATACTGACACTTCTAAAAATTCATGAAAAAAAAAATTGAAAGTTTTGCTCGTACTGCGCAGTAATACTTGTATTTTTGCAAATTTTAATTTTACATTAGAATATAAAACTATTTTAACATACTGAAATGTTACGACAATAATACCCATGCTCTTACAAAAATGTCTAGTCTTTAAAAATGCAAGAAAACAATTTTCAATCTCATTGTGGTTTTTTCACGTTTTTAATTTAATGTTTATCAATCACATGATTCTGATATGCCAAAAACGTTACACTGTATCTCCATATATATATATGAGCAAGTTGGATTACAGCATAGCGTCGTTATGTTGCAATATCTACTCGCATTTTATAGCCTATGCGAAAAATTTTAAGTTTTGGCAGCACTGCTTCTCAAAATTTGTACTAAATAGTTCTATTAAAACATTTTTATCGTCATTAAGAAAATGCCTCGGATATATTTTTATCCTATAACCGAAGTCGAATTCAATGTTATTCATCCATGAGTGATCAGTATGAAAAGTAAAAATGTTAACTTGTTGGGATGAATACCAGTGAAAAATGTTGATGTAGAAGATAAGAAGAAAAGCTATTAGAATTATCAAAAGTTGTGAGTAAAGCAGATGGGTGGTATATAAGTTTTAAAACTTAATGTAAATTTTCCAATCGTTTAAACTGAAAAAAAATTCCAGATTTTTTTTTTTTTTTTTTTTTTTTTTTTTTTTTTTTTTTTACAATAAGTTTTTCGTTTCTGAATAAGATGCATTATGGATTCGTGTACTGAATCAGTCAACCGTTGTACTTACTACTGTTAGCTGGGAGCATTAAATCGTTCGGGGTTCTAAAGTTTTTTTGATATCTCTGGCATAACAAGTAAAAGAGTTGCAACTCAATTCAATTGTTACATTGAAACAGCAAAATTTTCAAGGATATTATCTATGCATCCAGCCAATATGTAGAGTGTTTTATTTCTCAGGAGGGCACCTATTGAAACATATGTAAATAAAAAATGATATGAATTCTTAACAATAAAAAAAAATACTTAGTACCAAACAATATTTGGATACACGAGAGGGTGGCAACGTCCTTTAATCTCGTGAGAAATCTTAATATATTATCTTATAAATGCATCTGATCTTTCTTAACCGGACCATAAATATTTGCAAGGGAAAAAAAAAAAAAAAAAAAAAAAAAACTTTTATAAACGTATTTTGCTTAATCTGCATTTAGAAGTTACATAAACAAGTGCATTTTGGGATATAAAGCACGGTCAGAAAAAAAGAAAGATAGAGCATTTTAACTATCAAATTGTCCCCAAATAACACGGAAATAGCCATTTGACTGCAAATTATGTCTTGTTTAAATTTATGTTTAAATAATGTCTTATGTTGTCGTCCTCGTCTGTCGACTTCGAAACTTTGAATACGAACATAAAAAATAAATGAGTTTCAACTCAATTCAATTGTTACATTGAAACAGCAAAATTTTCAAGGTTATGCATCCAGCCAATATGTAGAGTGTTTGATTTCTCAGGAGGCACCATATTGAAGCCTATGTGAATAAAAAATGATATAAATTCTTACAAATAAAGAGCTTTTACTTACTAACAAACAATATTTAGATACACGAGAGGGTGGCAACGTCCTCTAATCTCGTGAGAAATCTTAATATTGTATCATCTTATAAATTCATCTGATCTTTCTTAACCGGACCATAAATATTTGCAAGAGAATGTTAAAAAAAACAGTAAAAAAAACCCCTCAACTTCTACAAACGTATTTTGCTTAATCTACATTTAGAAGTTACATAAACAGGTGCATTTGGGATATAATGCACAGTCGGAAAAGAAGAGAGCATTTAAATCCCCAAATTGTCCCCAAAGAAAACGGAAATAGCCATTCGACTGCAAATTATGTCTTGTTTCAATTTATGTTTAAATAAAGTCCCATGTTGTCGTCCTCATAGTGAAATTGTACCAGATTCCGAAATTCTGAATACGAACACCAAATTTTGAAATCATATTGAATTTTGGTAAATTTTACTTTCGGATACCAAACGGGAAGTCATTCGATCAATTAGTTTAGGAATTATGATGATTTAAAGTTTGGAACTCCTAACATTTAATTTATTTATAATCGTTGCAAAATATATTGCAATGAGTGTAACTTTTTAAACATAACTCAAAACTACTAAAAGGAATAAGATATAATTTTCCATTCACATATTTGAAGCTTTTAGAAATCAATTTCTCTTAAAAAATATTATAGGTTACAATTTATAATTGTTTCGTAAAGTTATCTAATAATACTGAATTATTTTAAAAAAATAAACTGTAATTTTTATATATTTTTAATAGAAGTGGATTTTTAGAAACTTCAAATATTCCAAGGCAAAATTACAGCTCATTCCGCCATGAAATTTTTGAGTTATATTTAAAATACTATGCACATTGCAATCTGTTTAGCACAGATTACGTATGATTATACATTAGGAGATCCAAATTTTAAACCATCATAATTTCTAAATTACTTGACCGAATGATTTATTGTTTGGCAACCTAAGGTAAAATTTAACTAAAAAGCTAATAGACCGGGAGACAGCAGCACAGATAATCACCTCATCGAGTTCACGGCTCAAATTCTAGAATTAGTTAAAACTCGATTCGCATATTTAAAAGCAATCGGTCTGCCAATTCATAGCTTGGTGAAAACATCTGAAAATCCGATTTTAGCTGTTGACTCGTGCACTGTAAAAGAAAAAAAAATCTGTAAAGTTTTTAAAGTTTTTATAGGAAACTGGGATTCCTAGAACTTTTTATGAAACGGCAACAACAAAAATTCATGTAACAGACACACTTTTGTGCCGAAAATCAAAAAAATTGTAAGGTTACTAAGAATTTTTATGGGAACTAGGATGTCTAGAACTTTTCATGTAACTGCAACCAGGGTTACGAATAAAATTTTAGTAAGATTACTGTAATCTTAGCAGATTCATTTGTAAAGTTAAAGATTTCTGTAACTTTACAAAAACTAGTTTTGTAGATTTGCAGCTTTTTTTGTAAAGTTACAGTTTAGTAAGCATGTAACTTTACATCTGTATAACTACAGATTTTTTTTTTTTTTTTTTTTTTTTTTTTTTTTTTTTTTTTACAGTGTAGGTTTACCATTGTGTTTTCCTGCACCCAAAGGTGTGAAAACATGGAGGATTGGGAGCAGGAAAATACAATGGTAAACCTAAGAGTCACCCGCAAAAATCGGGTTTTCCACCAAGATATGACTTGGCAGACCTATTGCTTTTTAATATGCGAATCGGGTTTGAACTAATTACTGCAATTTTAGTCATGAACTCGATGAGGTGATTGTCTGTTCTGCAGCCTCCCGGTCTATAAATATGATGTCAAAATTAGGTGTTCGCTTTGAAAAATTCAGAGTTTGATGCAACTTCACGATGAAGACGACTTTTAAAGCTTATTTTTTAAACGTAAATTGAAAGACGATAAAATTTCTAATAGAATTGCAATTGCTTTTTTTTTTCTTTTTTACTTTTTTCTATCTTTACAAGAAGAAAGTATTGGATTCGTGAAAATTTTCGACTTCCGGTTATCGATGGATTTACATGTTTTAGGGATCAGAAATCAAGAAAAATATGTTTTTACAAAATGTCTGTCTGTGATTCGGGGACTCTGTAAGTCTGTATGTGTCCAAATTTTGTGGGCGCTCTGTCTCAAGAACTAATGCACAGAATTTAATAAAAAATTATATTTAGTTAGTCCCTGGTAATTGGTGCTGATTAGCCTTTGGTGTAAATTGCCCAACAGGTGGCGCTGCTATGTTGCATTTTTTTACGATTTCCGAAATAGCTCTATCTCTAGAACTAATGCACGGATCTTCAATCAAACTTCAGATTCAGTTAGTCCTTGATATGAATTGGTGCTGATTACGTTTTGGTGTAAATAACCCTACAGGTGGCGCTGCTACTCTGCATTTTTCCCGATTTCTGTAAGAGCTCACTAATGCAGGAATTTTTATTAACTTCAGATTCAGTTAGACGTTGACACAAGTTGTTGCTGATAAGGTTTCGGTGTTAATCGCCCAATAGGTGGCGCCGTTAGGCTGGATTTTTCACGATTTTTGCAATGGCTCTATCTAAAAAATTAATGCACGGATTTTCACTAAACTTCAGATTCAGTTAGACACTGACATACGTTGTTGCTTGTTAGGTTTAAGTGTAAATTACCCAACAGGTGGCGCTGCTATGCTACATTTTGCAGGATTTACGCGATTTTAGCGTAGTCATATCTCAACAACTAATGCACGGAATTTCATATCTTTAGAATCCTTATAATGGGCATAGATTGCCATTTATTTTTGGCACTGTGATAGGGAATTTTGAAGTATTAACATGTATGAAATAGATGAAAGTTTCGTAAAAAGTATGTTATTTTAAGGCTATGTACTGAAATTTCAATTTTATACAGGAAAGAGCATATTTTTTTACTAGACATGTCTCATTTAACCATTACTCCTAGCTAACAGGAACAAAACAAAATACTACAGTTCTAACTGAATAGGTTTGTATTGATTAAGGGATAAATATTGAAATATTTAAGTTACAGATTTATAGCTATGTATTTTTGGAATATTTTTAATTGAAAAAATCTTGGATCAGAAAAATTCCGCATGTGGGCTACGCATTCAGTTTATACAATAAATTTAAGAAGGAAAAAACTATCATTCAAATTCCAGGGTTTTATAATAATTTGTATTGGTTTTATTTTTTCATAAGGGTTCATGTATATATTAGAATCGAACCCAACTTAAAAAAAGTTTTATAGTAAACACCATAATATTATAGCATATTTATGATCTAGAAAATTTAATTTTCTAGATGAAAATCCAAATCATAAAGACTCTCACATATCAATTTAAATCCTTTTATAATTCAGTTTAACTCTATTATTTATTTAATAATTATTTTATATTTCATACGCAGTATAAAAATTAAGGATAATTAATTTCTCCCAGTAATCGAAATAATTTTATATTTGCATAATGAGAGTACGGTTTACACGTTTGATATAATCTATATGTTCAATCTAAGTATAAATAATAGTATTTCTGTTCTAGTTTTGTCTAAAAATGTATTATGACAATTAGTAAGATCATGTTTTTGAAAAAAAAAATGCTGTTTTGAATTTAGAAAATGAAAATTATCTAACTTAGTAAACAATAGCAGTCATTTGTTATTGGTGAGGTATATAGTTTAGAAACTACTTATTTGGCAGACGAATATCACTTAAAAAATTAATTAAGGACTGGCGCATCAGTAGGAGCAGCATCAAACAACCAGAACTGCATGCAAAAATTTCCATGAATTTTTTATATTAATATGCAGCCTAAGATATAAAATTATCACAGATTAATTGAAATTCCAAATAATTTACTTTTCAGATGAAATAAGGTAAAAAAGACTGACAGAATTTTTTTTACGTAAAAATTCAGTGTTATAAATCTTTAAATCTATCCTAATAAAAGAACAGATCGCTCTGTGGGTGTGGGTGTCTATCTGTCTGTGTGCGATGGATAGCGAAATCTACTGCTCGTATAAGTTGGAAAATTCAGGTGAGGATAGTCCAAGACAGGTCCTGATGCACCTGAGGCTCAGATTTTTAATTTTTTAAGGGCCGGAACCCTTGGCCTCTTTAAGATTTTATGCACTAAATCTATACTAATAAAAGAAAAGATCGCTCTGTGTGTGTGTTTGTATGTGTGTGTGTGTGTGTGTGTGTCTGTCTGTGCGCGTTGGCTAGCGAAATCTACTGCGCGTAGAAGTTTGAAAATTTAGGTGATTATAGTCCAAGACAGGTCCTGGTGCACCTGAGGCTCAGATTTTTAATTTTTTAACGGCCGGGACTCCTGGGCTCTTTAAGATTTTATGCACTAAATTGTTAATAACTTTCCCCCTTTTTATCCAATCTTCTTCGATTTGGGGGCAGCTAGCATGTAAATAAGAAAGTTGTATATCTTTTTTAAATGTGTGTTTTTTTTAAAGTTTAATTGAATCAAAAAAAATTTTTTGCTTTATAAATATAAATTTGAAACCTTGGAAATAGAAGTTGAAATATTAAGAAATTTGAATTAAATAAATACTACAGACAAAATTTTTAATTTCTTTAAACATTACCTAATGCTTTTGGAAATAAATTTAAGATAAGTGGATACAAAATGTTTAGGAATAAATTACGAAAAAAGTTCGCAAAAAATCCTAAAATGTTATATATATATATATATATATACATATATATATATATAAAATAGTATATAGTCTTATACTTTTTGTGTAGAAATGTACTTTTTATAAAAATATGTATCTATTCCCAATCAATCATTTCAGGTTTTGTTTCTAGCATGTTTACTGTTTTACGAATTTAATGTTTGCATTATAATTAAAAAATGAAAATAATTTAAAATATTACTAAATTTAATTTTTAGCCGAAAACTAATTTGTCTTAACGTACGCCAACTTATTATGTACCCATCTATTAAGTCATATCATTGGTTAAAAAGGTATTCTATCTTTTAAGTTTGTTACATATTCAAATATTTGTCATGTAGTATTTTGAAGAAATTCTGCAATAGTTATTTTGAATACATAAAAATTATGAAAATCAATATGTCTAACCGCGATATTATAGCATTTCCCTTCTATTCACCTGTATTCACATGACATAAAATTGCCTTTTTCTTGTTTGCTACTTAATGAATCACACAATTCAGAATAAAGTAAAATTAATAATAATAAAAAATATTGTATTTTATTAAATAAGTCATGTTATCAATAGTTATTGTAATGCATCAGATGAAGTTAGATAACTTTCCGCAATATTTGTTTTAAGGAATCAAAATCTCAAAACTCTGAATTTTGAAATTTCGAAATAATTCAAAATGATGTAAATGTCAACAAATTTAACTTGAATATTAAGCTTCTTTCTCCCGCTTTTCACCCCAAGTCACTTTCTTCATCTTGTTGCTTTTCACTTAGATGATTAGATGATTAGATATGTTATATAATCAAATGAAATTATGTTATGACGATATTATGTAATCAGTAAACAATGATAAGTATGATAAAATTATACAATCAAGTAATATTACGAAATTATGTTATCAATTCTGAGATGAAGATATTTTTTCTGTTTTCTATACTTCTATAATAAAAGAAATAAAAGAAATTCTAATAAAAGAAAGATGTTTGTCTATCTATGTGTGTATGTGTATGTACCTGTTGGGGATGTCTAGGCGAATTTACCGCACATGGAAGACCGAAATTTCGGACGAGGATAAACTAAGGAAGGTTCAAAATCACCTGTGGCACAAATTTATCGTTTTTTGATAATAATAAAATTAATTAATAATTTTATTAATTAGAAACCATAATGAATCTCACAAAACGGCGAGTTATCGGTAGTTTTCTCTCAAAAACCGCATTTCCGATTTTCTACATCCAAATCTTAAGGAAATGGGAAAACCATGCCGTTATTTTTCGTATTTTGAAACAACTCTATCTGCTTTTCAAGTCAAAATATGAAAGGCAAAGCAAATAAAAAATCCAAACTTTAGTTTCGTGTTTTTGTCTGCATATACTATACAAGTCCGCATCCCCTATCCTAATTTTAGAAAAAGCGTACTTTTGCCTTTCTAACGCAGTCTTTGTTTTGAAAATATTAATATTTATTTTTTCAAAAAAATATTGTCTGAATACCGATTTCATATTTTTCGTTTTTCCTGCAGATTTCAAATTCCGTATCCACTTGGCAATTCAAATTATAATAACTAAATAAATAAATAAACAAACAAATTAAAAAAAAACTAAAAAAAAAAAACCAAAAAAAACACGCTTATTCACGCTACCTTTTGCCTTTCTAACGATGTCTTTTTTTTTTAAAATTAATATTTATCTTTTCAAAAAGAACAAAAAAATTTTCTGAATGTCGATTTCATATTTATTATTATTATTTCCTGCAGATTTTAAACTCTGAAACCGCATTTCAAAATATATGCAAAACAACAAAATATAACCACTTATTCTTTATACTTTTTCGATTTCAACGATACAGATTTTAAATTCTGGATCCACATTCCAAAACGATATAAAATTAATTAACAAAGAAATAAAAACAACAATAATAACCACTTATTCCCTATACCTTTTCGCTTCCAGCAATCTCTTGATTAATATATATATATATATATATATATATATATATATATATATATTTACCATTAAAAAAAATATTTTCTGGAAGTTCTTCCATGAATTCGCCAGATTTTTTTCTCTCAATACCTTCCAAGATATAATTTCATTTTGCGTCAGAAACATTTTGCAACTTGTTCGTATTCGTGTTTTAAAAGAGGAGGGGCATTTTGCGTTATTTAGGTTTTCTCAGGAACTTTTAGTCTGACTTCAAAGATTAATCTATCTAAAAGTCAGAAATAAAATCAGCAATCACTATAATGAACCACCATATTTTGTTCGGATATATCTTAGTTTAAAAATATAAAATCATACAAATTCAAGGATGTTCTCTGCTAAAGGCAGCGGGACCCTAAAGATTAGGTTCGTATGGAAAGATTCTCGTTTAAAAATATAAAATAAAGACAGACAGGAGCGTACGTAGCACGCCTTGTGAACGTTGCCGAAGGTAGTAGGACCCTAACTCTGAGTTCATTTGGATAGATTTTCGTTTAAAAATATAAAATCATACAAATTCGAGGGTGTACGCTGCCAATGCTTGATGGGACAGGGACATTAGCTTTGTTTGGAACGATTTTCGTTTAAAAATATAAAATCATTCAACACTGACTTTAGGCATATTTTAGTCTTAATTATCACATGGGCAGCGCCGGGCGGGTCACTAGTAATAAATAAATTGATTAAAATTTATAAAAATAATTTGTTTAATTAAATAAATCATATTAACAAGAGTCATAGTAAATGAATAAGAAAGATTTAAATGACTTTCTTTAATATTTCTTTTAAAGAAACAGCATCGAAAGTGTTGTCGGAAAATTACAAAAATAACTACAAAATAATGTAAAAACCAACAAGTTTAAGTTAGATATTAAGCTTCATTCTTCTCGCTTTTCACCTCAGATCAGTTTCCGCAACTTATTTGCATTTCCTGAGATGACGAATAGATGAAATTATGCAATCAGATAAAATTAAATTATAATGATATTAATTTAATCATATGATGATGAAATTATATAATCAATTATGAGATGAAGATATTTTTCTCTGTTTGCAACATAAAGAATCACATAGTTCAGAACTCCAATAAAAAGTAAAATAAATTAAAAGTCATAGTAATGCATCAGATGAATTTAGATGACATTCTTCAATATTTCTTTTAAAGAATCAAAATCGCAAAATGTCAGTGGTAAAATTACGAAATAAGTGCAAAATGATGTGAAAGTCAACAAGTTCGACAATAACAAGTAGTCAACAAGTTCGACAATAGCAATTAGTCAACAAGTTCGTTAATAAATTTCATTTTCCCATTTTTCACCTCAAATCACTTCCCGCTGCTTGTCTCTTTTCACTTAGGTGATCAGATGAAATTATGCAATCAAATGAGGTGATACTATGTCAATATTTTGTAATCATATGATGACGGAATTATGTAATCATGTAATATTATGAAATTATATAACCCATTCTGAGATGAAGATATTTTCACTTTGCTACTAACCCTGTCAAGTACAGTGTTTGCATGGCATGAGCATTTATTATTAATTTTATAGCGCCCAGGATTTTTAATTGAATTTTTCTGTCATAAAGTATGGGGAAAAAAAAAGCTTTTAATTATTTCCTAATGAATTTTTTTCCTGTATCGTTTAAATATTTCAAAATTTTAGCGACAGAAGTACTTTGACCCCGAAACGGTTAAACGGCCTATTTTTTACTTTATGTTTAATGATTCATAAAATAATACTTATGAAAACTATTTGTATGGGGATTTGTTTGTATAGATATTTAATTGTCTTATGCACTGCAAAAAAATAACGCTAATATCAGTTTTGTATTAAATCAGCCCTTAATTTCAAAGACTACGTGATGGAAAAACCCTGTTAGGACGCTTAAAGGGTTAATAAATAAAATATATAAATTTGTATAAAAAATAATTTGTTTTACCAAATAATTCATATTATCAACAGTCATGGTAATACATCAGATAAAATAAGATGACTTTCTTCAATACATTTTTTAAAGAATCAAAATCGTAAAAATGTCAGTCGAAAAATTATCAGATAACTGCAAAATGATGTGAAAGTCAACAAGTTTAACTTCGATATTAAACTTCATTCTCCCACTTTTCACCTCAAATCACTTTCCGCAACTTGTTTCCTTTCACTGAGAAGGAGATCCCTTTTCAAGAAAGTTGATTTGACAGCCGAGATGATCTCCTTCTTAGAGGGAAGACTAATTCTCTCGACAATCATGCGATGTCTATATGATGGATTGCAAAAAATCAAGAAACAGCGGTAGAAATATGTCGCTTTAGAAGACAACCGAATTCAAAAGATTTAATTTTAACATAAAAAATTGTGCACGGATTTGAAAAAAAGCCAAAATAAATATTATGTGCTCTTTTTTTGGTTAATTGTGTATTTTTCCCTTTAAAAAATCGTTCATTCATTTATAAACTTATCGATGCCACACAATAAGTGAAATAAGTATGCCATACGCTAAACAAATTAATTAAAATTGAGAAGTATCCATGGCAACGTTTTACAAAATACGCAATAAAAATGTGAAAATCCCCTAATTTTGAGAAGCATAAATTTTCACATAAATTTAAAAAATAATCCGATTAAAATGTTTACTTTTTAATAAGATAAAAGGAATGGAACCAGACATAATTTAGGCCTTTTTTTCAATTGAAAAATATATTTTTAATTATGAAAATTATTAATAAATTCATTAAAAAAATAAGGAATTATGACGTAAATTATTTTTTACACAAACAGAATCAGTATCGCCTAAAACATGGGTCTGATAAGTGACATCTCTTTCCAATAATTAGTATAGAAGATAATAAAAAATGCTAACTTTTGAATGTGCCAATTCCTGTTAGCGTTTGCAACTACATAAAAAAAAGTGACCCGAAAAGTTATGTAGATTTTTACGCAAAGTTAATATATTTTATATTTAAATTTTTATACCATTTTTTCGGAGACTAGTTGAAAGACCTTAATATTCACCCTATTTGAACTAAATTTTATTTTTCTAAATTTATAGATAAAGTACTAACACATTTTCTGTTATTACTCTATGAAGATTTAAGACAAAATTCATAAAATATATTCTTTTTCAGATTGATTTGATCCAAGTAACTCAAATGTAGCGTCAAAAGCGAATGTTACCATCTAGGAATAGAAAGTTGTTGGCGTTTCTTATTATGTAAACAATCCATATATCATAATCCATCCATAGCATTTAATAGTATACGTCGTTACAAATCGGCTCGTGCCACTATAATTTTTAGACTTAGATTTGGAGCAAAAGTAGTGGGGGGAGGGTATACTAATTTTAACGTTGACCCAAAACAAGAATTGATATCTTAAATAAATTTGTTAAGGCTGTTCTCAAATCCAAAAGGGCAATTTCCTGACATAAGTTTTAATTTATTTTTGTTCGAAAATGCAAGAAACTAGCTGGTGTTGTTGTTCAGAAACTATGTTATCGAGCTGTTTTTTCCTTTTTTTTTTTTTTTTTTTTTTTTTTTTTTTTTTTTTTTTTTTTTTTGCAAATGCAATAGATCTTTCAGAAAATAATGTCAAAGTGCACTTTTTGAACTGAATTTCCGCGCGAAAGTAGAAAAATCACTCAAGAGCGGGCGAAAAATGGGGTTGTCACGTGATCGATATCGCTTATAACTCAATGCGTAATTGATTGATCCAAAAATGGAAAAAACAGTTCAATTCCAAATCGTTTCCATGGCCAGGCTTTCAAATTTTATATCTATCCGTTAAAAAATGAATTTGTAAATGTGTCAGAACGTTTTGCGCTTGTTCAGCGGAGCAGTTAAGAACAGCCTTGTTAACAATTTCATTTGTTTTCACAAATACAATCCAAAAAATGTCGCCACTCAGACAATGGAACCACTCAGCTAAACCTCTCTGGTACCTCGGAAACGCAATACAATGTGGAACATCAAAGAGAAGCGAATCTTAAAGTAGCATTCTATAAAGATTAAAAAGAAAGAAAAATCATTCGTCAAGCATAGGTTATAAAACACTTACCCGCACATTTAGAATACTGTAACAAAATTTCATCGTTTCACAAGGTGACTGTTAAAAATTTCTGTAAAAGCACAGAAAAGAAACCGAGACTCGATGTAAATTTGCACGAGTTCCTGGTTAAATGCATTCGATTGAGTTTCTTAGTCATCATATTACAGACATTTCCTTTTTAGGGTTCCGTACATAAAAAGTGAAAACGGAATCATTATAAAATCACTCCTGTGTCTGTCTGTCCTTCTGTCAGAGCCATTTTACTCGTAAACAATGGAACGTGGAAAGTTCAAATTGTAGAAAGTAATAAAGACTATTGACCCACATATTTACAGATTATTAAACATTCACAAATATATTTAGGAAAAATGTAGAGAGGCTAATTAAGTTACTTGAAAAAAAAAATCTTTTCTTTGTATATCGTGTGAAAGATTTCGTAATGCTGCACTCAAAAATATATTTCTTTTAATTTTAGGTATTATATTTTCAGAGATACCGCCGGAAATGTAGTGCAAAAATATGTCCTCCCCCTTCCCCCATATATATCCGAATCTACTTAAACTAAACTTATGAAAAAATTAGAGGGAGTAGACGGTAATTTAAACTTTGCAGGAAAATTACAGGGATTACCCTAAGTCACACAGTTTTTGAGAAAATCGAATTTTTCCGTTACACACAGATTTCGATTTGCAGGCATTCAACAAAGGTGTTGAGTAGCGCTTGAGTTACGTATCGTAGCAGAAGAATAAAAGCATCGTTGATAATGATTTTTGAAAAAAATCGTCGGTAATTAGCCGAGATATTAACCCTTAAAATTACGGCGATTTGGACATACATAATGACAGGGGTGGCGCACTCTATGTACCACCAGCTTTTAAAGCCTAGATAACATCTTTTAATGATATATTTGTGTGTAGTGCAATGCCCAGTAGCAGTATAAAAGCAATAAACGTCAAATGTTTAAAAACATACTAATTTAATTAGAATTAATCACATAAATATTATGGGATTCGCGATTACTTTCCATTGAGTGTATCTCTCAATATGCCTCCTGTGTCTTTAAAAGTTAATTAAAAAGCTATCTCGAAAAACGCGGCACGGACCAAGGGGGCGTTGCATCTTTGCGACCTCCTTTCGAAGCTCGCTTAGCACAATGCCGAGTTTAAACTTTAAACAAGGTTTTGTTTTAGATTCACTGTAAAAAGTAGAGTTTATTACCACGCTAAATTTAGTTTTATGAAAAGCCAAATGACGTTTAAATATGCACTACTTTTACTGTCAGTACCGCAGTAAGTTCATAAAAAACAACAGCAACAACAACAAAAAAACAGATTAGGATAAGATAAAAAAAGAGTTATACAGAATAACAATATTTTATATTATTTAGGCTTCATATCTCTTTGGGATTTTATGAGATACCCATTCATAGTTTGGGGCTATTACATATATAACGTTATGAACATTTTGCTATTTTGGGACCCCCCCCCACCCTTAACGATATCAGTTGTTATCATTCTTTATACCCCCCCCCCTTCTCTCCCCGCCATCCGATGATAACGCTGTGAATGTCTAAATATTATTTTATTTTTAGATTATTTTTCTTTCTTTTTATATGCTTACAGTGATATACACATATGATTATACATTTATTAGTTTCTGATATCGTTATCAATGTCTAAAAATTATTTTATTTTTAAGATTCTTTTTCTTTCTTTTCACACGCTTACAGTACATTCACATATGATTATACATTTATTAGTTGATGATATCGTTATCAATTTCTAAAAATTATTTTATTTTTAGATTCTTTATCTTTTTTTTTATACGCTTACTGTGATATACACATATTTATTAGTTTCTGATATCATTATCAATGTCTAAAAAATATTTTATTTTTAGATTCTTTTTCTTACTTTTTATACGCTTGCAGTACATACACATATGATTATGCATTTATTTGTTGGTGATATCGTTGTCAATGTCTAAAAATTATGTTATTTTTAGATTATTTTCCTTTCTTTTTATACGCGTACAGTGATATACACATATGATTATACATTTATTAATTGCATACGTTACGGATTCAAGAATTCAATAAAATAGCAATAAATGAAATAAATTTATATCAAATAACATCTAAAAGAGTTATTTACTATTTAAAAGTATTTAATAATAAATAGCATATTGTTACATAATGTATTCAAAAGTCATATTGTCTTCTTGCCTGGGAGGTTGAAAGCAGAATTTATCAATACAAGGCTGCCACATGCGACTAAGGTTTTAATTCTACCTCACACCACTCTCTCAAAACAAAAATTTTTGACATACTGCTCGAGAACATTTGCAAGAGAAATATGCTATACAAAATCTGTTTTTTTTTATTTTTTTTTATTTTAATAGAGTTGCGAACAGAATAGAAAAATAGTCGCATGTGGCAGCCCTATCGCTAAAACAGTGGAAAACATGCTTTGTCTTTCTTTACTGGTAAACGAAAGTATCATTTCCTACATATTATGTTCCTGATTTCTCTAATAACGAATTATATGTGCATATGGCAGAAGAACAGGAATGCCAAACGTTGGCGTATTCCAAAATTTGGAATGAAATGATTTTATAAACGTTTAATTGCTTTAATAATAGCTTTGTATTTTTATAAAAACATATAAAAAATAACAAAGGTAACAGCCAATTTGGTTGTAAAGAAAAAGTTTCTGAAAAAAGAAAAGTTTGGTTGGATCAAAAATGATAACGATATCAAAAGCACCCCCCCCCCCCCCAGAGATAGCTTACGAAAACAAGTGCCAGACCCCCCTCCCCCCTAAACTGATAACGTTATATATACACAACCACTTTTCTAATATATACAGCTATAGTCTTTACCCAATCCTACATTGTATAGTTTTTTACGAAATCTTATTACTCTTATAGCAACGATTTTTTTTTAAAATAGAGTTAATAATTCATATATTTATTGTACAGAAATCTCTGAGCGTGAGTACGACTCGCACTAGACCGTTTATTTTTATATCAAATTCCCTGTAGGGGTTTCCATGTCTTTATTTAAAGGTATTTTTATCTTTGTTATAACCTCTAATTAAAAATACACACTTTTAAAATTGTTTTACAATTTTCTTATAAATATTAAAGAAGAAAATTTGGTTAAAAAATTGTTCTATTAAAAATTAGATTACTTCAGAAAGGGAAAATTCGTCTCTGCACAGTTAGCGGAGATTTTCATCGACTATCACTTTGCAGTTGTTTTATTCACCATATGCATGGTTGAAGCTTGCTAATATTAAAAGTAAACTAAAACTAAAAGTATATCCCCGTTGAATCATAAAATACATCCTTTGCAAGCAATAGTAACAGCTCCTATAGCACAGTCTGTGAAGAGTTCGTCTCCAACACAGAGGACTCTGAATCAAACCCCAGGCAAGCTAGAAATAAATATTGTAAAAATTAAAAGGTACTGTAGTTCAATTTCACTCGTAGAATTCTAATTCGTGAAAGTTTAAAAATTCTCTAATTTCGAAAAATAAATGAAACTATCATCATTAAAATTAAACATTTACAATATTGCATTAGCAGCTATTCACCATTCTATATGTTTTCGTACTGGTTTAATAAGAGTTATTAAAAGACAATAATTTTCAAATCATCACTTTCGTAACACCGTTAATATCCACCGGGCGTTCCATAACTGGGAGTAAAATCATTAAAAATCAATAAATATCTTTACAGCAAAAAAATACATCATTCTTCTTCAGATCAACTTCCCTCAGATGATATTTAATGGTCCCATCGTTCAACACACTTTTCAAAATAAGTAGAGAAGCCGTTTTCTATGGAAGCTGCTTCAAAGAACCCTACACTGCTAAAATAACTTCAGAATCTGTGGTTGAATCTGACAGAATCACTTCTTGCGGACTTGATAAGGGGATCAAAATGATCCGAATTTCTTAAAGAATATAATAACAGGTGATGAAACTTGGGTGCATCATTTTGAACCCCTGATCAAGTCCACAACAACATATTCTGAAATTATTTTAGCAGTGTAGAGTTCTTTGAAGTAGCTTCCAGAAAACGGTTTCTTTGATTGTTTTGAAAAGCGTGTTGAACGATGGGACGGTTGCATATGATCTGAGGGAAGTTGTTTTGATGAAGAATGATGTATTTTTTGATGTAAATATATTTATTGATTTTTATGATTTTACTCTCAGTTATTATGGAACGCCCGGTGTATTTTCCAAATGTTTCATCTTGTGAAAATATATTACATTTAACGACAATGGTGTTCGTTAAACAGAAAAGTACAGCTAGAAAGCCGGAATTCCGCTTTTTCAGAATTTAGTGTTGCCCCCGATGCAGAAAAAAGGTATATAAATATAGCGCAAAACATATTTCAGTTTTAAGACTTAAAAAACGCGTGTTTATATATATATATATAGGTGACGTTTTGACGGCAAGTAGTTTGTATTGTCGAAAAAAAATGAGGGTTTCCATTCCTACACTACACAGGTGGCAGCCGACTGGGTTTAAAACAATAAAGAAAAATGAAGAATTAACATAAGGCAGTCGCTTGGAACATTATTCATTTTATTTCCACACTCTCGATTAAATCTAGGGAAGATGCTCTCTCCTTCCATGGTAAAAAGAATAAAGTATATTCTTCCTGTCACAATTAGTTTAAAAACACTCCATCTCTTGACTGCGTTCTAGTCTTTAATCCGTTAATATCTAACATCAATCACCCATTACGATACCGTTGCTTCCTCATTCTACTCACATAATAAACAGTATTCATCCAACGTTTTACTACCTCCATCGAGCAATCACACTGAATATCCAGTTTGCTACGACTGCAATCCACCACGTTCAACTAAAAAGCTTCTAAACTCACGGCTCCTCTACTATATGCTATATGCTTTATGCCCTCTCTCTGGTTCCCGCCATTCGTATTTATACTCTGCTGAAAAGATTGTTCTAGAAACTTCTTATATTCTCGCACCAGCTATCTAAAGCATAAACAAATGTTAAAATCTGTAGTCGAGATTATGCTAAAATAACCCCTTTTTCCCTCTTCAGACGATAAAAGAAATGAATTTATGTCTGCGAAGTTTTAATCTTTGAAATATTTTAATTACACCTGGATATTTTAAATAAAAGAATAAATTGAAATAAGTAGGTTTTTTCTTTAAGACAGAATAATATTTTAGCAGTTAAATAAAGATTTAAGGGGAATATGATATACCGGGATTTAATAGCGGAATTTAATAGGAATTTAAATAATAAAAGTTTTATTAAAGAAATATAAATAATTGAGCCATTTTTAGATTTACGCAATTTGGAATAAATATGAATTAAGATCTTAGAGATTAATAGACTAGGGTTTTAATTTAATAAGCCGGTATAATATACGGAATATTACTGAAAAAGGAAAATTTACATAAAATACTTTAAAGTTGGCGCAAAAATTTAAATTTTGTAATATTATCCCCCCTCCCCCAAAGACTTTGTATGAAATCTGTGGTTAATTAACTACAATTTCAGACAACAGACTTGTAATAAAATTGGAAGTTGATTTTTGAATATTGAAAATCTTAGAGACGTCAGCGAAGAGATGGAAAAGTAAAATTTAGCAATGCAATAAAAAAAATACTAAGAGCATTTAAATTTAGCTGAGAGCATTTCCCCTGTAAAAGAATACAAATAATGGTTACAACATCACTTATCATTTGTAAGTGCATAGGAAAATATAAACACAATAATAAATAAAGAATAAGTATAAATACAATAAGAAATAATAAAACTATAGTAATAACTAACAACAAATTCTTTTATCTTATGGAAATTTAGTGTATTTCCATTTCTCTTATCACAAACATATTTCCAATCAAGTAATGTTTAACACTTTATTTACTTGAAGTAGAATTTTAAGTCCCATTGGCTTAATCAGTTCGTAGGTCATAAAAGTCCTTTAGCAAAAATAGTGATACAGTCCTTAAGTAAAAAGTTCAGCTGCAATAAATATTTTTTACGAAATTTGTTTGAATACTCTGCCTGTTAAACTCTTTACATTATGTTTAAATACTATTTGTCATCACAATAGTAGTTTTATTTTAATAAACAAATCCCTAGTAGTTATTCAACTACCTTTTAACGTTTGTTTATCAACTACTTTTTTGAGCTCCATTTCCCATTCTAATTGGGACTCACCATCTTTTACAACTTCTCACTTGTTTTAGTAAATATCATAATTTTTCACTTATAAGTTATGTTCTCTTTTTCTTTAATAAATAATGAATCTTTCAATAAATAATATAATACTTTCAATTCATAATCATAATAATAAAATTCTCAACAGTATACTTGAATAATAGCAATAATAATACTTACTAACAATATTATGTTCTAAGAAAATATCACAGATTGTTTACTTATTGACACGGAAAATAATGGTTGAGGATAAAAATAATACATAGCAATTAAATTATTTTCTTATTTTTTGTTTATATAAGAAAGTATTTTTGCCAGCCGAAACATTAAAAAAAAAAATAATAATAATAATTCCAAAGTCCAAATAAATTTAACTCTGATTATTTAGAAAGTGGACTCTCAACCAGTATTTCTTTACAATAATCTATCTCTCTGATACTCTTGATGAATAGACGTGCATTTGATAAACTTAGAATGGAAAAATAAAGAAAATAAATAGGAATAAAAGATAATTTGTTTATGTACTTAATTTTCTATTGCTACACAATCACTACAAAATCTCATCACAATCATCAATTTTCTATGTTTATACAATTATAATAATATTATCTATTCTTACTATTTTTGTAAACAATTGGTAAAAAATGGAATAAAATAAATATAGTTTATTTTGATATAAACTTGATATAGAATTAAAAATATTTATTTTTATTTTTCAACATCAATCTGAAAACTCCCAAAATCAAATACACATCCTATGCCTGCATAGATTGTCTACTTAATCCCAAAAACTCCCAAAAACAAGTAATATCCTCGTGGCGCCCCAAGGTCATACCTGGTAATGTTGAAAACTAATGTAATAAAGACATTTAAAGAATTAAAATTTAATCTATGGTTTTTACTTTAGTTTGAGTTTGTGATGGCAATTGTGGTGGTGATGTTTGTTGTGGTTTTGTTTGTTTTATGGGTTGCTCATGAAACATTCTGAAATCATTTGGTGAAAAATAGGGTCTTAATTTAGAAACATGTACAATAACTGAATTTAGTCCTGTCTCATAATTAAATTTATCTATTTCATAAGTTACTTCAGAAAGTTTATTTATAATTTTGTATGGTCCTGAGAAAGTAGGTTCTAATTTCGAGTGTTAGGATACTTAAATTCTTCATAAATTACAGAATCTTGTATTTTTAATGGGGATTCAACAAAATTTCTATCATATAGTCTTTTACTTTTAAGATGAAATTCTTGAGTTCGCGCTTTTGCAATTTTGAGTGCTTTACTGACTGGTGGGTAATAATTTTGTTTTAAAGGAGATTGATAGGGTAATTGACCATAAAATAAGTAGGCAGGTGGGAATTTAGTTATGGAATGTGGGGTATTATTGTATTCTTGGATGACTTGGTCTAATAATCTTGTCCAAGGTATTTTAGAAGAAGTGGAATTGACTTTACATTTAAGCCTGGTAACTATTGTCTGATTAACGCGCTCTACCTTCCCATTGGTCTGTGGATGGTGTGATGATGTAAAACGTTGTTGAACATGATGTTTTATGAGGAATTTTTTGAATCTTGGAGACCTAAAAGCTTTGTGTCTATCACTCAGTATTTTTTGAGGTGTTTGAACATTAAAAATTTGCTTTAAACAGTTTGTATATGCTTCTGTAGTAACATTTTTAGAAGAAAAAGCCCAAACAAATCTAGTTGCGTGATCTATTATTATGTGTAAGAATTTTTTTGTTGAGTTGTAATAGTTAAATCCACCCACAGTATCAATAGAAAGGCATTCAAAAGGTTGATCTGTGGCTGGCATAGCTTGTAACAAGCCAAATCTTTTTTGTTTTGGTTTTTTATTTTTTTGACAGGTGTCGCAATGTTTAACAAATTGTGTTATGTCTATAGTCATATTAGGCCAATAATAGTTAGGGGATATTAAGTTAAGCATTTTTTGGATTCCTAAATGTCCAAAATTATCATGAGCAATATGAAGTAATTTTTTCCTTAATGACATTGGTACAACTATTTTTTTGAATCCCTTTCTCTGAATTATAATAATCCCATTTTCTTTTTTATATTTCTTATCACAGACATTATCCTTGTTTTGCATCTCTATGATTTCTTTTCTGTCCAACAATAAACTTATATGTTGATTGAAGTAAGCAACAGGATTTCGAGACAACATGTCTGCTTCGACATTTGTTGAACCCCTCTCATACTTAATCTCGTAATCAAACATGCTAAGTTTAAGTGACCACCTAAAAAGTCTCCCTCTTAAGTTCTTAACGCTCTTCAACCATACTAGAGATGCGTGATCGGTATGGATTGTAAATTTGACTCCATGGAAATAGTGATAAAATTTATCAAGTGTATCTATAATTGCTAAACACTCTAGCTCGGTTATAAAATAGTTTTGCTCATAACTCTTCAAAATTCTAGAATGGTAAGCAATAGGATGCAAGAAATTATCTTTATCGGGTTGTTTTAGAACTGCACCCACCGCTACCTGAGAGGCGTCTACAAACATGTGGAGGGGCAATTTTGGGTCATAAATTTTGAGGATTGGTTTTGCAATTAAGGCATCTTTTAGTTTTTCAAAAGAGTCCTGACATTCTGAGTTCCATTCCCATATTGTGTTTTTTCTAAGTAATTTATTAAGGGGGTATCTAATTTCAGCATATTTGTCTATGAATTTATGGTATACATTAATAGAACCTAAAAATCGTTGTAATTCTTTAACATTAGAGGGGGGTATTAATTTTTGAATGGTCTCAATATTTGCATTAGCTGGAGTTAAAGTCCCATTGGTGACTTCGTAGCCCAAGAAATTAATTTTATTTTGGCTTAATTTACATTTAGAAAGTTTAAGTTTAATATTTTCTAATTTACAGATTTCAAAGATTTGAGTTAAGTGTTTTAAGTGTTCTTCTAGAGAGGAGGAGAATATTATAATATCATCAAAATAGTGACACGCGAAATCTATTTTATATTTGTTAAGGATCCTTCTAATAGTTCTATTGAATATTGGGGGACCTGTTTTTATACCGAACGGAAGAACTAGCCATTCAAAGAGGCCAAAGTTGCTAGCAAAAGCTAATTTTTCGGTATCAGCTGGATGTATTGGTATGTGCCAGTAGCCAGAGGCTAAGTCTAAAGTTGAAAAGTACTGAGCACTACTCAATTTATCTAAAATTTCATCGATACGGGGCAAGGGTTCTGCATCATTCTTAATTATTGAATTTAATTTCCTATAGTCTATACATAATCGGGTCTTTTTACCTTCTTCTTTTTTCATAGCTAAAGTGATAGGGGCAGAATATGGGCTATTACTTTCTTTTATGAGTCCAGCCGCTAATAAAGATTGGGTTTGACTTTTTATTTCTTTTTCTTCTAAGGGGGAAGTTCTGTAGGGCCTCAAAGATACAGGTAGGTCAGATTTTAGAAGAACGCGTTGTGGCTCAATATTAATCCTACCCACATCATATTTATGTTTTGCAAAAATATCCCTATAATTTTGAACTATCTCCCTTAAATCATCATTTTGAATTAAATTTAAATCCCCAATTAAATCTGAATCAGGATTATTAACATCGCGAAAATTTTGAGAAGTTATGAACTGTCCATAATCAGGTTGCACATTATAATCATTTCTATCATTCTCAAAAAAGTCCTGAGTAGTCATATAATTTTCACAACTAGATGGTAATTCGTTTTCATTCTTACATAAATTCAAAGTTTCAATACTATCATTAGTTGTTATTACACTATCATCATTATATAAATTCAAATTCTCATCACAATCAATTGTTACTAAATCATTCTCTTGTTGTACTTTATTCATATCTACAGTATGAAAATGAAGAGAGTTCTCATTATGTATGGATATACTCTTATTTATAATTTTCCTTCCTTGTTTTACAGTACAATTTCTACAATCTATAGTTAAATTAAATTTAGAACATTCCCTTAAACCCAAAATAGCATACTCCAAATTAGTATTACACACTAAAAAGTTAACACATTTGGTAATTTTACCCACTTTTAGAGAAATTTTACATTTTTGATTTATTTTTAACACCCCTTTTGCCTGACCAATAATAACTGTAGGTATAGTTTCAATTTTAGCATTTAGTTCTTTAACAAGTTTGAGGGGTAATATTGCCGTAGTGGATCCAGTGTCCACTATACATGGTAAATTATAACTATTGGTACATCCATACACAATTAGTTGTCAAATATTAGGAGTAGTAGGTGGTGAATTACTAGGAAGAGTATCAGAGGATGTTGCATCATTTCTAAATAAACACTCTTGTTCCCAATGATATGCATTATTTACACCTTTATTTGTACATATTCTACATGGTCTAGAAGGATATGGTTTCTGAAAGTAATTATTTTGAAAATTTCTAGACCCCTGATTTTGATACTGTCTTTGTGGAATCCAATTCCTAGGTGCATTATTGGGCCTATTTGGCTGAAAATTAGGTCTACTTGGTTGAGTCCAAGGCCTAGGTGGTTGAAATTGTTGAAAATTTTGTCTAACTGGTTGTTGATTTACTGTTTGGCTTGAAATTTGAGGAGTGGAAACTTCAACAAATTGCTTAACAAGCCGGTACCATTCAGTGGTACTATTTGGAAGGTTTACATTAATATTATTTCTATACTCTGGTTTTAATCCATCTGTCAACCCTTGTATTAGAAGAGTCTCACAAAGATGGAGTTTCCTCCCAATTCCTACTTTTTTGTGAAAATAATTTTCTAAATTATCTAATTTATCTAATTTTAGAGTTGAGAAATCAGAAAAATTTGGAACATTTAGTTCAATGAATTTTTCTATCAAGATTTTTGAAATCTGTTCATAACTAGTACAATTAACACAATCATTGATATAGACTTTTAGTGCTTCACCCTTTAAATACTGTGGAATAGATTTAAATTTCCACTCTAAATCTTTATTTTCTCTAATACTCATATCATCATAATAATTTAACCAAGCCTGGATTTCCATTCCAGTACTAGGATCAAACTCAATTAATTTAGGTTCAGCCATTATATCAGTATTCATTAAAATAAAAGAAGCACTTCTATTCTCTTTAATACAACCTGACCTTAACAACATTTAAACTAATAGAATTCTATTTTTCATAATAGATTAAGTACTCTTTCAGACTTTAATAATAAATAAATAAATAATTCTCATTACTTCATAATAAACTTTACAACAAATAAATAAATAAATAAATACTCTTCATGAAATAATAAATAAACCTCATAAATAAATAATTCTCATACTTAATAATAAATAAATCTCAATAAATAGCAAACAATAACAAAAATAATTACATAAGAAGTGTAAATATTTTGAAAAGAACTCACTCCAGTCATCTTGTCTCACAATCACCAGCACTATACATTGCTATTCACATTAGCCATGTAACTTTTTAACTTTCCGGCACCGATCTTTAGTAAATCTCATAAGCTATCGTGTACCAGTACCACTCACATTTGTACTTTTGGAGACACACTCGTTTTTATTGCCGTCACTTCTAAATCCTGTCGGACTTTTCTTTTCTCTGTGACGTTTTGACGGCAAGTAGTTTGTATTGTCGAAAAAAAAATGAGGGTTTCCATTCCTACACTACACAGGTGGCAGCCGACTGGGTTTAAAATAATAAAGAAAAATGAAGAATTAACATAAGGCAGTCGCTTGGAACATTATTCACTTTATTTCCACACTCTCGATTAAATCTAGGGAAGATGCTCTCTCCTTCCATGGTAAAAAGAATAAAGTATATTCTTCCTGTCACAATTAGTTTAAAAACACTCCATCTCTTGACTGCGTTCTAGTCTTTAATCCGTTAATATCTAACATCAATCACCCATTACGATACCGTTGCTTCCTCATTCTACTCACATAATAAACAGTATTCATCCAACGTTTTACTACCTCCATCGAGCAATCACACTGAATATCCAGTTTGCTACGACTGCAATCCACCACGTTCAACTAAAAAGCTTCTAAACTCACGGCTCCTCTACTATATGCTATATGCTTTATGCCCTCTCTCTGGTTCCCGCCATTCGTATTTATACTCTGCTGAAAAGATTGTTCTAGAAACTTCTTATATTCTCGCACCAGCTATCTAAAGCATAAACAAATGTTAAAATCTGTAGTCGAGATTATGCTAAAATAACCCCTTTTTCCCTCTTCAGACGATAAAAGAAATGAATTTATGTCTGCGAAGTTTTAATCTTTGAAATATTTTAATTACACCTGGATATTTTAAATAAAAGAATAAATTGAAATAAGTAGGTTTTTTCTTTAAGACAGAATAATATTTTAGCAGTTAAATAAAGATTTAAGGGGAATATGATATACCGGGATTTAATAGCGGAATTTAATAGGAATTTAAATAATAAAAGTTTTATTAAAGAAATATAAATAATTGAGCCATTTTTAGATTTACGCAATTTGGAATAAATATGAATTAAGATCTTAGAGATTAATAGACTAGGGTTTTAATTTAATAAGCCGGTATAATATACGGAATATTACTGAAAAAGGAAAATTTACATAAAATACTTTAAAGTTGGCGCAAAAATTTAAATTTTGTAATATATATATATAATGTCGTTATTCGCATCCGCTGAGGAACTCCACATTTATGACCCAGTCTTTAAACAATATCTACAGGAAAGTATGCATATGACGTCACTATCGCTGAATAATACACAAATCCAGCAAAAACCGATGTCGTCATACAAGAAACTTGACATAAAAATCGGCTATCTAAATGATTCCTATACCTTCATTTGTTTGTAACATTAATATAGATACTTAAAATTAAATAGTTTATAATAGCTCCATGTTTTATTAGAACTCATTCATTTATATTTTTTCAAAATAGCACGTTTTTTAGTTACATTTCTTTCCCCAGTTGGTGTGGGAAAATGGCAACAGAAAGATAGAATTACTATTTTCCAACTATTTTTCCTTTACTTTCTACAGAAATGGAGGTTGCCAAAATTTAAAAAAAGGCTCTAAAATCTACAAAAAAAAAAAATTAACATCTCAAAAATAAATTGAGATGCAATTTTCAAACAAATTGCATTTGAAAGTACTTTTTTTCCCTATACGACGGTATAAAATTGACAATGTGCGATGCTTTGAAGTTTAAAAAATTGCAATAGAGATTATCAGTATTCAACAGTACAGTGATACATCTGCTTTATTTTACGGCTGGCTTCCGTAACGGAACGTTATTTTTTGGAGAGGACATTTAAATTGCTGGCCGAAAGAAATAGCATATCGAGGGATAATAAATTTACAGACTCTACTGTAAATTTTCCGAATAATTTCTCTGTTATTTAACAGAATCTCTGTTTTTTTAATCTCTGTAATTTTACATAAGACTTAAGATAATGGATTAACAGTAGATTCTCTGTAAGTTTACAGATATATACACAGTGTGACACATTTTAACAGTGTGAAAGATGATGTTTAAGTAAAGAAATTAGAAAACCTAATTTCAGCAATTACGATATATAGTCGGAAAAAATATCTAATTTTTTTTGTGCAGTACTATATGATCTATAGATTTGTATATGTATTACTTAGCATGCAAAAATTCAGATCAATTAGAAAACGCATAACACAGTTGAAAATTCCGCTTCAGTAATATCCGCCAATAAGTCAGAAATGTACCCGAATTCTTTGCGCAGCCCTGTATATGATCAGCAACATTTATACACACCAATTAATATGAAAAAATTAGATACATTTAAAAACTCATACCATAATTGAAATCTTGTTTTTGACAATTGAGTCGTTCAGAGTACAAATCGATTAACTCCATAAAACAAAAAGTTGAGAAATGCAATGAAATAATGTACATTGTTTTTTAAAATTCCATTTATACTATAAATTCAAAAATATACTGTAAAATGCATAAATACAGATATAGCTTTCATCTAACTGCATATAAAATTACTAAGAAATAATTGCCAAAAAATAATCATCAGTAATGTTACAATTTTTATGTGACGGGCGGAGTTAATCGATTTGGCAAATGAAAAAGTAATAAAGTTAAATTCAGTGTTAAAATTTTTAAGTTTCTTATTACAGAAAAAGTTAGTTATTATATAATTTTATTACAAATTTTCGTTAAAAATGAATGTTGATAGTTCTGTTGTAATATATTATTTGGGATTAATTCATGTGCAATATAAATAATGTCTTCTTCATCATGTGCATGTGAGGACTCGTCATTTCAATTTGTTGTCAAGTTTTTATAGTAATCCTGTTTAACAGAAAAAATGAATTTTAGCAGGTCTATCATGTCTCTCCTTTTAGGTAGATTTCGTATGAAATACTACCTATTGAGATCGTTCCTATGTTGGAAATTCTGAAAAATTTTTGCAGATCTACACCGATCATGACACCTAGAACCCAAAACCACCCTCAGTAAAAAACTTTATATCTATCTATCTATCTATATATATATATATATCACTTTCTTCTGGACACGATAACTTTCGCAATTCTGCACCAATCTCTTCCAAACGGATACACAAAATCAAAGGGCATAAAATCTCGGTCAAGTTCGTTAATGGGCAAAATCGGACCAAGAGGATGGAAATAGGGAGGGGTTTTGTGAAAACCGAAAACCCCCCCATAACTTCTTAATTTTTGTACATATCAAATCAGTTAAGTTAAATAATGCTATAAAAATTGATAGAATATCTTTATTAAGACTTACGATCATTTCATCGCACAATCGGCGACATTTTCAAAATCAATCATAATAGAAAATATTTTTATATGTTTTACATGTTTTTATATCAAATCAGTTTAAAGTTTTTATTACTTCTAAAAATAGGGCCAAAATTTTATATATCACAGATTTTTGATAAAGTTAAAAATGGGCTCAAGGGGAGCAAAAAATAGGGTTTGGGGAGAAAAAAATTCACAACTTCGTCAATTCTCAAGATATCAATTCCAATTAATTTTATTATAAATCTCCTTAATATTATCTACAACTTTTATATTCACAAGTTTTTGATAGAACCAATTCGTACCGCAAAAAAAATTAAAAACGAAAACAAAAAGGGAGTTTCAAGAAGTAAAAAATCCATAACTCCGTCAATTCAAAAGATATAAAATCCCCATGAATTTATCATATATCTTCTTAATATTGTCTACAACATCTATAGTTTTGTATAGGACCAATTCTTACAGCAAAAACAAATTAAAAATACATAGCGGTTGAAAAAAAAAATCTTCTAAGTAAGGGTGTATTCAAATCCAAACTGCGTATTTTCTGACTCATTTTACAATACATTTTTGCTCTCAAAGGCTTCCAACTGGTACGTTATCTTACTCAGAAACTATATAATGTACCGTAATGGTCGATTTTTTGATAGAGGCAGAATATATTTTAAAAAATGCTGTTAAACTGGGCATTTTGAACCGAATTTCCCGAAGCGGATTGTGTTGGAAAAAATCCCTGTCGGCCCAGCCTACAGGGGGAGGTAGATTTCGAAGTTAAGTATACTAATTTCACAGACAAAAACCAAATCATGATTAGAGATAAACCCACTTTTTATCCATTTTTACCACAATTTTATCTGGCCGCTTTTGACGAGTTTTTATTCCATTTTTAAATAATAACTGGTTTTATCACAATCATGTTAGGGCGGTATTCAAAAAAATAGATTTCCATGCACAACTCGAAATTTTCTGGCATAACTCCAGATTCATTTTTAATAGGAGAAACATGAAACTTGTTGACGTGATTTTTGAAGAGATTTATATGCGACCTGTGTTTTTAATTTTCGCTCAATTAATTAAAAATTGATATATAAACAATTATTTTCTCAGTAAGACAATATTTTTCGGTTCTAACACAATCGCTTCGGGAAATTCCGTTCAAAATGCCCAGTTTGACATCATTTTTTGAAATATATTCTGCCTCTGTCAAAAAATCGATCATTACGGTACATTATACAGTTTCTGAATAAGCGAATCTACCAATTGGATGCGTTTGAGAGCAAAAATGAATTTTAAATGAGTCAGAAAATAAGCAGTTTGGATTTGAATACTCCCTTAATACGATGATTTTTCCAACACAATCCTCTTCGGGAAATTCGGTTCAAAAGGCTTACTTTGACAGCATGTTTTAAAATATATTCTGTCTCTATCAAAAACTTGACCATTACAGTACATTATATAGTTTCTGAGTAAGAAAAGGTACCAATTGGAAGCCTTTGAGAGTAAAAATGGATTGTAAAATGAGTCAGAAAATAAGCAGTTTGGATTTGAATACCCCCTTACGATGATTTTTTTCTTCAACCGCTATGTATTTTTAATTTGTTTTTGCTGTAAGAATTGATCCTATCCAAAACTTGTCTATATAGATGTTGTAGATAATATTAAGAAGATATATGATAAATTCATGGGGATTTTATATCTTTTGAATTGACGGAGTTATGGATTTTTTTCTTCTTCAAACGCCTTTTTTTGTTTTCGTTTTTAATTTTGTTTGCTGTACGAATTGGTTCTATCAAAAACATGTGAATATAAAAGTTGTAGATAATGTTAATGAAATTCAAGATAAAATTAATTGGATTTGATATCTTGAGAATTGACGAAGTTATGAATTTTTTTCTTCTTCAAACGCCCTTTTTGTTTTCGTTTTTAATTTTTTTTTGCGGTACGAATTGGTCCTATCAAAAACTTGTGAATATAAAAGTTGTAGATAATGTTAAGAAAATTCATGATAAAATTAATTGCATTTGATATCTTGAGAATTGACGAAGTTATGAATTTTTTTCTCCCAAAAACCCCATTTGTTGCGCCCCTTGAGCCCATTTTTAACTTTATCAAAAATCTGTGATACATAAATTTTTGGCCCTATTTTTAGAAGTAATAAAAACTTTAAACTGATTCGATATGTACAAAATTTAAGAAGTTATGGGGTTTTTTCTGTTTTCACAAAAGCCCTCTCTATTTCCATCCCGTTGGTCCGATTTTGCCCATTAACGAACTTGAATTTTATGCCCCTTGATTTTATGTATCAGTTTGGAAGAGATTGATGCAGAATTGTGGAAGTTATCGTGTCCAGAATAAAGTGATATATATAGATACATAGATAGATAGATAGATAGATAGATAGATAGATAGATAGATAAAGTTTTTTACTGAGGGTGGTTTTGGGCTCTAGGGGTCATGATCGGTGTAGATCTGCAAAAGATTTTCAGAAATTCCAACATAGGAACGACGCCAATAGGTAGTATTTCATTCGAAATCTACCTAAAATCATTGCATTAAGGATGCACTCAAATCCAAACTGCTTATTTCTGACTCATTTTTAAATTCATTTTTGTTCTCAAACGCATTTAATTGGTAGATTCGCTTATTCAGAAACTATATAATGTACCTCAATGATCGATTTTTTGATAGAGGCAGAATATATTTCAAAAAATGATGTCAAAGTGGGCACTTTGAACGGAATTTCCCGAAGCAATTGTGTTATCACTTTCTTCTGGACACGATAACTTCCGCAATTCTGCACAAATCTCTTTCAAACTGATACATAAAATCAAGGGACATAAAATCTGGATCAAGTTCGTTAATGGGCAAAAGCGGACAAAGGGGATGGAAATACGGAGGGGTTTTGTGAAAACCGAAAAAACCACATAACTTCTTAATTTTTGTACATATCAAATCAGTTTAAAATTTTTATTACTTCTAAAAATAGCGCCAAAAATTCATGCATCACAGATTTTTGATAAAATTAAAAATTGGCTCAAGGGGCGCAAAAAACAGGGATTTTTGGAGAAAAATATTCCTTACTTCGTCAATTCTCAAGATATCAAATCCAATTAATTTTATTATACATCTCCTTAATATTATCTACAACTTTTATATTCACAAGATTTTGATAGGACCAATTCGTACCGCAAATATATATATATATATATATATATATATATATATATATATATATTAAAAACGAAAACAAAAATGGGGGGTTGAAGATGAAAAATTTTCATAACTCCGTCAATTCACAAGATATAAAATCTCCATGAATTTATCATATATCTTCTTAATATTGTCTTCAACATTTATATAGACAAATTTTTGATAGGGCCAATTCTTACTGCAAAAACAAATTAAAAATACATAACGGTTGAAGAAAAAAATCATCTTATTAAGGGTGCATTCAAATCCAAACTGTCTATTTTCTTACTCATTTTTAAATTCATTTTTGCTCTCAAACGCATCCAATTGCTAGATTCTCTTATTCAGAAACTATATAATGTACAGTAAAGATCAATTTTTTTTATAGTGGCAGAATATATTTCAAAAAATGATGCCAAAGTGGGCATTTTGAACAGAATTTCCCGAAGCGATTGCGTTAGAAACGAAAAATATTGCCCTACTGAGAAAATAATTGTTTATTAATAAAGTTTTAAGTAATTGAAAGAAAAATAAAAACACAGGTCGCTTATAAATCTTTTCAAAAATCACGTCAGCATGTTTCATATATATATATATATATATATATATATATATATTTTTATTAAAAATGATTCTGAAAATGTGCCAGAAAATTTCGAGTTGTTGAGTATGGAAAAATATTTTTTTTAATATCGCCTTAACATGATTCTGATAAAACCAGCTATTTTATAAAAATAAAATAAAAACTCGTCAAAAGCAGACAGATAAAACTGTTAATGTGGATTTATATCTAATAATGATTTAGTTTTTGTTGGTGAAATTAGTATACTTAACTTCGAAATCTTCCTCTGCCTGTAGGCCGGGCCGGCAGGGATTTTTTTCCCTTGTCGCAGTTCTACCTTTAGGATATAATAAAGGCTGAACTATATTCTTTCTTACATTAATGACATTAAATTCTGAATCTTAATTATAGTCACATTTAAATTGTATGAGGTGGGGTTTGGACATTTCTAACTTTATCCCGTGAATTTTAAGCCAATTTATTTTACTTTAATTCTGATAAGTCGACACTAAAAAATTTACCGTTATGATTCAACGCTTGTTAGTGCATTTGAGTTGCTTTATTGCAATGATTCACATTAGAGTATCGAGTTAATCAAAATGGCCTCTGAAATAAATTATTTATTATTCAATGGCCAAAAAATTTTTGTCATTACAAATGGTGGTAATCTTTATTATTGAGTAAAGTCATTACAAATATAAAAAGTTATGATTATAATAAGTGCTTTGACACTTAAAATTTAAGATTTTTCAAAAGCGGAGTTAATCATTTTGTACACTGAACGGTTCAATTATCATTCATAGACTGTACTGTAACCGCAATTGTTTTGTGCGTCCTTGTAAATGAACGATAAGTGCTATGCACACCACATTATATAATAAGAATCTTGTAGTACACCTAAGTCATGTATATCCATTTCAATCTGTTTTTAATAACCTGATTAAAACACACTGCAGACGATTTTTAACCATAAGACCATAATGTAACATAATACTTCCGAGTTCCCTTGTAAACAAACTATAAATATATGGTACACATTTCGTCTTCAATGCCCCGCATACCACGGTAAGCCTCAATAACACGTATCAATTACATGGCAATCTGAGTAAATGTACGTGAGTTAGAGCGAGCACTGACAGAGAAACAGACAGACGAACCGAAATCATAAACAATTTTCAATTATGTCGGAAAATGTTAATAAAAAATTGGTTATTTAAAGTTAAATATAAGTGTTTTTTGATACAAAACATTGCATATTTCTAATTCGTTGCTAGACGAAAAAAAAAAAAAAAAAAAAAAAAAAAAAAAAAAAAGAAAGAAAATCATAAAATATGCTTATTTTTCAAGCCGGAAAACTCACATGCTCCCTGAAGAGAACAGGTGGAAAATTTTTAGTCTCTCATCTCTCTATAAATAACACAATATGACAAGAAGTGTTTCTGGATTACACTTCTTTCTCTGTTAACAAGCCTCCCCCATTATCGCTTGTTGACGTCCTTGTATAATCTGATTTTCGCTTATAAAATATACAAGTTGGTAAACCCGGGCTTCCCGGATTACAGAAAATTAGTGAAAACCATTTTTTAAATAGAAAATTAATAGATTTCTTTATATTTAATATATTTTTTTAGAATGCCCACTATGACAAGAATTAAATTTTTTGGAAAAAAGCCTTTTTTATTCTGATCATTTCAGTGGTTTTCGCGCGTAGTTCGATTGCATGTCTTAAATTTGTGTTTTATTTATATTTTGTTATTTTATTTATCTATTAATGAAGTTTTAATTTCGTTATGAAATATACGCTGGAAACAAATGCTGAGCTAATTTAAGTGCAAACAGATTTATCTTTCTTAATTGTCTGCACGCAGTATCGATAGATTTAAAAAAAAAAAACTTTTAATTTTGTTCTAAGAATTATTTTAAAAATCATAAAAAATGAGCAAATTACAGTTTTCAAATAAATTGCGGTATAGTTTTCAAACAACTTGCATTTAAAAATACATTTTTTTCCCTATTCGACGGTGTAAAAATTGAAAATGTGCGATATTTAGAAGATTAAAAAAATGCAGTAAAAGCAAATTTAGTCATCTTCTGTTGTCACCACACCGCCCCCTGAATACTAGGCCTGAGCGCTGACACAAAAATGGCGGCTGACGAAGGCGGATTTTTTTTTAAACGTAGGTACGGTCCCTCAAATGTTGACACCAATATTTTATAAACGATTTCTTTGACTCGTTTAATTTCAGAAAAATAAAGCGGAAAAAACTTAAAAACATTATTGGTACGAATATTTAAGGGACCGTACACACACTGAAAAAAATCCGCCTTCGGCAGCCGCCATTTTTGTGTCAGCGATCAGGCCTAGAATTCAGAGGGCGGTGGTCGCCATCAAAATGACGTCAGCGTTGCGGACGGACGCGCTTGTCCTATATAATATAGATAAGTTTTAAGTAAGTTTAAATATCGTGTAGGAGATCTGAAAGACATAAGACGTTTATTATTGACCCATTTTCTGTCGGCTATGTCCATTTAGGAATCTATTAATTTTATAGTGTTGGTAGTACCGCGTTTAAATATTTCAAATATTCTTTAGGTTAAGAGCCTATGCTAGTCACTCTCAAGCTAATGTTAAACCAATAGCTGCGTTCTTTTAAAATTTTTCGTTTAAATTTCAATTTATGTTTTTTAACCATTTGGAAAAATGGTTATTGTCCTCGTCAGGGTAGGAAATCAAAAGCATATCTGAAGGTTTTTATTGGTTTAATCATCATTTTATTCGTTTTTTGATTGGTCTAAACAGTAATCTGTATTTCCCTTTACTTTCAACAGAGATAGACAACAGAGTGTTGCCACTATGACAAAAAAGTAATAAAAACTACAAAAAAAAAATTAATAACTCAGAAACAAATTGGGATACAGCTTTCAAACAAATTGCATTTAAAAGTACATTTTTTTCTCTATACAACGATATAAAAAGTAATATTGTGGGATGTTTAGAAGTTTAAGAAATAAATTTAATTTAAAATTGGCCGTCAGATTTCTTGGAAATCTGACGATGGAAAAGCCTTTTCCCGAACAGCCAGTGAAACGCTTGGATAATACGTAAGTTTCAGGTGGATAATACGTACGAGTCGCAGGCGATTTCTGTCGCTTGCAATTTTTACGTGTAATAACACTATTAATGTTTAATTCATGGCGTATGTAATGGCGTACGAAAAAATCACTTTCCAAATGGTCGTTGTAATTTTTTAAATTGCATTTTTTTTTTTCTTATTGCATTGGACAGGAATGCGCGTCCAAGAAGACCAATTACCATTACGTTTTCTGCATATTTTTTTTCGCCTTATTAAATCTCAGAATTTCTTTCATTAAATTAGTCGAAATATATTTTTCCTAAAAAGTTATGGAAAATGGCTTTCTGGCACGCGGATTTGCTTTCCATCGCATAAGATAACTGATGTCAATCTCGAATCGGGTACTGCTTTTCTTTTCCAATTTTGGGTGCAGTTTTTTTTTTTTTTAAATGAGGATGCTTTTACTTTCGGAACCGGTTCCAAAATAGAAAGTAACCTCATAAAAAAAATCTGGAACCAAAGTCATAAAAAAAGTATTCGATTAGAGTTCAAACTCAACTATCCTATAGAAAAAAAATCACTTCAAAATATTGAACACAAATGACAAAATTTGAAAAAAATTGATTTAACTTTAGCTTGCGAGTGTCTGCGCGTGTCTAGTGTAGACTCTTAAATGTATTCAAGGCAGCCAGTTTAAGATATATAGATCCACATATTGTCACGTGTAGAAATCTTTTTATGAGACATGTTGCAGAGCAAATAGAAATACAAGGCTCATTCAATAGATAATCAATAAAGCTTTTTACAATTCTGAAAAACAAAAGTAACCAGAAAAGTTGTTAAATACTTTTAAATATTAAACAAAAAGAAGGCTGTATAAATCAGCATAAAAACTTTTTCATACAATTATTCGGGTTAATGTTGCATTTTTAACCATTAAATGCGCGATTTTTCATTTTGTTTCGAAAAAATTATATATGATTCTCTGAAAGGGTTATTACATAGGAAAAACAATGAAAAAAATCAGAGATACATTTTTCATATAATACGTAAATCTTTTCTTCTGTTGTACCTTTGCAATACAAGTAAAAACTACTATCGTGTGGCTGCTTTACGCTAAAATATTGCAAATGAGTAAATATTTTAATAATTATGCCTCCAAATACATTATTTTATATAATTATTTATTTTATAAAATTTAACTTTTAACCCTTTAATTCCCATGATAGAATACGTTCCATAAATTACGTAGTTCAGAGAATCTGACTTTAAACCAGAAAGTTTCAATGGTTAATTTCGCTTTATTTAAATACGGAATGTCTGTTATTAATTAAAGCAAATATTGCTATTTTAATTTTCTGGTGTGAATTAAGTATATACGAATAAAAAAATCTATTAAATTCAAAACACTGTTCTTTGCATATATGCAAAGCTGCGCACTAAAGGGTTAACTTTTATATGGTATACTGTAAAAAAAGACAACATAAAAAGACAAAAATATACAATAACCTCTTCCGAGTCACCGAAGATTTCGAAAAGCGTTCCTTTAGCTTTAAAAACTTCAAAAAACTATTTATTTGGGAAATTTAAAGAAGAATTAAAAAAAATATATATTATCTGCCCGTCATTTTCGGAAACGTTTCTGATGAGTAGCTTTTACAGTGAAATAATCAATTTTCACAATTCAGAATATCACATTTTCGGACAATTCTCAGGTAAATATTTTGATATTCAGAAAACATGTTTAACAGATAAAAGTACAAAATTAACAGCATTAACATTAATATGAAAAGTAACATTATTTTGTTAGAATTGCATGCACAAATTCAGTTATGCAGCTGAAAATGTTTCCTTGAGAATTGATAGATTCCGAAAAACCAATTTTCCGGGTACAGAGAACTGACTAATGCATTCTAAAAGCTACAAGGAAACGTTTCCGAAAATTACGGGCAGCTAATAAAATTTTATTTTTATAAATTCTTCTTTACATTTCGAAAATAAATAGTTTTCTGAGGTTTCTAAAGATAAAGGAATGCTTTTCGGAATTTTGGGTGACTGGAAAGAGGATATATATTTGCGTTCGTGATTATTGTACATTTTCGCAGATTCAGAAACATTCGTCTTCTTTTACAGTGTAACGTTTTGAAAACTGACTAAAAAATTTATTATTATTATTATTATTATTATTTTGCATTTTATTTTTAAAATTTGCATGGATAACTCTTGTTTGTACACGACAAGATAACATTTTAAAAACAAAACAAAATAAAAAAAATTAACAGTCAATGGGTTAATGATAAATTTGGAACCCCCTCCCACCCCCCTCATTTTAAAATCAAATTGTCTCCTTGGGGCGTACGTATCACGATGGGAATAACTGCTTTAAAGAGACTATGAACTTTTAAAACTATATTAAAATTTTTCAAAAAAGAGTTCTCTACCATAAATTCAATATTTAGCTGAAAAAGAAATTTACTGAACATTAATTTCTTAAACCTATTAATTAGTTTTTAAACTTAAAATTTGCCTGCATTCCAGATTTTAAACTTTATTTAATACTTCGAAGGGTTTTATTGAAAATTAAGTACGTATTTTTATCGATTTTTTTTAATCCGACAAACAGTTATCTTAGAAAACACACAAAAAAAAAGGGCGCGAAACTGAAAATTCACTTAAAGTTCAATTGATAATAACTTTATTACTAATTTTAGGATCTTGATAAACTGACATTCCGAGACAGATGCAGAAATTTGTTGTAGAATATAACACGATTTCTCCTTACATTTATCTGACCAAAAATTAAAATGATTGGAGCATGATAAATATGTACAGAATGCAAAAGATTTCTTTGAGAAAAACGCATATAAAATACTTTATGATCTGTCAGTTACCTTTCAGGAGTATGAAAGCACTCTTCCTGTCAAATATATGAAAGTGTATCAAGTACATGCAAGTATTGGAATTGCCAAGGAGTATGGCACCACTACTATTTCAGATTAGAAATTTTCTATTTAATAATTAAATGGTAGAAATTGTAGTCATCTTATTTAATCTTTTAATTACGGGGTTTTAACACCATACGTCCCAGCGACTATTATTTTTTAACTCTATTTGTACCACTTTTTCAAAAAGAACCTCTCACATACACTTATACTAGGGTATTTTCAAGATAAATCTACCGCAAAGAATTTCTTTTTGTAAATTGTGGTACGATTGAATACAGAAATAATCAACAGTCCTGCCCGTAATCAAAAGGCTAATAGTTGAATTTGTAATGTTTTTCTGCAATTAAATAAGGCAAAATATTCAGTTAAAAAAAATTATAGAACTGTACGCAGCCTGTATATGGCGATAAATGTTCAGTTTTAAAAATTTAACAAGTTTATAATACAAAAAACGAAAATTTGTGTTTTTAGTCATTTCAATGTTCACCGACCCCTTAATCCCTAAAGATTTATTACTAATGGTATTTAATTTTCTCTACTCAAAACAGTAAACATTATTATTTTATTATATCTAATATTTCATTTCTAATAAATTTCACGATAGTTAAATAAAGAAATTCATTACAATTCATATATTTTACATATAGTTCAATGATAAAATTTGTCAATAGGCTAATTCCATGAAAACTTTTCATGTCTGTCACATACTACAATTTTTGACTACCAGTAGTTTAGAACAGAAATATGTGACCTATTTTATCGGAGATATCTCATCAATTGAATAATGCGAAGCAAACTTTTCGAAAATAACGGTGGCCAACAAGCATAGCGATTTTCAGCTATGTGACAGACATGACACGTTTTTATGGAATTAGCCAATAATTAAATCAATGGTAAAATTACTAAATCATTTCTTTTATCAAATAAATATCACTTGTATATATTACCGGGTGAGCCAAAAGTTCGTTAAAATGTATAAAAAGGGAAGAAATTACGATAAAGGAGTGCGGTTTGCAAGAAAGGTCTTTAACGAACAGGGCAATAATACTCTCCATTCATTTGTTCTTCCAATAACAAATGTTCAACATGACCTTCAGAACATTCTACGACACAACTGTTGTCCTGTTCATTGTGTTTCGGGTCGTCAGTGCCCTCTACATGTGAATTTTTAACTTTTTTTTTTTTTTTTTTTTTTTTTTTTTTTTTTTCTTTTGCTGCTAAAAAAAAATCCGACTATCTTGTGAGCCCTTTCTTACAAACCGCACTCCTTTATCATAATTTCTTCCTTTTTTATGAGTTTTTAAAGTTTTAACGAACTTTTGGCTCACCCGGTATTTTTAATAATAAAAATTCACACTTAAATCTGTGCACTTCCAAATTATACCGTACGTCGAAACTCCTCTATTTTTTCTATCACTGTTTTTGTTATGATGGATGAAGCGACTAATCTTATACAATCTCTTACACTGATTTCAGAGTTACTTCAACTTCAGTTTGAAAAACGACCTTGGATTTATCGCTTATTCTTGAAGAAACCTGTACTGTACTTTATTCCATTAGTTTGGATTTCATAGGCTATTGAGGCGATAAATGTTTATTTAAACATTCTAATTATTTTCACTGGGGCTTCTGGAAGTGATTAAGCGACATTAACTTGTCTCGTGAATTTTATATCTTCGAAAGGGTTAAGCGATTGTTCTCTAAAATGGATTGCCGATGATCTGAGTTTGCTTTAAAAATGCCGAATAAGCAACAAAATTTGTAACAAATTGTATATTCTAGTACGAAAGAAAAGTAAACAGATTTTTAGAGTAATCTCATTAGTACAGAAAACGAAGACAACAGTTATTGATTTGTAAAAAGAAAACTAAACCTCCGATATGATTTAGTCAGCAGAATCTCCGAAAACAAGAAAAGATTTCTTTGTTTTCCTAAGGATTCTCTTCAAGAAATATGACTTCCTTAGTCATTTAAAACTTGCTTATCTATCTCAAGGTTTTCATTTTCACTTATCACTTAAAGTGGTTAGTGTGATTTTTGACCTTCTGGGATAACCGCTAATCAGATTACATATAATTAGAGGTAATAAATTGAGCGATAATCCCTTGTAATAGCACATACTTTTTATTACACCAAATATATCGAAAATTGATTTTTTTGTCAAAAGTGCGAGAAATGAAAGACGCGGGAAATAGGGTATGGATATTTAAATATATGCAAATATGCAGTCTGTTAAAATATGCAACAGAGTACTTTTAATTAAGTGCCTTTGATGATCAGTTATACATCTGTATAAAGAGTAATTGAGGAAAATTGATGTAAATATAAGTTAAGTTTTGTACCAATATTTTTCCTTGGAAATATTTGTATATACTATCATGTGCCTAATAAATCTGTGTAAAGAGTTATAGACGAAAGTCATGCAAAATGTTTTATAGGTTAATGTGATGCTGAGAGTTTTCTGCGGAGAAGTGTAAGTACCAATAAAACTGCATACGGAAAGCCACATGTCTAATAAGTTTGCATAAAGATTTATCGGAAAGAGATAGGTAAATTGTTTTACAGGTTCAGTGTGATTCTAAGGGTTTTTTTTCGGAGAAACGCTAATATCTATTAAGATCTGTATAGAAAATTATACACCTTGTGTAAAAAGCTAGTTATTGGAAAAAAGTGAGTAATTTCTTTTAGAGATTAAGTGTGAATCTTTTTTCGAGTACTAATGCCTGTTAGGTTCTGAACACAAAATCAGAATAAATCCGTAAAGACTTATTAGGGAAATATTAGTAAATTAGTTTTGCATGTTAATTGAAGGCCTTTTAAGTTCAGGGTTTTTCGATTAAAAGAGCTGATGGATTATCATTAGAGCTCTATAAAATTGAAGTTTCACTTTAATTTTCTAACTTAAATATTCTCTTTATTTAATGACAGAAATTCAGCGATTAACTAAATAAAAAATACTATTCGGAAATATTGGTTCAACTTCCGTATAATTTATAGAGCACTTACTTTGATTTCTTAGGCAAACTGTTATTGTCATGATAGTTATCCAGTATGGTATTTTTCTCAAGCAATAATAGTTAACTTTAAACATTTTGGAAATTTATCATACATTTAATGATAAGCACTTGCTATGCAATTTATCTTGCAACGTTTTTTATATTTCTTCTTTTAATTTTGTTAAGAGAAGTTGATTTAAATAAGGGTCTATTTTTATATACCATTTTGTCAAAACTCTTGTTTTTGAAAGCTATCGATAAGATTTCGGTGTCAAAAACTGATGTTGGCTTCAAATATAAAAAGAACCAAAGGTATTCTTGTCATAGAAATCAGTTCTTTATATAATGTAAAAATGTTCAGATTCCATACAGAATCGGAACCATAGGGGCAAAAAGCATGAATTCTGAAATAAACAAATTAAAAATTGGTATATCTTAAACAAACTTCTGTAAAATATAAATGTTTATATTAAGTATATTCAACTTATGATTATTACAATTAGATAAATTATCACACGATCATCATCAGTATACATTAGTATACCGATATGATTTAAAAGTTCTAGTAGAATGTAAACAGCAACATAAAAGTTTACTTCAAATCCGATAGAAAGTAACTGTGAGACATTATTTTCAAAACTTACCTTTAAAAATAGTTTACTTAGCTAGAATGATTTCTGGTCTTATAGCGAGCTCTATAAAATAAGATGTAGTAAATACAGTAACCATAAGTTTTGAAACATTTTTGTTGAAGACTTTGTAATTTTATATGGCATGGTAAAAAATTTGATTCATTTATGAACTAACCTAAATTCCTAGGTCCATAGTATTAGTAACCTGATCCATGTAGAAGGAACTAAACACTTAAAATGTAACAAGAACTATGGGCAATTATTATTGAACACATAAATTTAACTGGATCCGATTCCGTCAAGATTTTCATGAGATTGTAACATTTCATCAGTTGAAGTTATCATGCAATAAAGTGATTTATAAACAGGCTTTGCTAATGAATGTTATACTTACTGAAATCTAAAGAAGTAATAAGGAAAATCTAATTTTTAATTTAACTCAGTTATATAGCTTAGAAAGGTTATGTATTTTGTGCATTTTGTTGATTTTGGAATGCTGGTAACAATTCATTATAAGGTTTTAGCGTGCAAAGTAATCTGACATTTCAATTATAAAAATACGTTCCTAAGATCTAATAAAATGAAAAGTTTCTTGTTCCAGTAATTTGTTATACACGTGAATACTTGAAAGTTTTATTCTAGATTCAGGAGAAAGTAACGAAGACAGAGAGACTAATAGCGATTGTTTAAACTTACTATCAAATGTTTTTTTGTAAATTTTAATAGTAAACAGCTAGTGAAACTCACAGTTTCAGAAGATGGTACCTGAGTTAGCTTGTCCATGCGATCCAATTTCTAGAATGTATAGAATGTACAAGGTATCCCCCCCCCCAAAAAAAAAAAAAAAAATACAGTGAAATTAAAAAAAAAAAATCGAAAAAACTTCCAAAAATGTATTTTTTCCTTAACAACAATAGATGTGAACATTGTCCTCCTACAACTCCTACACACACATATGCCTGTTTAACCCTTTCAGAGGCGGTGATGCCGTCACGGCATCGCATAATTTTAACCCCTATTTGCCACATTGGCACCAGTTTTATTGAATGAAAACTTCCCTTTTACTAAATAAGCGAAAATATAGCTTTACTTGTTTACAAATAAATTTTCTTGCAAATACTGGTGTCATTCAATTATTTCAACAGTTTACACAAACAAATGCCCTGCCCCTGAAAGGGTTAAATAGTATTCACGAAGACTCGTTTCAGCATGCCATCTTATTGTATGATCATTACAAAATTGTTGCATTACTCCGTTAACTATTTTACTCTTCACCAGATTTCTCACGAAATATTCTTTTCACTTCTTTGAACTATTTTTTGTTTTTAAATATAAACTTTAATAATAATACAACATTCTTCCGTGATAAACACTATGTTGACGTACTACACGCCTGCGCGTATCTGGACATTATTCTGAACACTATTCTATACGCAGATTTAACCGTTAACATAGAAGACTCCTGTGTTTTATCTGATAATTTTCTTTCGCATATCTTATTAGTGTATGGATTATTAATTCCCACTAGCGGCTTTTTGGAACACCCCTAATTAAGTGAGAGTATTGTTTATAAAGGCTTTAAAGATTACGAGTATTTTTAATTTGAGCCAGTCAACTCTTGAAAAGACTTTTTGAACTTCAGTGATTAAAATATGATGATACAAAATATGAGGATATTGTGCGTTACCTCTTAGGTGTCGGTCTCTAGGAATACATAGGAATTGTATGAATTTCAGGGTGAGTAATCCGGACTATAATCGGGACGTTATAATGTCCAAAAACAACACTTTTCTATTAATTAGTGAAAATTGAAATCATTTCCTCCAGATGGCCCCGCGAAGAGAGAAAAAATTACAGCTATTAGATTTAGTGACATTTAGGACTCGTGTTCCGTTTTCAGCAAATATGTGTTATATGGTAATTTTTCCCATCGTCTTTTTATCGAAAACTGTAGACGTAGCGATAACATTCTATATATACCCTCTACGCCTTTCCATGAAAATACTTCACTCTTCAGAATTTATATAACTCTTTAAGACAATTTATATAATGCTTTAATACTTTATACAACTAATAATTTATAAAACACTTTATATAACTCCCGCGTGTTCTCTCTCTCTTGAGCCCAAAGTGATATACAAAGTCAGACAAAATGATTGCACTGATTACAAATGACATTAACGTCATTGTAAACAACGATCGGAAGAAATACTTTAAACACAATACAGAAGGAAGCTCAATGTTTTGTTCTTGTCTTTCATAACTGTTCTATTTAGTCACACCGAATAAAAATCCACGAGGTAATAAATTTCATGCCATGTATTATGAAGCATGTTCGTATAGACACTGATGACAGTGCATCACTGCACTACATGCTTTTATTCAGTTCGTTTACTGTTATGAACAAAGAAAGGATATGCCATAAAAGCAGTGATAAAGAGTCATGCATAATGCCTTCATAATATCTGGCGTGAAATTAAGTACCATTTGGATGTTTTCTGTGTGACAAAAGCATTTAATAAATACGCAAACAAAACTTCAAGCTTTTTTCTGATTTGTGTTTAACGCATTTCTTTACATCATTGTTTACAGCGAAGTTAGTTATTATCATTTGTAATCTGGGCAATCATTTTAATTACCCTGTATATATGCTTCATATATAACGATACCTCTATCTGAAATGAGAAGTCAGAAAGAAAGTTAAATGAGCCCAGAATATTTGGCAGAAAAATTGCGATTAGTCTTTTGTCGGGATAATGCTTATTAAAAGTGAAATACGAGTGGAATATTGGATTCTGGTCTTCCATGATCACAATTTATTTGGGTCTATAAAAAGGGATGGTGGTATAAGTAGTGAACAATTTCAAGGCTGTTTCCTACACTGTCCCTACGAAATCCTATATTGATACTATTACACAAAACTGATTACAAACACTACTTTACTTTACTCGACTACCGAAAAAAGATTATGGTCAAATTACTGGTCTAGTCTATTCGACTCATATGTAAAAATATAGGATTACCAAATTATAAGTGAACTACTGATTTAAAATGAGTATTATGATATTGGGTAATCCAAAATTCCGTTCACATTACAAAAAATCATAAAAAAATAACACACTGCCCCTTGGAATGCTGTTTGTACCATAAACTTGCTATTATGTCGGATTGAGAATATATTGAGAAATATTCGTATGTGGAAGCAAATACATGAATAGTTATGCTCTAAATATTTTTATTTCTTTTAATGACGCGGACTTTAATAGTGCCACATATTTGTGAAAATTTGAACTATTTATTCTTTTGCCACAAATAATCAGTCTTTGACAAGTCTTACGGTGAAAACCACACTCCGTTATGATATTTCTTTTTTTTAAATATGAATTTTTGAATGTGAATGAATTTATGGGACATCCGGTAAATTATACAACCTAATCTATATAAAATAGAAAAAATGTTGCAATATGATTAGAAACCTATTTTATTATTTTCAATTATTGCGTATATAACGTACAAATAAACAAAGATTGCTTTCGGAACCAGTGGTCCCGTCTTGTTAGTCAGAAGGTTTAAAGACCGCATCGTAGGAGGTAATTTTATATCTGTAAAATCTTGCGAATTTGTTATCAAATTCAGCAACTTTCCGCTACACGAATTTCCGTATCTTTATATACAAGGACAACCTATTTTATATTTATATAAAACTTTAAATTAAACAAACTAAACCATCTCAATCAGCTGATCCCAATCACATTTTAAATTAAGAAATTCAAAGATACGAAACTAAACATTTGTTAAAGTACCATACATGAAAAATCTACTCACGAACAACACGCAAAGAATAGAACAGACTTTAGAATAGCTTTGAGTATGCTTTCACAATGTGTATACTATAAAACAATGCTTCAAATTTTGAGCTTGTACATTTTATAAAAATATAACGTCAATAAAAACCATTTTATTAATAAATAAATGCCTATATAAATGGCTGCTGGAATAAAACTGTCACGCGAGTACCTCAAAGACCCTTTATGAAGGCCACACGTTTATCACGCCAATTAACATAAAACAATCGGGGAAAACGTCATTTAATGGAAATTAAATACTTCGACGGGTATGTGAGCGGCTGACTTTGTAAAAATGCATGTTTGGCTTCACTGGTGCGACAACGGTGACCTGATAGGATTAATGGATAAATAGGATTACAAAAAATTGTGCCATAAACAATGTAAAAAACATGATTTATATCTATATCTGCGGTAGTTGTATTTTGAATAAACAGTTTCTTTAAATGGAATATATATAAACATCTGATTTTCAAAAACAGTATACGCAACAACTTTTTTCTGTAAGTTGAGTGATATTTTAATAAAAGAAAATATAATTAAATTCTCTCATTCAGTCACGTATATGACATTTGAAATAAACATATACATAAAAGTCACTGAAGAATTAAGTCATTATAATTAAGGCCATTGATTAACAAATATTAGGAAAGCTTTTATAAAAACGCTTTTTGGTAATTGAGAGTTAATAATTAGCTACTTTTTAAAGTGGAATTCTAACTTATTTTCTAAACCACTTTATATTTATAATAATATTCAATATTAAAACTTTTATAAAATTCTGTACAATGTGACTGATATTCTTTATTCAGTGTTTGTACTATCCTTGAATAGCATAATAACTGTTTCCGTATACTAAACTTTACTTTATTTAGTCGCAGGATTTGTTATTTGTTTGCCATTAAGTAAGTGAAAATTATTATTCGGAAATAGCTCCTTAAATTCAAATACCTTACAAATTCTGTTTATTGTATATAGCAACAGGTAAAGCAAAATGATGTAATACGTTGAAAAAATAATGAAACATGCCGCAATTTTTTTCTTGAATGAGCTTACTATATGAAATTAAACGTCTGTCTCCCCTGGACCTTACAGGGTTCCTAAGGCCCAACTTTAGTTACAAAAAGCATTATTTTCAAATCGGCTTTAACGAAATTCGAGGGGCACTTAGTAAATTTCGTGGTTTCTTATATGGTATAATTTATATTTTTTAATACAGGGTGTCCCCAAAACATATTTCCCAAAAAATGAAATTTCAAGAGAATTGCAAAGAAATTCCAAAACACGTATTGCTTTGTTCTAAACTACAATAGCTATTCAAATATCCCTCTTTCAACTTCTAGATCCGCATGTGAATGCTTACTCATGTTCACGAAACTCGTTTCAGCACGTTATATTCCAAGAGCCGACAGCACAAAAACCTATGTTATCAAGCACAAGAAAGAAAAAAACCTTTATTTTATGAGAGAGTAGTGGTAGGGGAATCTAATGATCCATGTCTGCCGGAAGTGAAGTGGTGCATAAGCTAAAAATTAATACCACCAGTGGATCACTCGTAGGTTTATCATTGTGTTTTCCTGCTCCGAGTCCTCCATGTTTTCATACCTTTGTTTGTAGGACAAACACAATGATAAACCTACGAGTGAACCACTGGTGGTATTATTTTTTGGCTTATGCACCACTTCACTTCCGGCAGACATGGATCATTAGATTCCCCTACTTCTACTCTTCCATAAAATAAAGGTTTTTTTTTTCTTGAGCTTGATAACATAGGTTTTTGTGCTGTCGCCTCTTGGACTATTAGGTTATTGCATGATGATTACAAATTCGCTGCAATATTTGGTTAAGTGTGGCGTCAGATAGAGCATTCTGTGTACAAGATTTCTCCAGAATTAGGTCTCTTGCTTCTTTGGATGATTTCTTGTAAAAGAACACCATGTTGGCGTACAATACATACGCTTGCGTGTTTCCCGACATTATGCTGAACTCCGTTCGTCACGTTTACTTAGCTGCTAACTTAACAGACTCCAATGTTGTACGCGGTGGTTTTCAAAATCTCTTGCATTTACTTTAATAGTGTAGGCATTATTTTAATTGCCACTAGCAATTTTGTGGGGCACCCTGTACATAAGCTAGATAGCGAATTAATTATACGAAGTTACAGAAGGCTTTAAAATAATTCATGAGCGAGAAGGTTTATACAGAGATTAGTTAGTTGATATAATAGGTATTAGAGTGCCTTTATAATCACAAGATTAGCGACATGCGCACAGGGTGCATACTCAGTTTTGAAGTTTTTGTCCAAATAGTGGCAACTTACATTACATGTTTCGGAAGTATTCATCTGAACGAGTTCGGTTAAATGACTGAAACAAGCCCACAAACATCAGTTAGGTGATAATAGAAAGTTCGCCGTCATTTTTTAACTAAATTTTGTTGAATGATTAAAATTAATTGCTCGTAAATTGCCACTCTGATAGAAGCACCCTAATAACCCTCTACTTCCCAGAGTAAAATGCGTTCCAGAAATTGCGTAATTTAGAGAATCGGAATTCACACCAAACAATATAATAGCAACTTTCGGTTTAGTTAATAACGAAATTTCTGGCAGACTGGCATTAATTAAATTAAAAATTTCTTTTTTAAATTTCTATTTGAAATTTTTGGTGTGAATACGGAATATCTGGTTAAAAAAATCCACTAAATCGTGAACGCTGATGGTAGCAAATATGCTACCATGGGCAGTAGAGGATTAAGCAATTGCAACTTTTGATTACATTCAGATAACTTTTTGTACGGTATGCGACCGAAATTCTTGTATAGATGCAAGTAAGTAGGAAGAAAAAGTTCTGCATGTAAATTTGAACAATTATTGCCCCACAATTGGGCCAAATTCGAGACGGAGAAATTTGATTATTAGATCTTCTCATCTGAATAATACCCTTCTTGAAAGCCTGATATTAAGGTGCTGCGTACTAATCAAGTGGTACCGACATTGAATACTGGTTTAGGCTGGGATGCTCACATTCGGTTGTATTACACTTTTAAACTGGGGTCATGGTAAGTTTAACCTTTTAGAGTGCAAAAGATGCCAAACTAAATCAAATTAAGAAGTAGTTTTTGTTCATAATTATTTTTTTTTAAATACGTATACAAAACTAAGATGAAATAAATTATTACACCATTTTATCTCGAAAAATTGCATCATTAACCAAAATGGTTAGTATTGTTTCGTAATGACTCCATCGCATGGATGTTATATAGATGACATTATTTAGAAATAAACAATTAAATTTAAAAAATCAAAAAACCCGACTGCGTAAAAAGCGAACTAATTAATTATTTCTCATCAATGTGAAACTATTTTTTTTTCAATTCGTACTATTAGCTCACACTCTCGCTATATATATCATGTTCAAGTTTGCAATCGTTAATAAAATACTTATTATTCATCCAATCAACCTCAAATAAATTTTTAAAACTTGTAGTGGATGACACTTGATGTTAATCCAGTTTTTTTCAAATATTAATTAATTAATTAAATTAAATTAATTAATTTTCAATAATCGAGAGAGCCCTCTTCTTGATCAAAGTATTTTAAGACTTAGACAGCCCTCTTCTTGATCATGGCATTTTAAGCGCCACTCAAGAGAAAAGAAGAATGGGAAAAAAAAATTCCGTAATTGACCTAAGTAGGTATTGACTTAAAATATTTTTTTATATTACTTGTTTATATTACTTACCTATTTTTTTTATTTATTTGTATTGATGACTTTTAAGTTGTGTTTAATTGTTAGTTCCTTATAAACACTGTTTTGATGAGGTCTATAGATGTTTATGATGGTTAGAGTTGCAGTGAAGCTAGAGATTCTACATACACAATTTCCAGGTTGTATAATATATTAACGGAGCTTCTGACTGTTAAATAGTCAATGAAACATCGCCTTCATTTTGAAAGACCTATCCAACGATATGCCACTCAATAGGGTGCGTAAATTTTATTTTCGTCTCTACCACCATTTTTTATTTTACGGCCGCCATTTTGAATTTATAAAAACAAAACCTAACCTATAACCATCGGGCCATTAAGACGAATTGATAGAGACCCCATTCATTAAAATCCATCCAGCCGTTGGGATGTTTCGAGGGTATAAAGTAATCCACATACACAGATACGCGTGAAACACATAACCCTTCTTTTCAGTCGGGTAAAAATACCAATAATCTCATAAAATATTGTAAAAAAACCTTTTTAGAGGGTTTGAAGTACATACCTCACAAGATTATTAAATTGCTTTGTACTTTGTGTATATCTACAAGTTTGTATATTTTTATATAATGAGAACTACATTTTGAGCTACCTGAATATACACATGTCTCAATATCTGTAGCATGTTGGTAGCTTTTTGTATAATGCCGTACTTATACAAGGTATTTAAAAATATTGTAAAATTTTAAGAGCTTGTAAAGCACACTATAACACAAAATTTTTGTCATGAAAATCAGGGTAGCAGTTTACTTTTATTGGGTAACAAACTAAGGATATTTCACTCCAAGCCCAACACAGATTTTAGTTCATAACTTTAATACTAATGAAGATATTTCATCGAAATGTTCAACGGAATGACTTTTCTTCGTGTGAGATGTGTGGCATAATGAAAAGTGCTGGAAGTGCATTGCAATTCATTGAGTGACATCGTGTGTACAGTCAGTTACATTTCCCATTATGTAGCATCTTGCCCAGTTAATGTTTGGTCGAAAATAGTATTCACAATTTTTCTCATGATATCATCACATTTCACAAAAAAGTAAAGTTAATCTGTTTAAAATATAGATACAATATAGTTATGAACAAAAATCATTTTTTGACTTTGAGGGAGACACTTTTTTTTTTTTTTTTGTCTGGAAAAGTGAATTGAGACTATTATGAAAAAATATTTGTTTTGATATGCTTTACCACTTTTTGAATTTTGCCCGATCTTTTGTGAATCACCCTGTATGATACCTTCATTAAGAACATTTGTTATTAATTACTAAACACTATCATCATTATGTGCACTGCCCTCTGAAACATGATTTATGTATAATATATATATATATGGTAGTAGTTGTATTCAGAATAAATAGTTTTTTAATTAGAGTATATGCTAACGTCTGATTTTCAAAAATAGCACACGCCACATTTTTTTTTTTCTGCAAGTTGTGAAGCACTTTTAATAATAAAAAATATATATATATAAAGTTAAATCTTCTGATTCAGTGTTGTATATGACATTTGAAATAAAAATATACATAAAAGTCTCCGGAGAACTAAATCACTGTATTTAAATTATTGGGAAAAAAAATTTGTGAACTGAAAAAAAAAAAAAAATCTAATTGAAACTGGGCTTTTTTTATTTTTGAAAAATACGTATTGCGAATAATAAGATAAAAACTAAACATTTCGAGAAGATTCTGACAGAAGATGTGTAACAAGTATATAATTAACAAAATATTACTCACTTTAGAGAGTAAACGTGCATGGAATAAATAAAAATTTGTTCCTGAATGATGAAAAAATAATCATTCTCGAAAGAAAGATGAATAGTAATTGTGACTAAAATAATAATAATATACGTTCATGTTTTCCGTCTGGTGAAAGGACTATAAGAAAAAGACATTTCTTAATTATTTTACAGTCAAAAATTGAGAAATAAACATGTTTGAGACTGAAAATGTCAAGTTATTGATTTCTAATCTAACAACAGAGACGTGACCGCACTATTTTCACACGTCTAGAGAGAGTGAGATTTCAAAACTCCAAGGCTCACGTTCGAGGCAATTTGCATTGGAAAGATAGTATCCGGGCTACATGTAGAAATGGTAACTGTGTTATTAAAGAACTCAGACCTGGAAAAGACTTTCTTGCAGTGCAAGCCCTCTGCTGACATTGATGGATGCGAGAATATTTTTGAAATTACAATCATAATAGCCACCAAATATTTAACGTATTACGCTGGATAGTGCAGTCGTGTTGCTAGAATTATGTTCATGCAGAATGCTACGCCGCCCTGAGATACCTAGCAGACAGCGATATATATTTTCCCCCCGTAATAGTTTCTCGGAAGGATGGCCAAAAATGAAAATGACAGTGCATTCAAAACCTTTAATATAACGTTTCTGTGTGAAGTTCGTGGGCCAACTCTTTCTTTTTTATTGTCGATTCCCTTCTTGTTTTCAAGGGAGGGGGAATGCCGTTTACATAGGCTGCCGGTGACAGTGATAAATGGAAACTGGTTTCGGAAATTACAGCTACGCATGATGCAAAGTGCTTCAATGTACAAAATTTTAGGCAATGCTTTGTTCAAGTGATTCAAAGAGAAAGAAAATCGGAATACACACTATAAAGACAGGGACTTAGTGTCATTGGTGTAGGTTCCAGAAAACAGATGGATTACATTCCCATAGCCTAATTACAGGTTATAGTAATTCTTCAGAACAAGTATAAGGTACTATGCGCGTGAGTTCAGTGTGAAGGGTGAGTAGGTTCATTAAAAGGCCAAAAGCGTTAAAAAAAAAAAAAAAAAAAAAAAAAAAAAAAAGAATTCTCGAAATGTTAAATATTGCAGTAGATGATTAAGACTTGTCAAATTAATTAAAATTTTAGACAATTTTATTAAATTTTATTGAATCACTGAAGCAATGCAAATATGGGTTACGGTGCTGACCACAAATGGAAGGATCTTGCAGTTGAAATTCGCGAATTCAAACCCGCGCGATAAAAGTGATGTGCTTGTACACTGGTGTCCAAAATTAAGGACCAGTCACAAAATGCTAATTTTCAAGTAAGCGAATACTCAAAAGGAAATAATATAATTCAAATAATTACTATCCCTACAGCCCAGCTAGTCTATATAGAATCTCATTCATATCACACATGGTCGCAAGTGTCACAGTCACTATGGTGAAACAAAAAATAGGAAATTCCCCACGTCTCATTATGAGTCTCAAATTATCACTATACGTGACTCCACTGAGACGTCAATGTGACTGCTGACTTGTGAGAAGTCACCAGGTGACTGTATAATGTACTTACATTGTGACTCTTATGTGGCTGTCATTTTTAGACTCAATTTCAAAGTCGTCGTGAACGTTGCATTATGATAAGTCACCAAACAATATCACATTATAGTCACATGGTGATTTTTCACAAAAGAGCACAATGGTGATTTAACAGAAGTCTCGGTCACCTGAAAATCATCATGTGACATTAATGGGACATTCTTTGGTAATTTATCACAAGCGTTCACGATGACTTTCAAATTGAGTCTGCAGATGACACTCACATGAGAATCACAATGTAACTACATTGTAAAGTCACATAGTGACTCATCACAAAACAACTGTCATAGTGACGTCACAGTGGAGTCACATACAGTGATCATTTGAGCTTCATAATGAAATGAATGCAATTTCCTTTTTTTTTTTGCTTCACCGTAGTGACTGTGACACTTGTGACCATGTGTGACATGAATAAGATGTTATATGGACTAGCTGTGCTGTAGAGATAGTAATTATTCGAATTATATTATTTCCTTTGGAGCATTCACGTACTTGAAAATTAGCATTTTGTGATTGGTCCTTAATTTTGGACACCAGCGTATAACAATCTCATGTCAGTCTTTACTTGAGACCAGCAAATTGTTTCATTTTATTTTCAAAAGTTTCCCGTTGTTTCAAGGCGCGTTCCTTCAAAGATGCTTTATCAACTTCTATTAGGAACAATGAGTTTTTCCCGGAAGCCACCCTACACCCCTTCTAGATGTAGCTGAAAACTCGCGAAAATCACAAACTCCACCTTTATTTATGATATAATATAGGATGCGCTGCCGAGACTATATAGAAAATAAAGAATCAGCGGCATTGGGTATATTCATCGCCTTGATCGAATCTATTTTTACTAGCAGATAGTTTGCTTAAATAAATTTCCAAGTATAAAAGATTACTTTTAAGTTTAAGAGAAAACGCAATAAATGTAAAATAAATGCGAAAATCTAACTGAATTTTGCTATCAAAGAATCGAATTTCATTTTCCTCTTAATAAAAAATCGCTAAAAAATTAGCCCCTAAAAAGATCCGGCTAGGAAATTTCTCCTTAAATCTAGGGGAATACTTCCTAGTTGGCAACATTGCTTCTGAGTAAACCAAAAATTAACGCATACCTAATAAACACCAGCCCTTTCCCCATCTGCAAAGACTAGCTGAATAGAAGATCCTTGGAGGCTTTTGGATACAAACATGCAACCCTCTATTTATATAAGTAAAATAACCATACTGATCTTGTGATCCAGTTATCAGATTAACCTAGTCTCACAGGTTTGTAATTCACTGTACCCATTCAATACATCTATCTATATATATTTTCTGGATTGAATAATTTCTATTGTCACAATAATGAAATGGAAATTACTTTTAATAGCGAGGATTTCTAACTGAATATACCAAATTTTGCATTTTAAATTTCTTTCTAGAATTTCTGAATTTGAGATGAAATTTTGCTCACGTAGATATGCAGCAAGAAGCTTAAAGTATGATTTTAATAAAGTATTATTTCTGTATGGTATTAAAAAAAAAGACGTGCGAACTAAATTATTTGAAAGGTGCTAAAATTTTGACGCTAAAATTCCTCCAGTGCTGTTTAGTCCCAGGTCTACGTTAGGAGAAATGCATCTGTGTAAGGCAATTCGGCTACGAAGACCTAATACTAGAATACCACTTTCGACGATGTGATGCTTTCTTAGTTTTTTATTATAAAGGATTTTACGCATACTGTTGCGCAACAGCGAACTCATTGAGTTGATGCTTTTGAGGTTGATTCACCTTCTATGTGTTTTGAGTTTGATTCACTTTTAAAAAAGCGATCGTGAATTGAGTTGGACTCAAAAATACGCGAGTTTAAATCAAAATTACAGCTCAAGCATTCATTTTTTTTTTTTTTTTTTTTTTTTTTTACAATCTTCTGATTTTTTTTCTGGTGGTTAAAAACATGTTTTAAATAATTTTCAACATATTTGAAAACTGTTTATGTATTTGGTTTGTCTGTCCGCCTTTCCGTGCTCTAATATGCATAAATATACTCGGAGTGCCACGTAATTGATATACCTAATTTAGATTTCCTGTGGCATATTCGGAATTGAAGATGAAGAGTGTAGCATTTATAGTTAGATTACAGAGGGACACACAAAATTATTCCGTTATATTATGGTCTACGGGTAAAAATCAATTACGATATATTTTATTGATGTTACACTATTACAAACATAATGCAAAACATATGAATTGCGGAGGTGCACTAAAGCAAGCCTTCTGTAGAATATGGAGTGCAAAGCATTTATCATTCATTTACCAGGTCATACAAAAAATTATGTTACATAATGGTGTATGAGGAAAACTGTTTGCAGCCTATTTCAATTATGTTACACTATTTCACATATAATGAATTTGATATATATTACCGAGGTTTACTACAAGATGCTTGTTGTAGAGTATGACGTTCTTAGCGTTTATCGTTCCATTTACAGGGACTACAAGCTGTTTCGGATACAGTACTTTATCTGAAGTACTGACTATTAGCGATAATTGCTGGAAATGCATTTTCAGTTATGGTATGCGTTTTTAAGTTTAACTACATTTTTTCACATTACGTGCTCTGTACGAATTCTATAGGTCATATACATGGTTACACAAAAAGATTCGTAAACTTACTGAGAATGAACGTAAATTGCTTAAAAGTAGTTTTTAATTGAGCTAAGCATTTTCAAACTGAACTATATTTAGTTCTATAAGAGATGTTTGTAAAATATAAATAAAGTCATCTACAGGAGCTATGCAAAGAAATGGAAACATGGCCGCCTGGAAGTATGATTTCAGAATAGTTTTAAGCGTGTTTTTGACCGAATTAAATTTTAGCTTAAAATGTGGGGTTTAAAAAAATCTATAGGTAATATATAGGGCTCTACAAAAGAATTCAAGTACGTTTCTGTCTATTGGTAGGAATTTTCAACTGTGTTATGCGTTTTCTTGCTAAACTAAATTTTAGCATGCTATGTAGAATAAATACAAATCTATAGATCATATACAGGGCTGCACAAAATAATTATAGTACCTTTCCGGCTATGGACGGTAATTGCTGAAATATGATTTTCAAATGTGTTATGAGTCTTCTACAATGTTAACAAAGGTATCTTACTTATCATGTTAAATGGCGAAATATTGTTAAATCCTTCTGAAAGTGTTAGAAAGTGTTTCATAATCCATGCTTGACGCATGATTTTTTATTCTTGTATATCTTTAAATGCCAGTTCCTACAAACTTATGGAATCCAGTGCAGAATTCAGAGAAACATATATGGTAAACTTGCGAGCGGTAATTTGTATTTCCACCAGTTTTAAAATTTGAAAGACATATAGCACTTAAACTTTTTAATTTTCTTAAGGTTAAGATGCATTTTAAAGATAATCCTTTAAGACCTGACCTACACAATTGTGTAGGTGATCCTAATTACACAATCCTGTATTACACAATTGTGAAGGTGATCCTAAAGGAAAAAAAAAACATTTTACTCTTTTTGTGCGATTTGAAGTCGAGCCTGTCCTCACAGAATTGCACGGATCCTCCCTTGACATAGCCTGAGATCGGGTATATTTAAAATATTTTTTTCAATCAAATATGATGCTATTAATTAGGGGAAAACATCAAAACTTTTTATTTCTACCATAAATCTTCCGGTCTTAAAGGGATAAACTTACCATAAAACTACTAAAAACATTTAAGTAATTTACGAATTTCATTTTATTTGACCGAAATTAATTATATTAATTATTTTTTTAATTATACAAGCGTTTTTAAATCTTATTTTCAAGATAAATGAAATAGATTTTAACACTACTATAGCAAGTTCATAAAATTAAGTAAAATAAGTTTTTCCTTTTTACCAGATATTTTCTTTTATTTATTTATTTATATATTTATCTATCTATTTTTGAAAGGAATCCTTAGTGAGTTTTGCTCATTTTTAAAAATGAGTAATAATAAATTTTGAATTTGGCAGCGAACTTAAACCACTTTACAGAAGGTGAATTTGAGTTTGCATTAGGGAGGTTTTTTTAGAACTTTTCGTTGAGTGGTCTCAAAGTGGATATCATCTTTAGTATTAAAACAATATTGAGGTATTTAAATTTTTACAATATCGACAAGAATTATTTCGCCGTAATTGTACACTTCATTGCAAGTATTTTTAATATAAAGACAATATTTACACCATATTGGCAATGCATTGGAAATATATATTATTTTAATTAATGTTGCATTCTGAATTTAGATCATGTAACTCAAGTAGGTGGAAGGAGCATTATCCATGAAATACAGATGAATAATGACCATTGGGGAAAAGGGCAAATACTTTTTTGAAATAGTGTTTTCTTATAAGATATTTTAAATATGAAATTTATTAAGTGTCGTTTTTAAAGAAAGAATAACTATATTAATACAATAGTCGAAAAACCTTCATAAATGCTGTTTTATATTGTTCTGGTTATTGATTACCAATATCATTAGGTTTTATTGAATTTTTTCCTATTTTTTGTACGAAATCTTTTTTAATCTTTAGAACGGATTTTCTTTAATAAAATCTTAAATTATCGCGCACCAGTATTGACCTGTTTAATATTGTTTACAAAAGATTAATACTGATGTGCATGACGACTGTTAAAAATTTTGAAAATTGGCAGTTAAACTTTTTTTTTGCGCGAAGGTACAGTCGTGGAAAAGAAAGTAAACACCCCCTACTAACTCCTCAACAAATTATCGTAGAAGAAAGTTACTGGTACCGAACGATTGGAAATAAAGTCTACTTTTAAAGGATGTATATAAAATTTGCTTAGGGGGCCATCTACATATTAAAACGATCACAAACTTTATTTTTTTCAATGACAATACCCAATTTTAACGTGATATTTCAAATCTTTGGTTCAAACTATGCCTAGACACCGAATTTCAAGTCATTTGAATGATAAGTCTTTGAATTATAAACATTCAAAATTTAGTGCTTCTAATGTTAAATTACATTTTCATATTTTTATTTATATCTCCAGAAATTATGCTCCTAATGTGGTAATTTTTTTGTGTAGCAATAATACTAATATACCCAAATATAAATACGCTGAATTTGCAATTTTTATAATTTTATGGTATCAGTTATGAACTATTAAATTAATATTCGAAAAAATTATGAATAGCAACCTAAAATTTTTTTTGATGGATTTAGATTTATTAAGTTCTGCTTTATGGAAATCCAAAATTTCACATTTTTCTTCCAAATAGTTTTCAAATTATGCTTAAAACTGGCAAAATGATGGTTTAAGGGGCTGTCTATAATAGAAGTGACTAGATATTTGAAATTTCTTCCGCTGTCCTGTAATCTAGCAGGCATCATTGACTTCTTAAGGTGCCTTGATCAAGATGGGGGCTCTCTCGGTTAACAATCGAGTTCCGAACTTCAATTTGGATACAGCCCTTAAAATAAGCTTGTTTTAAAATAATTAATTTCTCTGAAACTTATGGTACAAATTGCATAAAAATTTGTTTTTAGGCTAATTGAAGGGTGTAGAGTTCATTTATGCTGTCAGAATTGTGTACTGCTATTGGAAAAAACAAAGTTATGGTTCGTTTTAATATGTATAGGGTTCCCTAAGCAAATATATCATTTAAAAGTAGACTTTATTTCAAATCGTTCGGTACCAGTAACTTTCTTCTACGATAATTTGTTGAGGAGTTAGTAGGGGGTGTTTACTTTTTTTTTCCACGACTGTACATATTCGGATATATTTTAAAGATAAATTTTGCATTTAAAAAAAAAAATGGAAGTAAATATAAATATCACATTAAAAAAAAAATACATAAAATTTTTAATAATTTTTTTTAATTAAAAATGTTTAATTTAAATTTTTTTGTGAACATAAATATGTGCCTCCATAATTAATTGTAGAAAACAATCACTTGCTCATCAGAAATGTCTCACCCGTGATACACATCGATACATGATAATTTAAAATTTATGACGTCTATACACTTGAAGCATTTCTAAAACTTGAGACGTATATTTTAATTATTTCATGAAATAAGGCTTAATATTGATTCAGATATAAAATAAATAAATAACTTAAAATTAGAAATATAAACCGAAGAGCCATTACATTATGACCACCCTCCAAATATAACAATGAGCTCGAACAGAAACAAAACCACGGGGCATGCGCGGTTGATATTGGAGTATATAAAGCGCCCATGCATTGTATTTCAAAACATAGCGTTATTAGCGACTTAATAGGAAAAGCAGCAGATTTACCAGACTTTCATAAAGATCAAATCGTTATGGCTCGGCGACTGGAAACGTCGATATCAGAAACGGCGCGTTTGGTGGGATGTACACGTGCAGTCATTGTGAGCACGTACCGAAAGTGATGTATAGATGGTGAAACGACAAGTCTACGGCGAGCGGTGTGTCGCCCGCGGCGCATTGATTCCAGAGGAGAGTGGATATTGTTAAGCATTATTCGTCGTGATCGAAGAGATGCAACAGCCGAAATCACTAACAACTACAACAGTGGTGACCCAGACAGTGTTTCTCAACACACAGTGTCGCGTGCACTGTTGCGTATGGGCCTACGCAGCCGGCGGTCTAAGCACGCTCCTGCGCTGACAGCACGTCATCGCCAGCAGCGCCTGCAATAGGCCCATGAACATCGGAATTGGGCCATTGAATAATTGAAGAAAGTTGCATGGTCCGAAGAATCACGCTTCCTGGTCCATCCCTCCAACGAGCGTGTGCGAATGCGCCAAATTGCAACGGTAACCCTCACTCCCAGACGCACAGTTGATCGGAGACAAGTCTGTGAAGGCTAGATTATCGTGTGGGCGATGCTTTTATGGTGCACATTAGGACCCATAATACCCATAGAACAATCCCTAATGTCTGTGCATGACCTGAACATCGTTGCAGACCAGATGCACCCATTAATGCCAAGAATGTTTCCGGTTGGTTATTGCCTTTACCAACAGGAAAATGCACCATGTCATACGGGTCGAATCGTCAGGGAGTGGTTCGAGAAGCATTCTAGTGAGTTTCAAGTCATGTCCTGGCCTCCAAATTCACCTAACATGAATCTGAAAGAACATTTGTAGTTCCTACCGGTTATCCCAATTCGTGCTGCTACGCTACCATCTCGCAATATGCGAGAATTTCGGGACCAGTTGGTGCGCACTTGGTACGAGATACCTCAGACTACCTATAAGAACTTTGCAGAGTTGATACCAGGTCGGGTGTTGACGGTTTTGAGGGCAAAAGTAGTCCTATGTCCTATTAAACAGGTGGTCATAATGTAATGGCTCTTCGGTGTATAAGTGATAGAAAAAGTTTTCCCTTCCACCACACCCCTCAGTTACATAAAATTTAAAGTTACGAAGCATTATTTGTTAGAGTATTGTATTAATAGAAATTAAATACCGGTGTCCTGTAAGTATGGGCGCATATAAGGGGAAAAAAATCACAAAAATCAACATAATTTCGCATCGAAGTTTGATTTGTTCCAAAAGACTTACCATAAAGTCGAAAATTTGTCGGCACAAGAAAAAAGTTGAAATTTCACCGATTGGCAGCACTATTTACGGACCATATTATTAAAAGACATAATAAATATATAGTAGTTATTCTCTTTCTCTTCAGAATGTAGTACAAGGGCGAATGTCAAACGTATTTACCACTCCGCAGATTCAGTATTAAAACAACTTTACAAAATGTGCATGTTATGCCATTCTCAATATTGCAGTCATTCAATGAAATATGCACTGACATGAAAAATAACAAAAAAGCGATAAAAAGGGAACTTTATGTTAATTCTTTTAAGTCAAATCTAATGAAATGTGTTGGGTTGGTAGTTTAAACCAACGTTATCACGTAGTCTGGTGGTTTTCACCTTTTGTACACATCTTTTCTAAGAAATTTTTGCGTATGGAACACATGATTGAGAAGGCATTTGACAGATTGCAAGAAATGTCGTTTATTTGGAAAATTGGAAGATGAACAACTTGTAACTCTGTAAAACTTTTATTTCGGTCAGGAGTGAGAACGCACTTTGTAATTTTTTTTCTACGTATCTCTAAATACTTGTAAAAAAAATTTCCGAACCCAACTTTACATCACATTTCTTATAGTCTTATCTATTTATTTATTTATTTATTTTTTGCAGAAATAGGACATTCTGCAATTAGAATCTATGTCAGGCATGACAAATAAAAATCTTGTACATGTTTCATGTTTTTAGCTGCATCAGTTTTTATAATTGTTCCTTTAATTTTCCCATCAGTGTATATCAATCCAGGAAAAACAGTACTTTAATTCGTGAAAATTGATTTTATAAACTTTATCAGTTTTTCATTCACATCTTCTTTAAAAGAATATAATTTGCATGTTATTGGAAAACTAAACAGCACAATACCATCCATCGACGAAAATTATATAAGTATCTTTTCTTAAGCCCGCCCCTCCCTTCCCCTAAAAAAAGTAATATTCGGACTTCTAATGAAATAATCTTTTGCATCGTGATTGCTGAATTGGAACTATAGCAAAGAATATCCAGTGTCCAATTTCACTTAAAATCACAAAAATAGCGAATGTATTTTTTGCACCCTTTTAGTTTGTTGACTCTGTATTTTGCGCTAAAACAATCCGATATTCTCAAATAACCACTTGAAATTTTTTATCAAATCCGCTATTTTTCAAAATTAAGTTTATCGCCCAGTTAATTTTTTTTTAAAAAGACAATTTCTGCTTGACACAAACATATTTCAAATTACGAACTTAAAAACAAAACAAAGTATCAACATGCTTGAAATTGTAGCATTATCATATTACTACCGCGTGGCTGTCCAAAGTAAATGTTGAAAAAACCGAGCTTCTCATAAATACGAGTCATTTCCTGAAATCTAAGATATCATATTTTGTGATCAACATTTACTCGCAAATATGTATGCATTTATTTTTTTATTATTATGAAAACATAGCGAGCGGTTTTGTTTTTGGTGTTTGCTAAATTATGTTTCTCTTACACAAGTTATAATCTTGAAAAAAAAAATTAATAGGACTTTTCTGACATTATCTCAAGGATAGCGATATTTCTTTTACTGCATAAAGCTATCATTTCACAATAGTGGGTGGATGATAAGAGTTTTCATAAATAACAGTGTCTGTTCCAAAATAATTTTCGAATACGGATAAACAACGAAATAGTTTCACTTGAATCTGAGAAAAATATTTCAAAATTCTATCTCCTTAAAAATACAAATAACTTTATCGTTTCTTTTAAACTTATGTTGAAAATTTCCAAGAATATATGGAAAAAACCTTATATTACTCTGAAAATAATTTTTTTTTAATTAAAGACTTATCTGCATCTTAAAATTTAACTTTGTGTAAATGTTTATAAATATGCTTGTTTTATTGAGTGCAAAATTTTGTATATTCAGTTTCAAAATTTTACTTTTCTTTTTGTAATTTCAAATTTTCGTCATTGTACAATTTTTTTAATATCGTGAAAATCTGTGATTATTAAATTATACGTGGAATATGCACAAATACAGCGTTTTTTGAAACAAATACTAATATTTTACCACGCAAAGAAAATTTTAGCAAATGACGCCACAATATTCAATAAATATTTGTACTTTATTTTATTAGAAATTTGTGCGGAAAATGGTGAAGTGGAAGTAGTATTTCCAATATTGTACATACCGGGTGTCCTAAAAAGGACTGACTGATTTTAAAATTCAATAACTCGCAAACAGTGACATATATTTAAAATAATTCTTGCAGGAGAGTTATTTATGATGTCAGGAGTTTCTTTACCGTGATTCAAAAATTTAGTTCGAATTACAAACACTAGATGGCGCTTCAAGCAATATGCGCTAAATTCAAGCTGGATTTGTTGACCTTTATCTTCTCTCATGCCAAAAAAATGATATTAAAATGAATTAAGTGGTTCCCGAAGTACCAAAAATCGGGCCTCGATTTAGCACATATTGCTCGCAGCGCCTTCTATTGTTTGTCATTCGAACTAAATTCGAGAATCACGGTAAAAAAATCTCCTGACATCATACATAAGGGGCATTTTCACAATCTTTTCACTTTTATGTCCCTGAATAATATTTTTTTTTTAGTACATAACTTGTTTGATTTTGGGGGTCCAAATACCAGGAAAACACCTATACCGTCCCATGACCCTGATGCTGATTTTTAAGTTTGGAGCTGTCTGTATAAAATTATTTCAATAAAAGTAATTCGATGTAATTTTTTTCCGAAACTGGAACAACTGTTTTATATAAATATGTAGCAAAAAATTAACCTGCATACATTTTTACGGTTGATATTATCTTTTGAACTCTGTCCTTGGGTTTTAGACTGTTTACCATCCCTCTTGCTAAACTTATACAGGAAATCACTTCAGATGCATCCACAGAATTCTTTTCAGCTTTTTTCGCACGCAGAAGTATGCAATCAGCATATAAATACCAATTTTAAGCATCGTGGCTTTATTGATAGTCTTACCATCTCCAAGGTTTATTCCTGCACATTTCGAGGTAAAAAATACATATTTTTAATTTAATCCAATGTAAATAACTGTTTCTAAAAATCAATGAACATTGTGGCTATCACTTAGTCTTAACATGATTTGCCTAAAAATAGTGGTAATTTTCCTTACCATCCCTTTTTTTCCCATTACCGACCCTTTTTTCCTATACCATCCCCTTTTTTCCCATTCCGTCCGTTCTTTAACATTCCTTTAAGGGCAATGTTATACCAAAATTTTGTACTAAAAATACTACATTGTTATTATTTCTTATTTGAATGTCCTATGGGTACTATGCAGATTCATTATAAGTAAAAATTTAGAAGAAAATAGAAAGTTATAGTGGTAAAATTTTAAGGAAAATTAAACTTGCAAGTTTATCTTAAACCTCAGTTAAATGAAAAATTTTTCGCTGCTGGCAATTTTTTCTTTATTTTGAATCATTAAGGCATTCGTCTATCAGATTAAAATATTATTTTAGCAAGTTTAATTTCACCAGATTTTTACTCCCGAAAGTAAAAAATTGTGAGAATACCCCATAACCCTCCTGCAAGAACTTTTTTAAGTATCTGTCACCGTTTGAAAGTTATTGAATTTTGAAATCAGTCAGTACTTTTTAGGACATTCGGCATATTAATAATTGAAAATTAGAAAATATATAATACTCGAGTTACCTTAGAGCATCAGTTTATATAAAGTGCCCATACATTAGGTGTTCTGATCCAAAATGGATTAAGTCCGTTTAAAAAAAGAAAAAAACTGATCATCAAAGTAAAGTCTTGTTCTATATACAATAATTTATTCGATGACATGACAAAATAAGTTCTAGGTGGAGAATGTAAGAAACAAATGGCACTAATCATCAATAATTCTGAATGAAATGCAATCATAACCTTTACATACAAATATCCTTCCGATAATTTTATGGACTTGATTTGCTATGATTCTGAAGGCCTTATTCTTTATACAATTGAAATTTGCAATAAACATACAAATAAATAATAAATAATAAAAAAGAAAAACTTCCTATTATTTGAGCATAAATTATCCAACAGAAAGGAGGAAAGTATTGTTTGATCCAGAATTATGTTTTCATTAAATCATTCTCACGAGAAGAGTTTAATATGAAACCTCCATATTGAAACAGATAGAAACTTTCAAAATAATATGTAAATTTGTCATCAGAAAAAAATCTAGTCATTGAAATTAACCCTCAAATAAATGTTGACGAATATTTAAAAAAAAAAATAGGTAATCTGTTTTTCAAACTACTCAAATTCTAAGAGCGAAATTTAATATTACAGTTCAAAAAATCAATTTATTAATATTGTTGAATAGAAAATTTAATTAGGATTAAGGAGCATTTAAAAATTCTATCAAATAATTGAGGCAACTACCCTTTTTTTGAACAGTTTTATAATATTTATAATATTTTCAGTGATTTTATGGTGGAGGTCACATAAACTTATATTGGTGATATTTTAACATGTTTTCAGAATTTATTGGAAAATAAAATTTTTCATTGTTTTTTTTCAATAGACAGAACTTTATTCCTGTTGAAATATTTGTAGGCCGCAATTTATATATTTTTAATTTTAATTCCTAATTCATATTTTATACAGAAAATTTATAAAATTATGGAAATCAATTAGTTATTTTTTGGAATTCTTAATATTAACCAAAGACAAAAATTTCAGTTAAAAAGTAATTATTAAAGAAAATATGAATGAAAATGCTAAAAATCAGTCTAACATTAAGAATTTACATTTTTTTACATATACATAATTCATAAACTTCTTCAAAGTATAGCATGAAATCAAGAATTTTAAGCTAAAATTTAACACAGAATTGTGACAAATTTAGGTAATGCTATTGAAGACTAAAAGGTTTATTTCAATTTCCTTATAGATATGGTTTCTCAAACTTATAAAAATTATAGAAAAATTTCGTCTTAGGATAGAATTTGTTCTATCACTTACTTTAACGGTATTATCCATAAAATATAAAGAATAAAATAATTTTATCTACCATATTGCTATTACAATACTAGAATAGCTGGAACTTCAATTCATATAAAATAAAATTTTGCTTAATGCTATTGTTAATCCATAAAAATTATGAATTGTATTCTCTAAAAATTACAAGGGACTGTTCCTTGCGTCCTTTTTCGATCGAAACATTGCAACTATTGCTAACTAACCTCTGGTTTTGCATCTATTTTTATTTATTTTATTGTGGTATATTTCGCATTTATTTTAGTTATTAAAATTGATATATAAACTATCATTTTAACGCAATCCAACTGATTGGTAAAGTTATCATATGAATTGAATATTTCCAACTGAGCGAAAAAATGCCCAGGCCGGGAATCGAACCCAGATCCTTGGCTTACAGGGCCAATGCTCTACCGTTTAAGCTAACTAGGCTGACAACCGGCGAGCATATTTCGCTCAGATAATCTTATTGGTAATAACATGTGATCTGTCATGTAGACAGCTCAACAGAATATCACCGCAGGTAAAGGAACTCCATATAAACGATGGATAAACTATTATTTTAACACAATCAAACTGATTGATAAACGTATCATACGAATTGAACATTTACAGCTGAGCGAACAAACTTAGCTTAAACGGTAGAGCATTGTCCCTGTAAGCCAAGGATCTGGGTTCGATTCCCCGCCTGGGTATTTTTTCGCTCAGTTGGAAACATTCAATTCGTATTGATATATAAATTCATTATTTTATAATCGCATGTATTATTATTTATGTTTCCCTTTTTATTATGGTTGTTCCTAGTAAATAAGCCACTCTTTTTCATTTACACTGTTAAAAATCTACAGCAAACTGTCCAGTTATTTGTCAGTTTTAAAAAATATCAGTTATTGGGCCATATCATGTAGCGTTTCTGATACAAATTTGGCAATTTTATACGGTCTGAATAACGGTAAATTAGGGTTATGTAACCGCTTTCTATAAAACGATTGAATAACTGGATTGTTACAAATTTTTAACTCTGTACTTTGTTTAAATCAGTATAAGTATTTATAAGTAATATTCACATTATAACATTTTTCCTCAACTGATTAAAATTAGGAAATAGACTTTGTTTTCTTTCCAATATATCTATGCGATATTTCTATAAGGGGAATATTTTTTTTAACTAAAGATAATTAAAATCTCATTTTTATCCAAGAATTCGCCTAAAATGTTTATACAGTTACCGAACTTACAATGCATCGTAATTACAGACAACATCAAGAGTGTAAAACAATTTTCTCAGTTATCACCATCCAGAATTTTTCAATACCATAGCTGCCAACTTTTACGCTTTTTTGCTACCACTAAAATTTAACTGAGATTTTCCTCTTGTCTAATCATGAGATTTCGACGATTAAATAAGACAACATTTACTATAAAATTTTAATGGTAAGAAAAAAGTGTAAAAGTTGGCAGCTATGCAATACGAGGTTGCTGGTAGAATGATAAAATTGCAGTTCAATCCAATTATATCTGTTATTTTTATAATGTAAAAAAATTTCAAATCTGCTCTAAAGTCACAAACTTCCTTCACTTTTAAATTTCCTGTTCACAGTATTTTTTGAAATTTTAAACATTCAAATAAATTAAAATTTTTTAAAAAAGTTTTAAGCTTGGATAGCTTTTTAAACTATAAAAAAATAAATAAATGACAATAATAGACTAAAGTAATCTATAATTAACTTAGAATAAGTCCGACAAAGTTTAGTTAACGTAATCTTACTACAATATTTTGAAAATTCTTAAATTAGTCGACAATCATTGACTGATACTTTAGCCCACCAAAAGTCATTTAAAATTTTTTGTTTTGAAAATTTTACACAATGAAGAAACAGTCAAATCTTCCAACAAAGAGACACCTATATGATCGGATATTTTGACTGTTAAATACAGATGCCCTTTATTAGGAGGATGGTTGAAAAAAATAAGGAAAATCACAATGCATACATAAATACACAATGTTATTTAAATTAAAACAACTGATCTAAAATAATAAAAGATATAAAAAATGATCATGGTAATAACAATTAATTTTTTTTATTTCAATTTAATAATGTTCTCCAATTGAAAATTAGTAACTGGGATTAATTTGATACAATAGGTAATTTATGATTAAAACATTTCAAGGAAAGCGTAAAAATGCGAGAAAAAAATATGGAATAAATTAAAAAAAATATATTTTTTATTTTAATTATATATATATATTTTTGAGCAAGTGTTTATAACACATATACTACTGTCCCTGGAATGGAAGGTCTCTTATATGGAGGTTAAATACATTATACGCTCTGTTTGAACTGAATGGAACCTAAAACGTTGTCTCTTTAATTGAGGTATCTCGTATTCGGGGTGTACCTTAATTATATAAATCTCATGTTATATTGTTTCTACATTTTTTTTAAAGATTAAAATTCTTGGACTCCATCCTCCTTTATCCCCCCTCCTAAAAAAAAAAAAAAAAAAAAAAAAAAAAAAAAAAAAAAAAAAAAACATTTTGGAGCTTAAAGTTGTTTAAGGCATAGGTCCAACTTAATACTTTGTTGCTGCAAATGAAAAAAAAATCAATCATATACGACAAATAACGCGACTCACGTAGGAAACTTGTGCTTCCTCATATGTTCTCTTGCCGTATTTCATACCTATCAATTTATTTCTTAATTAACGATCAAAATACACAGAGATTCAGTAAAATATAATTGTAAATTTAATTATCTTTCTTATCCTCAAACACCTAAATGCGGCATTCCGTAATTTAACAATTTATCAATCATCTATTGGTCGTGATGCCAGCAATTATTTAATCGAACTTTAAAAAAATCATAGGTGGAGGATTAATTACTTTTAAAAGTCGAATGCGAACAGAATAAATCTTAAATCTTCTCTATTTTAATTAAAAGGATAACAAATCTTTTCACTGAAATGTAAATGTCTGGGATTAGATTGAAGTCATTATAAACATAAATATCTTTTAATTGAGCAAAAAGCCAAAGAATAAATTATGCACTTTTAATAAAGCTTCCTTTATAAAAGTTATTGTAAATCAATTTATGCTTGCATCATTATGTGCGACTAATTTTGAATTTAACTGCCATTCTTCAGCTGTTTATTTCTCTAATTAGTAGCATGGTTTCCCCAAAACGGATGATCACAGTTTCATGAAAGTTTAACAATGATTTCAAATTAGTGCTTTAAATGGGAAAATTATTGTATTTTTTGGAAGAAATTATAAGAACTAATTCTTTATTTAAAAAAGCTAGTTCCTTAAAAAAATATTTTATTTTACACAAAGAGTAACTTTGTCTCTTTCGAAATATTGTCTTTATTGCTATTTAATTTTTCTAAGGAAGAATAAAAAGATACTTATGACTATTTAAGTGACTTAGATAATAGAACATAATATTATGACGAAAAGTTTATGATTTATAATAAAAGATTTCAAATGTGTAGATCTATTATAAATTAAATAAATGTTATTTCAATATACGATATATTATAGATCAATGCGGCATGTGGATAGATAGAGAGATGGAGATTTGGATTATAGAAATACTATGAAACCTATGATAAATTTAGTTTTTTTGTAATTTTAATGATGAGAACATTTGTATTCGTCATTAAATACGAAAAAAGTTGCATGCGTATCGAATAATTATATTCATCTTAATATCTCTGTCCTAATTACAACATGTCGACTTTGCTTAGGTGGAGTAAAATGGTTTTCCAAACTCCATTTGGCAACGTAAGAAGACGTGAAATTTACCAATTACTTATTATAATTATTATACCATATATTTTTTAGAGTTATGCAAAAATTTTCACCTTCTCGGCTGCTCACAGATGTAATAATTAACTCAGCGACCCGTGTTGTCAGTTAATATTACAAACATGTCAATCAATGAAATTCTTTTACGCTAATGTTTTTTATTCATGATTAAATGACGGAAGATTATTAGCGATCATCAATCATCAATCATAGTGAAGAACAAAAAAAATCTTAGCGGTAGAAATTGAAATAAATCATAAAGTGCTTGTGTTTTGTGTATTGTTATCTGTTGAAATTATTTATAAATTTGAATCTTAAAGGAATCTTTCACTTCGCGAATCTTTCAAAATATGAATTTATCTTTACCTTACTGTTTATCTTATTAACTTATTAAATTTATATAAAACTACACAATATGAAAGTAATTCACATAAAAATTCAAAAGTAAAGCACTGTATGGGATGATTTAACACTTGTATGTTTATTTAATAGCATTTTAAAAAAATAATGCAAGGTTTTTATGCTACAAACCTATTAATTAGCAAATGTTCCACAGATGTTTAAAAAATTAGATAATAATAAAATATGTGCATTCAATAGTTATTTTACAATTTGAATTCTAAAAACAGTATTTAAGAAACTCAATCAAATAAATTGAAACATTAGAAAAGTCATTGAAAAATGAATAAAAAGAGGATAAAAATTTCAAAAGACAATTATAAACGTAATATTTCATCCGTACTTTGCGTTTACTAGAAACATTCGGACAAAATACATTCAATATAAATGGTATATATTTAAACAAAATAATTATTTTTACTGAACATAAAATTGCGGTTCGTTATAAATATGGAAATACAGCTATTAAATTTTCGTATTAATAGTTATTGATTTTGATTAAGAGCTGTTTGTGAATGGGCACGAAGTGAAACAAAATAATGACATTTCAATCTTCACTTTAAATGGTATACATAATGGTTTTACTTTCAGAGCTGACTATTTGAAAAACGTTGATTCTGTTATGCGATGCTGAAAAGAAGAATCCCCACAAGACGTTCCACTTTCACCCAAATCTCATCGGCAATTAAAGAAAAAAAAAGCATAAGGGCTAGTAAAAAAACATTCGTAAGCAATACTATGCAGGAAAAGGGGCAGTAAATTACAAACAAGTAATTTTTTGAAAAAAAAAGTTTTCAAAAGATTGTTCCTAACCTTCGTGTTTTTGTGACAACAATTTATTGTTATCCACATTGCAGGGCTGCCACGAGGCGACTATTTTTTAATTCTAACTGGCACCACTTTTTCAAACCAGAAATACTTTAATTTTTTTTCTTAAAGACCTAGTACATAAAAATACTTTTAAAACATTCAATAAAAAATTTTAAAAGTTTATTTAATGCTTTAAAAGTGTTTTTATGTAGTATACGTCTTTAAGTAAAATTTTTAGTTCATTGTGTGATTTTAGTCTGAAGACGTACTATTCCTTCAATGTATACAGAAATACTTATCAGACATTTTAACAACTTTTGCAAAAAAATATACTTTAAAATTTATATTAGAAAAATACCGGTGCGAACAGAATATAAAAATAGTCGCCTGTGGCAGTTCTGTCATTGGGGCCTTGCAAGGGTCAAGCCGAACCGGCAATATTTTTTTGTGAATCTGAAACCTTACCCGAAACTGATGCACTTCAAACCGAAATTTACCTCAAAATTAATCACTATTTTAATACAATAATGGAAAATACTTTACAATTATATCTCTAACATCAGCTTTATCCTTTAAGTAGGAAAAGGAATATATATCAAGCGATTTGTATTCAAATATATAGATTTTTCCATCTGAAACAATAGTGGGAGGTGTTTTTTTTTTTTTTTTTTTTTTTTTTTTTTTTTTTTTTTTTTTTTTTGAAAAACTGGTTGTTTAACCTGAACTGCAAAAGTAAATATCCATCTCAAAACGAACCCGAACCCGAAACAATATCAGTCAATCTGACTCAAACCCGACCAGCGACGAAATAGATTAATGCTGACCGGACAGGAGCCGAACAGAACTGTGGGTAGGGTCGTGTTTGAATAACAGTTTACTTTTATTTTAATTAATTTTGGTGAAAATGTCGTTCGTTTTGACGCGCTGTAGAATTTGATGTATTAAAAGTTTTGATGTGTACCTATAATAAAACTATATATTACACGATGACTATTTTAAAATTGTCAAACAGTACTGTAAATCTTAACACCGCATTGAAATTTCGTGACGATTGGTAAAATTTATAAAAGTTAAAGCTTATAAAGTGAAAAAAAGACAAGAAAATAGAGACAAAGACAAATATATTATTGTTAGATCTTGATTATATTATAACAGGACCACCTGCAGACTGACACCTTTATAACAAAAAAAGTTGCAAAAGAAAATGGTAGCATCAGTTTAAGCATTCTGCGTGGACATAGATAATATATACAGGGTGATTCTGAATTCATCATCAATATTTGGTGGGCAGGTAGGGAATAGGAAAAGAACACTATTTCACATAGGAAAGTATGGACGCAGACGTCATGTAGTAGGGCAATATGAATCCGGTTAAATGATGGAAAGAAAACATAACAAGAAAGTGGTAAGAGAGAAAAACATTTATTTGTGCATCTTTTGTACAGACTTACAAGAGGTGCTCGAAATTCTGACCATTTGCTAGAGTACATGCCTCACAACGACGTTGCATGGACAACCGAACTTTCTGGAATATGCCTGGCGTTTCCCGGATGTTTGCGGCGGCAACCGATATGCGTGCTACAAGGTCCATAGCACTGGCAACAGGGGTCTCGTACACCATGTTTTTCATGGCACCCCATACAAAGAAGTCTATTGGAGCTAAATCCGGTGACCGTGGTGGCCAACAAACCGGTCCACCGCGACCAATCCATTGAGCTCCAAATTTTCTGGTCAGGTAACAACGCACATCATTTGCGAAATGTGCTGGAGCGCCGTCATGCTGGAACCACATTCGCCGGAGAATAACAGCAGGAACCTCGTTCATAAGACCCGGTAACACAGTCTGAAGAAATATGAGGTAGTTTGCGCAATCTAAACGGGATGGTAGTAAATACGGTCCCAGAAAACAGTCGCCGACGATCCCAGTCCACACATTGACGGCAAAGCGTTGTTGCGCAGCTCTAACTCTCGTACCATGTGGATTCTGATTAGCCCACACATGCGAATTGTGTGTGTTGAAGACACCTTCACGAGTGAAGGACGCTTCATCTGTGAAAAGAACATACGTTGGGAAACTGGGATCAACGGCTGTTCTCTGCATGAACCACTGACAAAAAGTAACACGCTTGGGATAGTCCTCTGCTTCCAGTAACTGCACTCTTTGCAAATGAAAAGGATGTAAACGTTCCTCGTTTAGTATCCGCCACACTGTTGATTGTGAAACTCCAAACTGGCGAGCAATACCTCGTGTGCTAGAACTTGGCTGTTCTTCGATAGACTGTAGGACATCTTCCTCGACTGAAACTGTCCGTGTTGATCGGCGGCTGCCTCGATCAACATTAATACCAGCAAATGATCCAGTTTCGCACAGTTGTCGATGAACACGTGAAAACATTTGATGCTGTGGCACGCGCCGGTTGGGGTAGCGCTCTGCATACATTTGCCTAGCTCTAAGACAGCTTTCTCCTGCGGCACCGTAAGTTAGATGCATATCTGCAAGTTCTTGAAACGTATACCGGTTCATGTTACTTCTGCGAAGTCACCTTGTCGAATGACGACTGGCTGCACACGGCAGACAGCTATGCGTGTTCATGGGAGATGCGGACACAAAGCGCCCTCTACACCGTCATGCGTTCGTTTGTGCCTATGCTTTCCTATGTGAAATAGTGTTCTTTTCCTATTCCCTACCTGCCCACCAAATATTGATGATGAATTCAGAATCACCCTGTATATGCATACAAAAACAAAATGTATAGCCTTTTTCGCTTTTGAAGTCGGTTCAAAAGGATATACAAACGAATTGTGTAGTTTTGAAAGTCTGTTGAAAATGATGGCTTATTGTAATATTATTAAATGCTATTTTTATTCAATGACACCTTTTAAAGATTTTATAAGTTTATTTTACTCTTAGTTTAAAAATTCGTTTTCAAAGTAATAAAAATTATTTGTGAATGTTTTAAATCAAAAATTATAAACAAAATAAGCCTAAATCGTAATCTTTTAAAAGGTGTCATTTGACACATGTGGTAGAACTAGTGTTAAATGAGAATATTACTGTTACTTTACGTATTTAAGTAAATTCACTAACCCTAAAATATGTTTTTGAGTAATATTTAAATGATACAGCATTCTTATTTTTTAGGTAAGTAGCAGGCAGAAAGATCAGTATTTAGCTCTAGAAACAAATGTAGTCCTTAATTAAGAAAAAATCAATTAGTAATTCATATGAAATTAACTTGTAATTATTTAGTATTATTTTAAGCACAAATTAAATCAAATTTATCAAGCCATTATTCCTTTCTTCTAAATAATATTATGTCTTTCAACAAATAAAAAAAATCTATAACTGAAACTGCTCACTCAGGATAGCCGCGTTTCTAAATTTTCTATCTTTGCTATGCCCATTTAAAAATAATATTTATAATGATACATTTTCTTAATAGAAATATACCAGAAAGTTTACTGTTTCGCAATAGTGGTAGCAAAGGTAAAACATTTTAGCAATGCTGCGAGCCCAGCGCATATTTTCTTTATAGTCAAATATTGCCACCGTTAGCAGATAACAAATGAGACATCCAGTCCTTCAATTAGAATGCATAGGTTTACTTATATTACAAGTTACCATGACTGTGTCTCGACTAAAATTATTAATTTTCGTTTTACGATAGTTGTCTCTGTAATTACGATAATAATCAGCTCAATTTTACGATAATTGTTTACAATTTGAAATGGAAAGACTTCTCTTTAATGACGTTAAATCGAAATCTTTCAACACACTTTTTATGTATCATTTCATCTAATTGTTATTTAAATCTATTTTTGTCTTTTTTAAAAGCACGGATATAAAGCAAATAATTTGTTTCTAAAGTTAATTTCCCAGAGTAGAAAGTTTGACACGAATGTTTTGAAAAATGTAAATACATATAACATATACATAAACATATACATAACATATACATAAACAGTCAGATCATTTGTTATTAGAAATCTAAGAATTAAACTGACCTTCCGACGAGAGCGCTGTCGCAAATCTTGCGACAAATGTGATTTTAACGAAACCTTGTTCCCACAAATGGAACTAAAAATTAAAATACTTTTTTTACTACTGATATGTATAACTGCTCCTCTATCATATCTCTTTTTACAGTTATGAAATATCTTGCGTTTAAAATAACGCGAATATTGTGTGCAAGAAATACGTCATGTGCATGCTCAAGAACAAAATTTAACCTCGCCCAAAGAAAGGATAAAAATCACTAGAGAGAATTATTTAAAAAATATTTGTAACAAATGTGGTCTTTTTAAATGTGGTTTTTAGTGGTCTTTTTTGAAAGTATTTTTCAAATACTCATTATTATTTACTTTTAGCAGCGCATTTTTATGCATACTAACGTTATCAATATTATACTCTCCAAATCTCAAAAGAATGTTCTAAAAAAAAAGTTATATATAAAACAATTCTCTCACATTAGTAAATGGATAGATACGCTTATGTATCAGAAATTTTTTCCACTGGCCAAACGTTTCTCATGTGAATGACTTAAGGTCATTTTGAGAATGCAATTTTTTTTTTTAAATTTAAAAACAATTTACACTTCCCTGTGTAAAAGTTACTGTATTTTTCTCTTTCTATTCGGTCAAGTAGCTCAAAATATCAACAATACTAGAATAGAGCTAGATTTTGAGCATGATTTCACATGTCTCCCGTGATTTCAGGCTGATATATTTTCTTTTGATGTTACACTATACTGTAATCAGGGGTTACTTTAGCTACTTTTAAATATTCGAACATCAATCATTTGCGAAGTATTCACGTTTAATTGAGCGCTCTATAATCTTGATACATTATTCTACTAAATATGTACAATCCTGGAGTAAAACGGATAACTCCCTACTAACTCCATCGTAAACAAACATTTAAAAATGTGTATGGTACCAATCTATTAGTAATAAAGCCTACTAATTAACGCCAAACTTAAATTTTGCTTAGAGGGTCATATACTTATAGACAATCTAACAAACCACCTCAAAACTTTCAATACCAACACCTAATTTTTGCATCATATTTAAATTTATCGGTAAATTTTACTTTCGGATGTCAAATGGTAAGCCATTTGATCAAGTAGTTTAGGAATTATGCAGGCTTAAAATATGGAACTATAAATGTTAATGTGTACATACATTACGGTGGAACTAAAAAACGAAGTTTCTAATTTTATATTCTAATAGTGATTATTTTTTTCCTTTTTAACTCCATAAAAAGAAAATATTTTTCTTTTAATTTTAAAATGATATTTTCCGGTTCCTCAAAGCGTCTGATTCTCCATAAAAAACGAATAAAACCCAATAATTGCATGAAAAGTGTTTTAAGCTTATTGTTAAATTTATATTTTGCAAAATTAAATTAATGAAGTGTTAATGTCCTCTAATAAAGAGAATAATTTAGTTTGGGTGCGATGGAAACGATGGCCTAATTTATTTAACTTTTGTAGAAGCCAGCGTAGTGGGCATCGGCTTTCATTGTCTCTGATTTATTTAGCTGCGACTCATAACAAGTTAGTCCGATTTAGCGTGTGTTAACAGTGTCTTCTATTATTTTTCAACTAACAGTCTGTGCCAAACGTGACAATGTCTGCTAATGTGCCTAAATCTAGAAAATTGTTGAAGTTTATTATATTTCGCAAACCAAAACAATTAACAATACACTGTCATCTTTGGCGAACATATGAAAATGTTATGAAACATTATTTTTGAGTTCAATTTAACTTAAAATCTGCCAACTGGGATTTGGAACATATTGTTTCTGAAATATCTAAAGCTGTTGCTGATACAATTAAAACTGTATTGCTGAGACCTTCATTTCCAACAATTTCTGATACACAAATAATAAACAATGATTGGACTATCGTGAGAAAGGTCAAAATTTGAAAAAAATATTAAGATTAGAAAGAATAATCCCACATCCAATATAAAATTGCAAAATGTTAGGTAATCATGGAAAAAACTTTTCTTTGTGTAAATGCACTAAATATTATTGTTTATTAGAATAGGATCGTCACTTTCTCAAATACCAAAGAGAGATCGGGTAGATGGGGAGATTGCAATAGGATCAATAGATATAAAAACTAAAGAAAAATGTGTAGCAAGACTGGAAAAGGAAATATCTAGGAAAGAAAAAGTTATTTTAAAACAAAAAAGTGATGTTTTGATTGAATGACTCGCCAAATGAAGAAAATAGTTCGGAAGGAAATAGTTCAATCGGTAGTTCCTCTAAACCTGAATTTGACAATCAACAAGGTGAAAGAACCGGAGTATTAGATAGAACTGCAAATATCATTGAAAATGGCACCCTAGAAGATATGGGTATTTCTTATGACAATAAAGAAAAGGTAACTAAAAGAAGAACGTGGAGAAGAAAATGAAAAGGAAGTATTTGAAAGAACAAGAAAAACGAAATGAGTTAATTTTAGGAGGTGTGTATTTTAATGGCAGGAATGATAACACTATAATAACTGAAACAAACGGGAAAAAGTATAACGAAAAATCATTAAAGAAGAACACATGGTCTTAGTTAAGAACTAGGATCAAAATATATTAGTCATATTTCATTGACATCGTCTTCTTATATTAATATAACCACTACAATTTTGGTGTATTTTCAAAATAATAATATGCACATTTCAAGTTTGGAATTTATTGGAGGAAACAGAAACGCCGTCAACGCAGGACGCAAATCTGGAGTTGTCAAAACACTGGAAGCAAGACTGTAAAAACTTTACAATGGATAATTTGCTTATTACATGCGCATGAGCTGTTTTTTAGATACTTATTTTAACATCTTGCTGGAAAAACTACGGGTACTAAAGGATTTTCTGGATCAATTGGAAAGAAACTTGAAAAAATGCGAACATATCGAAATTATAGACTATAAAAAAATGGATCCTGTCTTGACGTACTGATCGGATGAAAAACTTTTTTTTTAAGTACAAACATGGGAAACACCCGGATTTTAGATTTTTCTTGTCATACTCAAACAGTGGAAACGTGTGTCAAAATTGTCTTGCAAGCTGCGTCAACCATCTTTAGATATGAAGCAAGAGATCTGGGGAAAGTTGAATTCCCGCAATGTAATGACAAAGTTTGCCTAAGAAGACTTATAAGCCAGTAGGTTGAATATTCACTTGAATTAATCCATAACAAAGGGAGGTAAGGAGGGTGGAAGTCGATATTTAGCCAACTCCTCTTGATGACTTATGGGTAGTATTTGCTTTATATAAGCAGATATGAGCTAACAGCTACCTTGTTTACTTTAAGTTACTTTATACTGAAATTTTAAAGCTTTGACGTCCTTGAGGAACAGGAAAACAAATTAATTTTAAAAAACCTTTTCAGCCAAAAGTTTAGACATCTAAAAAGGAAAAAAGTTTTCACTATTACATATTAAAATAAAAAAGTTTTTTTTTTTTTACCCTATACTTAAGTTCCACCCTAGTGTACATCCATCACAACATTTACAAAAGGAAACACAGAATCATTTTTTAATGATTTTGAGTTTCTACATAACATTTTTACTTGCACTTATTCTTCGTTTGATATCATTTCAGTAACAATACCATATAACAGTTTGCACATTTTTAACCTTTTCACTGAAAACGAGATCAGCATTTATGTAGACGTACGCACGTACGTGTTAACTTCTTCCATTTACACGCTGTGTTTCTTTGGCACATTAGGATTTTTTCAGCATCATTTATTGTATTGCATTGGAATTCAGTATCAGTAAAGTCACTTAAAAGCTAATCAGAATCTGCAAATCCCCATTTTTGGGAATTGCGCAAGTTATCACATTATTAACATACCAAATCAAAAATAATAAAATAAGCAAAGCGAGAAATACTTGTAAAGCAGAGGAAGTAATTTTTAGGTTAGGAAAAGGCATGGACTTACAAAATTCATTAAATATTACTATTTTTAGCGATAACGTAGTAAAAGGTAGAAATTAAGATGGAAACAACTCCCAGAAATAAGTAATTATTCGAACTTAAACTACAGTTCCAACAAGTGGTAAAATGCACAAACAACTTACTTGAGCTTACTGCAGAAAATGGTGTAAAAATCATAGCACATGTATTTATTTATTCACTATTCAATAATTTTAGAAACTAATCACTTATAAATGAGACTACAAATTATTCAGCATAAAATAATCTCTGCGACTATAAAATTTTAGAAAAATGTGAATGTGATTACATACTTAGTTTTTCATTTTTGAATCTTGAAAAAAAAATTATTTAACCTAGTTTTTCATTTTTTAATCTTGAAAAAAAAAAATTTATTCAATGAAAAATTTTACTTAAACATATTAGGTTTTTTCAGAAAATGACAGATATAGAGGTAAAGAATGAAAAAAAAAATGCGTTAAAGTAAACAACTTTGTTTTATTCAAAAGAGACTGCATCTAAACATCTGTCTCAATAGGTTACTTGTGCTTCGATTCAAGTTAGAAAGAGTTTGGTATTTTTAAATGCAGTAAAAATTTAAAAGTATTTTCTGATTTCTGCATGTGTCTTCCTTTAGATTGTTGGTTAGGTGAATAAACATATAGAATTCAGTAGGTGGTAACTCGGCCGAGTGGGTCGCAGAAAGATTATAGCATTAGCTGGAATTTTCAAATTAACGTTGACTTTACGGTTCAGTTGATTCATCCGGTAAACATGTAGTGAGCGTCATCTTTTTTTTTAAAACTTCCAAATGTGTTCAGCAATGGTTAATATTGATACACAAAACTGTTTGGTGAATTTACTAACTCCGAGTCAAGAATGTTCTTCCACAGCCACGTCAATATCAAGAGCGAAATGTATCCCCTGGCCTCTCTCATTTTGAAGACTTGTCTGGCCGGAGCGATTTTTTTAACCATCGATTTATGATGCGTTGTGTTGTGATGCTGCTTCTTCACTCCACTCCTCGACTACATTCCATTAAGCTTAGCCACAGTTCGACTCAAAATGTACTCGTGTTGTAAAATCTCACTGTTTTTTTTTTTTTTTTTTTTTTTTTTTTGTAGCATAATTTTTGCAAAACTTTTAACCGTTTTAAAATCACCTTAGCTAAACCAACGAAGTTATAAATTAAAAACATTGAACATATTAATCATATGATTAGAGCTGTAATTCTATTGATCCGCAAGCGTTGGAGGGTAATGAAACACGTCAGTATCAAAATTAAGCCGTTATTTTCAGGACAACGTTGTAGAAGACTCACGAGAGACAATTAATATAATGAAATTGAGCGTAAAATATTTACACGACTAATAAGCACATTTTAAAATTTGAAGGTAACTACGTTTTTTACGTTACGAGTGAAAAGTAACGTTACGAGTCGAGTTTTAGTTTTCGTATTTTTAAATCGTCAAGAAATTTCCATTTATTCCGTGCCAGATGTTTATAAAAATTTGTAACTGAGAAAGAAACTATAAATTATTGGTAAAAAAAGTGTATATATATATATATATATATATATATATATATATATATACATAAAATAAAATAATTTTTGTTATCTGAATATTAATATGCATCTAGATTTTTGTTTTCATTTTGAAATATTTAGTACATACTTAAAATCAAGGAGTCCTATATTTTTTTGTTTTTCAACACCGTCCTCTATTTTTTAATTATTCATCAACAGAATTTTCAAAATAAAATTTTCCTTGCAACTTGCCATTGCATATGTTAAATCAATGTATTATAAATATGATACTTTGGATATAGTGGTAGGAAGTATATACAGTGGCTCCCAAAAGTGTTCGTACGTTTACGAATTTCAATGAAATAGTGCTCTATCCATTAATTAAAATTAATATTTCAAAATGGGTATTCAATGATAAGATTTATAACTTATTCTTAAAAAACTACATAAAATATTTTTAAAACATAGTAAAATGTTATTTTGAAGAATTAAATAATAAAAAAATAAAAAAATATATATACCTCGCAAAAGTGATCGTACACTTAAAAAAAATCTCTATATATTAGTAAATATTGTTTAAATTAGTACTTAGTAGGAAATCCTTTAGCATCTACAACAGCTTTTAAACGTCCGGGAATAGATTTCACTAGTTTTTTTTTCCTTTTCTGCACCAATGTTCATCCATTCATCGATCATTAATGTTTCTAGTTCGCTTTTCGTTTTACTGTCGTGTCTTCGTACTCTAACCTCCAGTTCTCTCCAAATATGCTCTATTCGGATTAAATCCTGCGATTGGGGCTGTGTTTTCAGAACTTGTGCACAATTATAGAGACACCAGAGGTGAACGTTGCGAGCCGTGTGTTTAGGATCATTATCTTGATAAATAAAAAAGAAAAGTGCCCAGCTAAACTGATGGCATTGAGCTCACAGACTATTCACACTAATTGTATATTATACTCTTATTTTAAAGAATAATGCCACTCAAAAAAATAAGTGAAGGGGAATTAGCCCCCGTTTCCCCCTTTATACTTAACCAGTGAACCTCCAAATCTAATCAGGGAAGCTCCTTATCCTAATAAACCGGTATACCAAATTTGGAGCAAATCGAATAATCTTGCAAAAAAAAACATTTATCTAAATTAAGGGGGTGGACTAACCCCCCTTTATCCTTAACCAATTAATCGCCAAAACGAATCAGGGAAGCTCTTTAACATAATAAAACGGTATACCAACTTCGGAGCAAATCGAATCATTCTGCATGAAAAACCCATTTATCTGAATTAAGAGTGGCGGGCTAACCTCCCTTTTCCCCCTTTACCCTTAACCAATGAACCCCAAAACTAATCAGGGAAGTTCCATATCATAATAAACCGGTATACCAAATTCGGAGCAAATCGAATCATTCTGCATGAAAAACACATTTATCTGAATTAAGGGGGGTGGAATAACCCTGTTTTCCCCCCCTTTATCCTTAACCAATGAACCCCCAAAACTAATCAGGGAAGTTCCTTAACATAATAAACCGGTATACCAAATTCGGAGCAAATCGAATCATTCTGCATGAAAAACACATTTATCTGAATTAAGGGGGGTGGAATAACCCTGTTTTCCCCCCTTTATCCTTAACCAATGAACCCCCAAAACTAATCAGGGAAGTTCCTTAACATAATAAACCGGTATACCAAATTCGGAGCAAATCGAATCATTCTGCATGAAAAACACATTTATCTGAATTAAGGGGGGTGGACTAACCCCGTTTTTCCTCCTTCATCCTTAACCAATAAACCACCAAAACTAATCAGGGAAGTTCCTTAACACAATAAACCGGTATACCAAATTCGGAGCAAATCGAATCATTCTGCATGAAAAACACATTTATCTGAATTAAGGGGGGTGGACTAACCCCGTTTTTTCCTCTTTATCCTTAACCAATGAACTCCCAAAACTAATCAGGGAAGTTCCTTAACATAATAAACCGGTATACCAAATTCGGAGCAAATTGAATGATTCTGCATGAAAAACCCATTTATCTGAATTAAGGGGGGTGGACTAACCCCGTTTTTCCACCTTTACCCTTAACCAATGAACCCCCAAAACTAATCAGGGAAGTTCCTTAACATAATAAACCGCTATACCAAATTCGGAGCAAATCAAATGATTCTGCATGAAAAACCCATTTATCTGAATTAAGGGGGTGGACTAACCCCCCTTTTCCCCTTTTATCCTTAACCAATGAACCCCTAAAACTAATCAGCAAAGTTTCTTAACATAATAAACCGGTATACCAAATTCGGAGCAAATTGAATGATTCTGCATGAAAAACCCATTTATCTGAATTAAGGGGGGTGGACTAACCCCGTTTTTCCACCTTTACCCTTAACCAATGAACCCCCAAAACTAATCAGGGAAGTTCCTTAACATAATAAACCGCTATACCAAATTCGGAGCAAATCGAATCATTCTGCATGAAAAACCCATTTATCTGAATTAAGGGGAGGGTGGGGGTGGACTAACCCCGTTTTCCCCCCTTCATCCTTAACCAATGAACTCCAAAAACTAATCAGGGAAGCGCCTTATTACAGTGAACCTAGGAAAAAATTTTGAAGCAAATCGGATGTTTCTATCAAGAGTTATCGCGTTACGTACATACGTACGTACATACATACATACAGAACGGGCGGGCACATTAGCTCTCAGGCTTTGATAGCCTGTGAGCTAAAAACAAAGTTGATTTCAATACACAAATTTTGTGCTGATAATTTTAGATTGTCTTTAAAAATATTTAAATAAAGAGCATGATTCATTATGCTATCAATAAATGCAAAATTACTTACAAGGAAGGTCTCCATACGGGCATATTCAGAAAAATCTGAAAAAATTACAGAGTGTTCTTCTCATGTGGATATATATGTTTATAAATTTTTTTGGCGGAACCTCAACAGAACGTTCGTAAAAAATAATGAAATTTTCGTTTATTTGGCGATTTATCATCGTTTGGCGATGAAATGAAATTTCGAAAAATACTTTTTTTATGTCAAATACGCTTTAAGATAAAAATGTTTCATATTGAACTTGTTTAAATAAATTTTATGTAAATAAATTTAGTTTTGTCAGTTTTAGTTTGGTTTAACTATATTTTTGTCATATATAGTATATCCATTGATAATGAAAGTTAAACATCAAATTTTATGAATTAAAACAAAATTAAAACAAATTAAAATTGTTTCAATATCTCAAAATTAAGTCCAATTGAGAACTGTCGATTCAATTTTGTTGCTATGGAAACGACGAATTCTTTGATATTGAAATGAATAACTGCTAAACGAACCTTGCCTTTATTTTGGAATACGCTTAAATATATGGAAATATTTTTTATATATGAAATTGTTTTTAAAGTAATAAAATTAAATAACAAGCAACATAAATATTCAATACCAAAAAATGTATTTATTAAACTCTCTCATTGTTTATGCTTAAATTCATTAAATAATTTTTTCACGCATTCTAAAAATCAATTAACAAACAATTTTCAGGTGCATTAAAATCGTTTGCTTTTGGCGAGGAAAAGTACTGCTCGCCAAATCGAGTGACGCTTTTGTCTTTTCGCGCTAAATACTCGAAAGTATTTTATTTTTTTACAGACTTTCTACTATAATTCCGCCGCTAAATTTGACTGATCCTTTATTACATACCCAAGTAGTTTAATTGGTATTTTTTTCAAAATATTTTGAATATGCCCAGTATGGATACCTTCCTTGTTAGTCCTGATGCTGCCACGCAATCTCACTGAAAGACACCTCCACTGCGAGGCTTAAAGCATCTTTGCGTTTGTCTAAACGATCAAAAACATCGGCTTTTTCAAAGTATCAAAACAAAAATAATATGCAGTTAATATGTTTTTTTTCCTTTTCTGCCTAAAGTATATATTCTTAGCTATATTATTTAGAAAAATGAATGTTGTATATACAAAATTAATATTTAAATTTTAAATTAAAAAATTTATCTCACTAATGTGTGAATTAAAATCATTAAGTGCTGCACGCATGATAAAACTCTAAATTATGTATAAAGAAAACAATTTTTGAACAAAATAGAATCACCTAATTCTAAATTGAAACCAAAATATATACAAATGTTTAGTTTAAATAAAATTTAATTTTAGCTCAAAATAATAAAAAAAATCAAAAATTTCAAAAGATTTTAAAAGTTTTTCAAGTGCAAAATAGTAAATAACCAAATTATGTGAACTTTTGTTTTGTTTTAGCATAAAGATTATAAAGAAACGCATATTTTGAAAATTTTTTAAAGCTGTAGTTTGTATAGTTTGAAAGTATCTCACTAATGTGTGAATTAAAATCATTAAGTGCTGCACGCATGATAAAACTCTAAATTATGTATAAAGAAAACAATTTTTGAACAAAACAGAATCATCTAATTCTAAATTGAAACCAAAATATATACAAAAAGTTTTGTTTAAATAAAATTTAATTTTAGCTCAAAATAAAAAAAAAAAAATTCAAAAATTTCAAAAGATTTTAAAAGTTTTTCAAGCGCAAAATAGTAAATAACCAAATTATGTGAATTTTTGTTTTGTTTAGCATAAAGACTATAAAGAAACGCATATTTTGTTAATTTTTTAAAGCTGTAGTTTGTATAGTTTGAAAGTATCTGTGCGCGCAAACTCCAGATTACTAATCTGAGAAAACGCGTTCTAAATTTCCAATATCTACGGACCTTCAACTGTAGTCACAGTCTATAAATGATTAGAAAGAAATAATGCAGATTTTTGAATCGGGCTTTTTGTATATTGTTGAAATTTTTTTTAATATTCATAATAAAACAAAATACGAAAACGGTTTTTTTTTTACGTTTAAAGGTTCTTTGCCCCCTTAATTGTTCGAACTATGTTCTTGAGATTAATTTCTTCATTTTGTCTTCTGCATACAATTATACACCCATCAGAACCAAAAATGTTAAATAAGTCATTATTTCAAGTCTGCAAATGAGTAATTATTTCAAGTCTGCAAATGAGTCATTATTTCAAGACGATTCGGGTTATTTATCATTGATTTTGCGAAGGAAAGCCTACGATTTCTGTTTTTTCGCACTAACATAAAAATTTTTACAGGCAGAAAATCCATATAAACCTGATCTTAACACTCGTCGAACAGTTTTAGGTGAAATTGCTGTAGAAAATGTTTCACTGAATTCTGTAACAACTTTTACAGCACTTAAACGTGGATTTTTCAATTTTTTTTTTCTAATCATAAATCTCTGATCATGTTGTATTAACTTTGACGGACAACCTTTCTTTACCTTGTTTTCTATCCTATTTTCTTCTTTAAAGCGTTTTATCACATTACTGCACTGTAGAATGGGATAAATAAATTAATTTTGAAATATTCTAAACTGATTTACCACTACTATCAGGAAAGATAATACATTTTCGAATGCTGTTAGCTGTTTCTTTAGGATTACGAGCTATTTTTAAATAATAAATAGAATAATATTTAGAAAGCAAGCAAAAATTAAAGCCAAACGATTTTTTAAATGTCACCACAATGCAAAAATAAAAATAAAGCGACAGGAGATAATTTTAATTATGAATTTATCCGAAAAATGTTTCAGTGTACAAAGACTTTTGTGGCATGTTATTTCTATGTCTCCTTACGTTTTCATTTTTATATGAAAAGAAAATCAGTCGAGATGTAAAAAAGAAAAAATCTTTGGTTATTAATTAGAATAACACAGAGATGATGTGGGAAAATATTGGAATTCATATAGGAATTCAATTCCAGGATATTTCCTTTTTAATAAAAATATTTAAAGTGTACGAACACTTTTGGTGGTCTCTGTATGAATAGGATGCTGCGAACCGTGTCAATAGAAGTATCAAATATTATTAAAAATAAAAGATTTATGTGAGAGATGATGAATTTCAGGCTATTAAATATCTTCGTAATGATAACTCTTTTTCACTTTGAATATAGTTAACCCATTTATGCTGAATTTTTGTTTTCTCAAATTTGTTTGATAAAATCACTTTAAAATGTTGCAAAATGAACTAGAAAAATACTAGAAAAAGTTACGCTAAAATATTTTTGTATTTATTTGATAAAACGTAAACATTCTAAATATGGGAATATACCTAATATTTATAATAGTATAATATGCATAATTATATGTTTCGTCAATATTTCTATAAAAAAAAAACTTTTAAATTGTATATTATATGCTATAATTAGTATTTTTATGAACTGCTAAAAAATTCTATTTATTTCTTTACAGAGACAAATAACATTATAATTATTATTAATAATAATTTAAGAATAATCGTATTTGAGGCTTAAAAACAATTTATTTCATAATCATCTTGAAAAGGATTTTACATAAATAACTGTCCTTAAAAGGCTAATAAAAATATGTACCCAATTGTGCCCAGCGCCCTATACTTTGCATGTTACAAAAATGCATAAAACATATAATTGATGGCTTGAAAAAATGGCTTGAACATATAATTTCACAATTTAAAAAATAAGTATTTCAGAGAAGTCTGCAAGCTAAAATTATGACATATTTATTTGAATCCTTGAAAGAAAAAATACAAATAAACATACTTTTTACATTTCACCCTCATGAAAAATATATAAACACCGAAAAAAGCCTTCATTTACGCAAATAAATATCCATCTTATGCATGTCATCTCTCGGTAACAGATAAAGACAATTATAGATAATTATTTCATACAATTTTCATGTTATGAAGAAGAAGAAAATTATACAAATTTATTAAAATTCGAAGCGGCCCAAAAATGGGACGCTAGGCATAAATGGGTTAAGTGTAGTTTTATCATAATATTTTTCCAATCAGAGTCAGAATTCTCCCAATAACACATATCTTATTCTGTTGTAAAGTTTCTCCAACCATCTGCGTAAATGTAGAGTAAATTGCATAATAAAAACAACATTGCATTATTCAGCTTTCGCTTGGCCTGAGAAGATGATTTGATGCAATGAAAGAAACAGAATAACCATTTCGCTTTAAAACAGATATCAGTTGTCACTATCGTTTGCGTCATTGGAACAACGGTGAGTAGATGCATGGAATTATCACATCTCTTTGCAGTATCGCTTTGTTATACTATATACAACAGAGTTTGTATAACATGAAATGCTATATGACTATTTAGTAAGAAAAACTGTCATTCAGTAATCAGACATTTAGAGAAGAATGTAAAACTATCCAGCAAAAACGGAAACGAGAAGTCAGTCAAAGAGAACTGGTTTCTTACAAATTCCTGAATATTGAGAATTTGTAAAGTAGAAAAATATTTTAGTGGAAAAAAAGTCTGTCTTTATTTTATTTCATTTACTGTTTTTTTATCTTTCTGTGTGCGTGCGCAAGTAAATGTGTACTAGTGTTACCAGGCCAAATGTCTCAAAAAGCGGGAGAGAGGGACAAAAAATGTTGAACAGCGACTTCTAAATCGGGATTTAAATATATCATAAAAACTATGTAAACGGAACACTTGCCTATAACGGAATTGTGCCTTAACCCCTTCGGGACGAGCGTCTTTTACAGAATTTTTAATATTTAATCACCGGTCTTTTAAAACAGAAATTTTTGCATATTTGAATCGGGAAAATGCTCGAATTAAATAAAGCAAAATTTAGAATAAAATTTTATTGGTGAGAATAATCAACGATTCTGAGCACCTTACGCGGCACGAATGCCGGTCGCTCGTCCGCAAGGGGTTAAATGCAAACAATTCATTGTCTCTATGGCAGGGATATCATACAACTGCACCTGATAAGACAAAATCCTCTTTTAAACGGAATGTTTCTCCTGTTTCTTGCGATTCTATCTTAGAAGGTTTTATTATACTAAAAAAACAAAAACAAAACAAAAGCACAAAAAAACACACACACACAAATTTTAGACATTAAAATGCTGTAAAAGGGGAATCGATACAAAATTCTATATTTGCAGGTATAATTGTATAGTATTCCTCTGTTAGAGACAATGAAATTTTTACTTTAAAAACAGAAATTCGTTATAAACAGGTTCCTTTTCACAAGGTTTACTGAACAAAGTAGAGCAAAACTTTTAAAACAGAATCGCTAAGAACTGAAAAAAATCCATTTTAAATAGCTTCCGTCTAAGCAGGTAGGATTGTAAGGTGTTTCTTTTGAAGGGACAATAAACATTTTCCGTTATCGACAGGATTTGTCTTTACATGTTTTAATGTATTAAGTTTCACTCAGTGTGGACTATCGAATAGCAAGACAATAAAATAAACTTAAAGGAATTTGTGTACCATGAAAAATCGAGATTTTGGCGTCCCACGCAGTGGTTACGAGGGACAGGTCTTGGAGTCCCTGAAAATCGGGACATGCTCGTGAATTGGAACACCTGGCAACACTAATGCGCACGTACATGCGCGCGTGTATGAAGTGTATTAATTATTAACCCTACATTGCGCTAATTTTTCTTTTGGAAGTATTTTCCTTTTATTCATATAAGGTGTTAGATACCAGAAATTTCAAAGAATATTTCTTAGTTTTATTTAATAGCAGACTTTAGTAATTACATAAGGTGAATATCTTTATTTGATTGCTTTATGCATCACTGCGCAGAGTAGGGTTAACTTAAGTGAAAGGACAAATAAAGTACTTTTCAGTTTTTAGCAGAAGTATGTAAAAGGCTATTAAAAATCTGTTTTGTTTCGGTTTGTTGATAAGATCATACAAATTCCTTCATATAATATAAAGGTTTCATTTTTATCTTTCTGTCTCCTTTATCTACCTTTTTTAAAAGATAGAATAATTTTCTAATTTGATAAATTATTGAAAACTAAAAGCAAAAGTCATGATTTTAAAATGGCGAAAATAACTTGAATAATATACGAAACGCTGAAAAACACATGACAAAGAGAAAATATGGAAAGGAAAATTGTAACTCTGTAAAACTAACGTAAAACATTATATGTGTTTAAAACCGAAAAATTCACCTGTCTTCCACCAAATTAAAATTTTTAAAGACAAACTGAACATGAAAAATTACGGTGGAGCCATAGCTGCCACCTTTTACGCTTTTTTCCTACCACTAAAATTTTATAGTAAATATTCTCTTATTTAATCATCGAAATCTCACGATTAAATAAGGCGAAAATCTCTATTAAATTTTAGTGGTAGCGAAAAAGCGTAAAAGTTGGCAGCTATGGATGGAGCGTTCTTAGAACAACAGGGATCGAAAAAGAGAGGAAAAATTTTATTGTCTCCACCAGTATTCCAAAACAATAATCTCCGTGGTAAATTTCTTTAACATATGCAGTAGATATATATCACGAAGATATTTGTTTCGAAACAGCGGTATGGATAAGAAAATCTTTTCCATACGACCCGAACCCTGGAGGGCAGGTTTATAAACTACAGATATTTATTTATTCATTTTTATTCCAATAATTCATATATTTTGCCAATTAATGAAAAATAATCACAGATAATTTTGAAATAACAGAAAATAATAAACTACGAATTGTTGTATCTTTTGTTTGGTGGTTTGAAAACACGTATTCTCTTGAGACTTTTTTCGGGGGGAGGGGTGGGGAGGAGATAATAGAAAAAATAAATCATTAATAGGGTAAATCAATTATGATTGATTTAATGGTTTTACGTTCATTTTATGTGAAAGTCATGTTGCGGACTTGCAGTGAATTCAAAACCCAATACACACCCAACACCCAATACACCAAGCCTGAACCAGGAATCAAAATCTAGGTAAGGTTAGAAAATTTGAAAAAATTAGGTCTTGAACTAGATTTTAATTGATACCTGATTGTTTTCGTGCTACTTTTTAGAAGTAACATTATAAGAAATCATACTTTTGTGAAAGATATCTATTCCTAATTTCCGTGACAGAAAATAAAATACATCTTTATTTCTATATTTCCATTTTATTTAATAGTTTATTATGAATTTAGGTTTTTTTATTTTATTTTTTACTGTACATTTGAAAACCAACCCATCATTTTTTAGAAATAATCAAGGTTTCCATGCAGATTTTTGATTAGTTTTCAAAGTACAATGTTTAGCGATTATATTCTACTGATAAAGGAAAATAGAAGCTCAACAGGCTACATTGCTTATCACAAGTGCTGCCAGTTGGGCAGGTTTATTTTAATCAGACTGCTTGGTAAATACCACATTTTGAAATAGAAACATTACTCATTCTCACTTGTATGCCACTATTAGCTGGTGAGGTGAACAGAATGATCATAAAGTTACATATAAAGCTTGAAGTTTCTGAAATCCAGTAGAGCTTATTTCAACGTGGGCATAACACGTAACGCACGACCGCCGCCACTCGCGTAACAGATAAAATCGCCCCCACTACACTTGACTTACCCCTTTCCTTCAAGACTCCCGGGAATGGTAGTAGACCCGATAACGGAAGATGCGAACGGAAAATTTTAAAAGATAAATTCAACAATTTTAAGACATCGAAAAGCGTTTCCGGGAGGGCTGAGGTACATCTGACGACCGATGCGGCTTCGAGCTCACTCATAGCTACCACATGTAGCATATCGAAGGTATTTATGATTTTTGTAAAACTCAAAAACGGTATTATTACTGATAGTTCAAAATATCTACCTCTAATGCTTACTGATATCGTGCATTTATTTACTGAGTACGTGAAAAAACGCCTTTTTAGCGCAGGTAAATGCTAAAAAGTATAAAGTTTTAAATAACATTAGTTTTAGTTGTAGAGAAAAGAAATTTTTATGGTTTTATTTGCTTGAGCACGGAGAAATATTTTTCTAACTATAGCTTCTATGACCTAATTATCGTATAAAAATTTAAATTTTGTAAACATTTTTTCAACTAGAAGTATACCTCTAAAACTGACGCTTTTGGACTTAGCTATATTGGATAACTCTTTATAACTTTGCGTATTTTAAATTTTCATTTAATTTTATTAGAAAAAAACAAAGGTAACTGAAAAAATAGTTCATTAATTAATAGTTCATTATGCAATGCAGGAAAAAAGAAAATGCAATCCATAAATACAGTTCTCATTGAAGCAAGAAAAATAAATGTATTCATTGTTTTAATTTGTAAGAAGTGCTTTGTAATAGGATAACGTAAATGCACCTAGTGTGTCATGTACCAATAGTTGGCTACAAATTTTTAAAGTTTAGAATCAAGCCTTAACACATTTCTGAAAAACAACTTAAAGAAATCTGACTGACTTAAATCATTAAGTGTTAGTTGTCTATAAACTGTATGGACTGTTTTTTTTTTTTCTATTGGTGGATCAGTTTATTTTCTAAAACGTCTTCTGAAAACGGTTTTTTGACAAATTCTATCAAATTTCTTTTGGAGTTCAATTTTTATTTAAAAAAATTTCTCTTTAATATTATGTCTAATTTTGCATTAAACTGCTAACTCGATTGCACTCAAAATACTTTGTTAAACAAGCTGAAAACTTACAATATGAGTATTTATTAATTTTGAATTGCGGCCCATTTTTAGATCACTATTTCTTAAACTGTAACAATAGTGGGGATATATTATTGTAGCATATTCCAAATTTTATTTTTATGTTTAATTTATTTGAATTAAGTATTTTTTAAGGTTCTAAATCTTTGTATATAACTATTTTTTTTTTTTTAATTCAACAGAACGAATAGAAGACCAGGGAGTAATGGTGAACAAGTGGTCCACTTTTAGATCAATGAAAGTGTCACTTCGCGAACACTCATGTTCACCATTTAACTCAACGGCCTGTTATGTGCGAAAATGTCGGTCGAAAGCTCATATGGTATTCACGATTAATCCGATTGGATTTCAGCCGCGATCATGTCCAATTAAATTGATGGTGAATACCATTTGTGCTTTCGACCGACGTTTTCGCCCTTAACCAGCAGTTGAGGTAGTTGTTGAAAACAAGCGTTAGCTGCCACATATGTGATTGTTAAAAGGACAAGTTAATAGCTGGAATAATTTATATTTTAAACTTGGTTACACTTTTATAGCGTTTTAAATGGAATGGCTATACTTTTTAATTTAGGTTTCCCGGCATTAAATAATTTTTTTGTTTCACTAGAATTTAGAATTTGGTTTCGTCATGTTCTAATTATAGGCAAAAAATATCAGAATATTCGATAGTTGATTATTTTACCTATGTGCAGAAAAATATAATATTATATAATCAAATTCAGTAAGAGTTTTGTGTAATTGGTTCTGCTGTAGGAATACAAATTCACATGAACATAAATAGAAAAAAAATAAAATATCGGCATTCTTTAGATCTTAAAGGACCTTGTTTTGTAAGAATTCATTCATTTGTGTAAGATATTCTAAATCCTTCTAATAGTTAAATTAACAATTAACTATTTTAAACAGCAGATCCATGAAATCGTGTTGCAGAAAATTACTATGCTTTCTACGACAAACTTCATTAACACCAAAAGTTTCCCGCAGGAATATTCTCAAAAGTAAAAAAAAAAAAAAAAAAAAAAAAAAAAAAAGAACAAATTAGGACAGAAAAAGTAATATAATTTAAAAGTTATCAACTTTGTATGCTGGAGAAGGCAAAATTGTAGTGGAAATTTTGGGAAGAGAAGGAGATGCGAGTTTTAAATATTTTTTTTTTAAAGCAGAAATCTGTGAAGTACTGAAGATTATCTCCCTAAAAGCCAAAAAAAATATGAATAGAGAAAACGAAGGAATACTTAGAGAAAAAATTTTGCTCTAATGTCTATTATTTTCTTCGATATAAATTGAAAATTTTATGTTATTTTTCCCTTATCATTTATTATAATCTGGTTCTAAAAACGGGAAAACGTATTTTTACTGCTATAAAACTCTGAAAATAAATAAATTCAACGTATCATAACTCGGTAAGTTTTAGTCGTAGGCGATAGGAATTTTTGCTTTATAACTTGTTAGAGATTGGGCAATTACCTTATATTACATTTACCTTATATATTTTTATTTTTCATAATTTATCATCCGCATATTATAGTTGAACTAAAACTTTTAAACTTAAATTGGCAGTGCCAAAATTTATTCCTGAAGCATGCCAAAAACGTAGAATTACAAATTTTGTATCCAATTTTAGTCATTAGTTATCGATGTTATACATTATAGAAAAATGAGCCATTCACTGTTAAAGAGGAAGTCAGTTATTTAGGCTTAGCTCGAAAAATTTATATATGTGTTTTATTACTTTTCGTTTAATATGATATATTTCAAAAGACCAAACATAACTTGCATTCATATTTTTTATGTTTAGCCCAGTGGTTAGGGAATTGAATTCGGAAATAATTAGGGGAAAGCTGGAAATTGTTTTAACCCCTTCAGTTTAGGTCTAGAATGAATATGCTACGTTTCCCCCCTCGTACTAGGTGAGCATTAGGAATTATACATTGATTTATAGTAAAAAAAAACACGTTTTTTTTAAAATACCATAACACTATCTCGAAATCACTAACTTTTTCAAAAACATTGTCAATACAAATGTTGTAGAGCTTAACATCCTGAATAAAATGAGTAGCTACACTTAATACGTCTGTTGAATATTAAGGTCCCAATTCTACTTTAAAGTTTTAGCCCCGTGATCAGAGGGTTGAAATCAGAATTAATTAGGGGAAAACTGGAAATCATTTTAATCCCTTCAGATTACGTCTAAAATGAATATTCTATGTTTTTCTCTTCGTACCAAGTAAGCGCTAGGAAATATGTACTTATTTACATTCGAAAAATATGTTTTTCCTTAATATTTTTAACAATATCTCAAAATAGTTAATTCATCAAAAACATTGTCAATGCAAATGTTGTAGAGCTTAAAATTCTGAATAACATGAGCACCGATATTAGTATTTTTGTTCAAAATTTAGGTCGCAATTCTAATTTCAAAATTTTGCCTTAATCGCTAATCAAGAGCTTGAAGTCCGGAGAGACCAAGTTACCTAAGAATATCTCAAAACAGCTAAGTCTATTAAAATCATTGTCAGTGCAAATGTTGTAGAGCATAAAATTCTGAATAAAATGAGCACCCACATTAATATTTTTGTTCAAATTTAAGGTCGCAATTCCAATTCAAAAATTTACCTTAATCACTAATCAAGACCTTCAAGATAGGAGAGATCAGATTTCCTTAACAATATCGCAAAACAGCTAACTATATCAAAATATTGCTAATGCTCCTGTTGTAGAGATTAAAATTCTGAATAAAATGAATACTCACATTAATATTTTTGTTCAAAATAAGGTCGCAATTTCAGATATTGTTAAAAATATTAAAGAAAAACGTGTTTTTCGAATGTAAATGTGTACATATTTCCTAACGCTCACTTAGTACGAAGGGGAAAACATAGAATATTCATTTTAGACCTAATTTGAAGGGATTAAAACGATTTCCATTTTTCCTCTAATTAATTCTGAGTTCAACCCTCTGACCACGGGGCTAAAATTTTAAAGTAGAATTGTGACCTTAATATTCAACAACAGTATTAAGTGTAGGTACTCATTTTATTCAGAATTTTAAGCTCTACAACATTTGTATTGCTAATGTTTTTGAAAAAGTTAGTGATTTCGAGATAGTGCTATGGAATTTTAAAAAATCGTATTTTTTGACTATAAATTAATGTATAATTCCTAACGCTCAATTAGTACGAAGGGGAAAACGTAGCATATTCACTCTTGACATAAACTGAAGGGATTAAAACAATTTCCAGCTTTCCCCTAATTATTTCCGAATTGGGCCTTTTTTTGCTCCCCTACGACTGGGCTAGTTATAAAGACTGTTTGTAAAATAATAATTAATAAATGATAGTGAAATTATTAATTAATTATATAAATGTAAACGTAAATGCACTTTTGGTCACTAGTAGAATGATATAGTCGAAAACTCACCAAAAGAAATGTTCGTTCACTTTTTGTTCGTTGATTGTAAAGTTACAATCAAAGGTATAAAATTGGTAACGTTATTTAACCATTCTTTAAATTTAAATTGAAAATATTTTTTTCTCTGCCATGCTACATATGCTATACATCATAACGCCAACGATATACTTACAGATTTCCGCACGAGCATATTACCCTCGTTAAGAAACATTTGATTTATCATTATTTTTATAGTTTAAACTGGCAATATCAAAAACATTGACACAGATTCTCGAGCACATTTTAATTCATATTTAACCCTTTCGGGTCTGATGTACTATTAATAGTTCATGTCTTTTCATCGAGTATTATTTTGTCATAACCATTACTTTTGTTACTATCTACTATGTTACTATACTAGTGATAGTAAATGTCTATACTATTCTTATCATTGCTTCATTCATGTTTTGTCATTTAGTAATTATAATAATAATAAAAGTTTACTTATTTCTCTTGCCCCGTTGGCGATTCCGTTATTTTAAACATATATTTCACTCTTTAAATTTAAAATGCAGGTTTTTTTCTGAACGAATTATGTGCACTAACACGCAAAAGGGAAAAAAAAATTAGAAATTTGTAATACCTGTTAAATACTGCTGTAAAACGATATTTTCCAAACGTCTCCAAAAACTCTTCCTTAGCTCATTTTCATATTAATATACATTGAATAGTACGCAAAATAACTACATTCGTTAGATTTCCGACAATGAGATATTCTTTAAAGTTCAGTAAATCTATTTGGATAGCTACGATTAACATTATTAACATAAAAGTAATTCTGCCTTCAAAATTGAAAAAAAAAAAAAATCGGACCTGAAAGTGTTAAGATGGTTTTCTAAATGGAACAGCGGAAATTCCTGGTTAGAGTAAATTTTGTATGTAAAATCGAATGTAAAACAGAAAAATAGGGAGTTTTATATTGAGAATTTCAAAGTAAGCATGAAAATAAATATGTATATGTATAGTGCCTCCAAGAAAATTTCACAATATAGTAGTATTAACATCATAAAGAAAGAACTTTGGTGCAGACAGCTTTATCCTGTTTTATATTAAATATTTTATATTGTCATTGATACACTGAAATTCTTTCTTTTTGATCCTAAAATTTTACATTTTAAGATTTCTATTTGACATACATACACTTAAATGTTTACATTTTTAATTATTTAGATTGACGTTCATACATTGAAAATCTTATAACTTGTATGACTGTTTTCATATTTTCTAAGCAACAACTTGAAAAATCCCGTATTTATGCATGAAAATTACGAAGTGTAAAACTAATAAAGCTGTTTTATCATTAATTAATGCTGATATTTTATGTCCATAATTAATTTTGTTAAGATAGATATTTTTCGATAAGATGTGATTATTTTTTCTAATTAAGTGATGCAGTCTTTAATTCCAAACGATTTTCTTTCATTTATGGAACAATATTTTGAAATGTTTTCCATCTGTACTTGAGCATTCACTTGTTTTTCCCATTTCATAAGTAAACTTAAAAGGGAAAAAAATATTGAACTAGTTAAGATACTCGATCATTACTTTGTGTGTTTTTTTAAATCTTAGAAACATGTTAAGGAAGCCATACCTAAACTACTTAAACGTAAAAAAGCTTGCAGTCACCATGAAATTAGGTCACCCATTAAAATGACTTCTAGAAGTAAAATGCTGCAGAATCAGAGTAGTATGGTAAACTGAGACTGAAAAAAAGTAGATGTCCCCTCAACTCATCGTTGGAACCATCTGCTTATAATGTATATTCTCACGCGCTTACTTCGCTTGCCTTTAACTTATGTAAGCACGAATGTTGTCTGAGAAAAAATGGTATTTAAAGATTAGTGGTTTTTCAAGAAGGAAAGCCGACACCTTCCTTCCGGGTACATAAGAATATTTAAGAGTAAAGGCAAATTTACTTTCAACGGAATGTAAATAGAAAGTGGTAGTTAAAGGCTAAGATATACTGATAGACTTGGAACCTCATGGAATACGTTAGAGCTACCCAACCATTTCGATGGTCGACAGAGATCTCTTCGTAACCTATTTCCTTTTTTTTTTTTTTTTTTTTTCTTCTTTGCATCTTAATCAATTCTCTTTCTAAACGAAATTTGTTCCATTAAGATTTCTTGTAACGGAAACATCTTTAAACGAAAAATACTATATTTAGTGCTGCCACTGGTGATTACTTTTATTTTCTACTCTCACCACTATTTTGAGAAAATAAATTTGGTGGTAGATTACTATTGCACACATTGTCAAAGTGTATATGAAAAAATGTTTTTTGAGAAAGCGATGCGAGATAAAATTAAAATATAGTTGGCTATTTTTTTTTTCTGGCAGCGCTGTATATTAGAATATATATTTCAAAGTGTAGAATATTCGAATTTTCGCCTTTAGAATAATTTTGTTGTCATAATATTTATAATAGAACACTTTAATATTTTTATTATATTTATCTCCTTGAGATGTTAAATTACTTGATTAAATCACACTGCTTCCCAATTTACGACGAACTTGAATACAGCATCGTACCCTTATCTCTCTTTTTCTAATACCAATATTTACGAATAGTTCATCATGTTTTATCCCATAATTTCTGTCATTAAATAAAGATAATATTTTTAATTAACTGAATGAGAATTTTGGATGAATTTTTATGGGTTAAGGTAGAATTAAAGATTTTATATCAGAGAGTTTTCAATTGATGGGCCGTCAAATAAAAATTTTATAAATAAATAGTTAAAACATTTTTCTGGAGAAATACTGAACCGATTTAAATTTTTTATAAGTAGTTTTGGCAGTACCTAAAATCCAAATTGACCATTTTGCAAGAAATAAAAATAAATAATTCCTTTTAGTTCAATAAGGAAAGTCGGTTGGTTTCTTTCTTTCTTTCTTTTTTTTTTTTTTTTCAGATACACTAGTCAGACTTAATAACTAAACAAATTGGTCTCATCACTCCTTCTAAGTTCGCTATTTTGACGTAAAACATAATTTGAAGAGAAATTTTAAATTTAACTTACCAAGTTTAATTCAATGGATATGAGGCAATTATATCAAAAATTATTTTTTTTTTAAATTGGAAGATTGCACCATGAAATATATTAAAAATTATGTATTTAAAATAAAATACACTTACTTAATAAAATACACTATTTGCTAAAAGGTACACACATTAAAAATATACATTAAAACATCAATGTTTCAGAACGTCTCAGAATGATACACAAGTGTATCATCCTGAAGACGTTCGCAGATGCGAAACGAAACGTTGATGTTTTAATGTATATTTTTAATGTGTGTACCTTTTAGCAAATAGTGTATTTTATTTTAAATAAATAATTTTTTAAAAAATTTTTGAAATCATAGTGTAAAAATCGCCCACAAGCTATATTTCCAACGCTCAAACGAGGATCGAACAGAAACAATATAATGAATGCCATAAAATGTTTGCATGTTCCTGTAAATGAACTATAAGATTTACGAACGTGATTAAAGAACTCATCTAGGATACTTCCCAGATCAATACATTGTCCCAATTAGATTCGAATTTGTTCAGTATTTTGAATGTTATCTTGTGACAAATTTTGTACATATTTTGCTTTTATATCGTCATGCAAATTATTTTTTAAAGTCAAAGGAAAAGAGAATATTTTACATGACAATTTGAAGGGGCGAGCTTGTATTATTTATAGCACTTAAGTTAAATAGTCAACTGTTAAATTTTCACAAGAAATTTTGAATAAAATTTTTCTTTAATAATGTACGTGAAGTAAGTCATTTGTTTACTTCCAAATCAATTTTTCATAAATTCTGGTGGCGGTCAATCTTTAAACATTTTAGCAATAGAATTACATCGTCTCTGAAAGGGTTAAAGGATAACAACACCTTGACGCCTCAAAATTTAAGACTTTTTCGGTAATATTTTCAAAAGAAATGGAAAGTGCTTAAAAAAAATCATTTACACAGAATTATATATATTGCAAATGGTAGCTTGACAGCTAATGGGCAGACGAGTTTCGGAGAAAAAAGGTGAAGTGGTGAATAGGGTAACTTATCGTAGACTTAACCTAGCACAGGGGTAGCTAACTGTGGCACGCTAGACACCACTAAAATTTTATAGTAATCATTGCCTTATCTAATCATCGAATCTCTGTGATTTAAGAAGTCGGCTATTTCTTTAAAAAATTAGTGGTATGTCGCGTGCCACAGTTGACCAGCCCTGTCCTAGCACAATGAGAAAAAATATTTTCCAAAAGCTAATAAAATAAGTATTCATTTTTTAAAATATGCATTTTTAGTGAAATGGTATCAATTCAAAGTAAAGGGTAAATTTTCATCCAAAACCCAAACGTTACAGAGAAAAGCGAGATATCAATTCTTCAAAAAGTTCTTACTTGTTTAATTAGAAAAATATTTGATAATAAATTTTCAAATAGGTCAAGTGAATTAATTGACTGAAATTTTGCGGAGTTTGAGTATTCACCGATTTTGAAAATGCTGCTTTGTGAAAAAAAAAGAAAAGAAACAAACAAACACGTTTAAAGTTTTTGTTACTGTTTAATCGCTGTACTGCTCTCTAAATCCTTAGCTCCGGCATTGTCCTTTTACTTTTGATATCGATTTCTAACAAATAAAATATATTTTCCTCTGTATAGCAAATACTTTAAAGTGCTAAGTTTTTTTCAAAATTCTGAACTTGTAAATGTAGTGTTACTTCTTATTATAGATTTTCATGCGTTATTGCCGTTTTGAAAATTCTTAAAAAAAAAAAAAAAAAAAAAAAAAAAAACTCTTTTGTAAAAAACAAAATTTTTCAATTTTTGGATTATTTTTTGTGAAGACAAATCCATGCACATATATATTTTAAATATATCATTTTAATATTTAGATATTTATGTATTTTTTTTTCAAATGTTTCAGAAGGATTCTTCTTCACAAGATATATTTAAAATTTTCATTTTATAAATAGCCTATGCAAAATTCAATATATACTATTTTAATAGGTCAATTTGAAAAGAAATTTATAAATTGTATTGCTTTGAAAGATTATGATTTAACTTGAAAGAAAAGGGAAATACGATCCTCAAGTTGCCTTATTCTTTGAATTTCGAAGGTGTCTAACACCCCTATTTCAGTTTAATTTTTGTCTATGTAACATTTTAATAGTAGAATTTGTGGCTGTTTAGTATAATAGCAGAATTTGTAATATTATTCTGCGATTAAATAAGGAGAAAAATCACATTAAAAATTGTGATAGAGCGGCACGCGCCCTGAATCTGCTTCATATCTTTTGGACACCTTGAATTTTGAAATAAAGCCAGAAGCTTCTGGAATGATTCATACAAATATGGAAAAATCTTTAGTAGTTTGCGAATACCAAGAATCCCACAAATTCGTTAATGTTTCATAAATTCACAAAAAATGAAGGAATTGATGTAATCGAATACGGTTTGAAGGGAGACTTATTTTAGAAAAAGAAGATTTATTTTAATACTATAAAAATATTTGGTTGAAACATTTTCCGATAGAGGGTGCCACGCGAATTAAAATCGGAAAATGTTGTCCAAAAAAACCCCATTTATTTGTACTCAGTTAAAACTTTAAAGCGTTTTGCAACAGCAAATGCTGAATGCGTCCAATAGAATAAGGGATTACACTTTGCAGGTGAGTGAAGTTTTGCTAGTCCGCTTCTTTTTTACATTCAGGGTTGCTTAATTGATAAAATCTTTTTGAAATAGTAATACTCGAGTTCATTAATGGAGATTTAATGAAACTAAAACAAGGCAATTTATGGTATTTTAAAAAAGTTGCAGTAATCAAGCAACCTGAATAATAAAAGTAAAGGACTGTCAACTCTCGGTGAGTGAGAACATTTTTAGCAGACGGATTGTGGGGTTGTCAGTTTTGCCTTTTTTTTATTCAAAAATTCTAAAAATAGTAATTTTTCACTTTAAATAATCATGTGAAAGACGATCATTAAATAAAGCAAAAATTACTATTCGGAATTTCTATTATTAATTCAAAATTTTTGTTTAAAACAAAACCTCCAATTTCATCCTGCCGGATGAATTCAGGAGATTATTTCACGAATCAGCATTCAGCAACGTCTTAAGGTATCTACTTACAATAAAATGGCCGTTTTGATGAAAGTTTCCGATTTTCTTTTTTTATTGTTTTATTTGAAAAAGCGATCTTTTAAGATCCCAAATCTGCTTTAATTATTTCCCTACAATTACTAGAAGAGGATTTATGGCCAATTTAATAAACAATAACTAATCATTCAAAAAACGGAAGTGGGCGTAGGAAGGACAGGAGAAATATAAATAAAGATTCTATGCGTAATTTTCATACGTCTTTTACCTAAAAACACTAATAAACCTTAATTGACGCATCTACATTCATTTTGTTACCTTAAAATTACCTAAAAAGAAATATTTAAATGCGATTTCTGGAATATAATTTTTTTTTCTTTATTTCGATGTACAATAAAGGTCATTACATAAAATGCTTTAAACACATTTCAGTGCAATTTTCTCAGAATGCTTTCGATATTACTTACTATTTTCTGAAGTCGAATCTAAGCTCTATGTGATAATGTAATTATTTTATAGCTACCCGAATATAAAAAAAATAGTAATTTTTAATAAAAAATATCTATTTATTGACACATTTTGAAATAATTCAGGTAATTTTGAAGTTATTGTAAAACTCGTAGCTCAGCGCACAGGTAAGTGTAATAGTAGTATGCAGTACAAAGGAAATTAAAATATATTTAGTTGAATTGAGTGTACGTTGTCTGGCCTAGGCATGAAATTTTCAAAAAAAAAAAAAAAAAAAAAAAAAAAGAGCAAAACCGCCAAATTTTTACTTGCTTCTTTCTAAAGAAAGTATTGTAATCGAAATTTTCTTCAACTTATGCTTTTTGACAGATGTACATGTCATAGAGGTCATTCCGAAAAACATATTTATAAAAAAATGTCTGTCCGTCCGTTCGTGCGTCCTCTTTGTATCATCAAAAAATGTATGAAGTTATGCAAAGAATTGAACCGAATTTTTTGGGTACGTTTTTAGCTATGACCATCTACTACCATGTGAATTTTGTAACAATCCACCGGAAGGGGGCGCTGTAATAGAGATTTTTCATACTTCTTTTGTACATCGGCTGTTCAAGCAGCGACGAGGAATTCGCATCCAACTAACCCGGCGATTCTCGGGCAGTTGATGTACAAAAGAATAACGAAAAATACTGATTTTATTAAATATTATGACTGAGATTAACTCGTTTTTACTCAGATTAGTAAAATGAAGCAGAAAATTCAGAGGAAAATCAAAATTGATGTATTATTGAAGTAATAACACTGAAGTATTAACATGTGTAGCAACTTTTTTGAATATTAACATTTATGAGAAAGAAGAAAGTTTTGGTATTGGCACATCCGACTAGTTTAAAATGTTTTGAAGATATTGATAGGATTTTATGTTTTTTCATCATTCTGTATTACAATTGAATTAAAAACACGTGTATTTATTCAACATTGCATATATATATAATAAATTTGAAATCACAAATGTATGAATAAATTGGTAAAGTTCTAAAGATGAATTAGAAATGAACATAGGAAACCAGTATGTAAAATAAGAAACTATGAATAACTCACAGAATCTTCAGAGGAGCTTGTGAGTTCATTCATAGAAGATGCGTTATTTCATCCAATGTTGTCGGCATTGAGCCAAAAATGACAAATTTTAGCTCCTTATAACGCAAAAATAAGAGAAAATAGATAATAAAAATCCAAGAGATCTAAATAAGATACACCTCACACAGGATATTAAAAATTAATAGAGCAAAATACCTAAATTACATACTAGGAAGCATAACTGCAGCACGTCTGGATGGTAAAACAGAGTTAGGCCTATTTTAACATGTGGGTCTGGCCTACAGTTGATTATCTGACTGAAACCCATAACTTTGCTGCCATCTGGTGTGAGAAAGGGAAAATGTAAATTGGAACTGGATTATTAACAATAATGTTTGGTTCTGCCATATTTACCCCCAAAAAATGAATGAAATTGATTGAAGATATAAAGAAATGACTTAGACTAACATTTAGTTAAAGTAGAATGAAAAAAAAAATATGAATAAACTTGATAATTACTGAGTAAATACAAAAATAAAATAAAGAATAGAAATAAATTAATAAAAAATAATATATAGAGAGGAAAAGGTCCAAATACCGGCTACTACTTTTGTTTTCAATCTAGATCATACAATTTTCAAAATTAATAAAATAAAAAGTGACAGCAGGGTACCTTGACATGTTTTACACATGTTTAGAGAAAAAAAAATCAGTTTAAAAGGCGTTTCCTGTTTATAAAAAGCAAAATTCCGAAAGTTTTCAAAATTTGAGTTTTTAAAATCGGGTCTAAATACCGGCTACCTAAGTTTTTTTCCAAAAGATCACACAAATAGAGCTAATGACAATTATTAAGCAATAATAATATTATATTAATAAATTTTATTGATTAATGACATTTGTTATGCAGAGAAAAAATACGCAAATTTTAATAAACAAGTATTTTTGTCGAATTTATAAAATTCTTTTTGACTATCTCTCACAGTCTTCTTCCCATTATGTTTCTAGTTTTATTTTTTAACGTGTAAAACTAAAAAAAAAAAAGCTTGCTGATTGAAATGAGAATTATTTTATCCGAAAAAATCACAAACATAATATCGCTCTCTGCGTCGGTGCAGTCCCTATCAGCACACATATCGCATTCTTAGCAGTGAACACAGAATCCCCTCCCCCATTCTTGTCCACAGAGAAAGCACCCAGGCAGAAGACACAAATTGCATCATCTTCCTCTGTTGGATATTTTCCTTTTTCGCATTTTAACCCTCACGCTGCGTAATTGTTTTATCAAAATAGCTTCAAAAATTGCATATTTAACCCCTCCGCAACGAGCGTCTTTTAAGAATTTTTATTCCTTCGTCACCTGTTTTTCAAAACAAAAATTTTTGTATAATTTAATCAGGAAAATGGTCCGATTAAATAAGGCAAAATTTACAATAAATAAATAACTGGTGGGAATAATCTAGGAGGGTTAATTAGACGGAAAAATTGCATCCCCGAGGAAATCTCGGGTTGCGCAAATTATGCACCTTTTACGTTGCTAGAGGGAATCTCGGGTTGTGCAGCGAGAGGGTTAAAATACAATTTCTGCCTCTTTTGCCTGGTTTATTCCGTGACTTTCTTTTTTCTCTTCACATTTACTACAGGCAATTTTGGAGTATCCAACAGCGCTTTTTTGCGAAGTAATCCGGTAACTTGTGCCGGTCCTGAAGAATTATGGCCACGGTTGCTTTTTTCATACTACGAAATGGGACTGGAACTATTTTTGAACCATTTACATTAATTTGTTAATTATGGAACTATTTAAATTAATTTGTTTTCCTCCCTTTCAAGCAGAGCAACCGAGAGAGGTCCAAATACCGGCTAGCCGGTATTTAGACCTCTCTAGGTAGCCGGTATTCGGACCACTGCTATGTTTAAGTTAAAATTGGTATTAGTCTTTCATATAATAAAGTACCAATAATATGCGCGTGGCATTTGAGAGCTAAATATGTCTAAAAAATAACTTCATCAACAATTCAAGCCAATATACGACCAGTATATTTAAAAAAAAAATGAGAAACACACATGTGAAAAACTTTTAAGGTACCAGATTACATCGATTCGACACTTTTGTATTTACTATTTGTAAATGAGACAGACTTCGGTGACGTACTTTTCGAAACTTTCTTCTCTCAATTAAAGCTACAAACTCTGCCTATCACCGCTAGGCTGCGCTGCGCTCAGTTCTCAGAACAGCTAGTAGCCGATATTTGGACCCTAGCTGGTATTTGGACCTTTTCTTCTATATAACCATTAAAAACAATTACAAATTACCTCAAAGAAACATAGTAAAGAAAGAATTAACCCTCTCGCTGCACAACCCGAGAGTTTCTCGGGCAACGTAAAAGTAGCAAAGTTTGCGCAACCCGAGAGTTTCTCGGGCAACGTAAAAGTAGCAAAGTTTGCGCAACCCGAGATTCTATCGGGATGCATATTCTCTGTCTAATTAACCCGCCTTGATCATTCCCACCAGTTACTTTTTATTGTAAATTTTGCCTTATCTAATCGGAGCATTTTCCTGATTAAATCAGACGAAAATTTTTGTTTTGAAAAACCGGTGGCAAAAGAATAAAAATTCTTAAAAGACGCTCGTCGCGAAGGAATTAAGTACACAATTTTTGAAGCTATTTTGATAAAAACAATTACGCAGCGAGAGGGTTAAAGGAATAAAATGGAAATTTGTAGAACAAAGGTAGAATCCTCAGGCCCTAAATAACTACGCACTACAAATAAAGTGTGTGGTTTCATCTTCGAATTAGCCATAAAAAAGCTAAATAATACGAATTTAGGGCTACCAACACACAAAAAAAAAACCCGAAAAAAATTGGAAAAAGAATTATATGAAAAAATAAATACGGATGTAAATGGATTGAAAAAGAAAAAACATATTACTACATTGAGATCCTACGTAACCAGCAATGAGATATAAAAAACAAACAAAGGCAAGATTATATGCAACTGTTTCCAGGAGAAAAAGTAAGCGCTACGGACGTAGGCAGATACCTCAGTTATGGTGTAATTTTTCTGGTGACGGACTTATTTAGTGCTTGTTTTTTAGCAAACATATTTTACAGACAAATACGCTAAAATATCAGCATTAATATTAACATTAAAATTAATATTATTTTGTTGCTCTTCATGCATACGTAAAATTACGTCGAGCTGAAAATGTTTAATTGAGAAATGATCGTATCCTAAAATCACCGATATTTCGGTTTGAAAAAACTGATTAATACAATGTGAAATCTAACCGGTAAAGTTTCCAAAATCAGTGGCAGCAAAATAAATTTTGTTTTTATAAATGCTCCTGAAAATCCCAAAAATATATTGGTTTCTGAAGCCTCTAAAGATAAAGAATGCTTTTCGGCACCATTTGTAACTCGGAAGATGTTATTGCATATTTTCTTATGTGGTTATATTATATTTTAGTAGTTTAAGGTACGTCTCTCTTTTTTACAGTGTTATACATTCATATCTTTTAAAATTTTATAAATATTATTTTGTTTAAATAAATATCCCGCAAACTGTATTCGGTTGTACCGATTTCATCCATTTTTATGACATTTTGACATTTTAACAAATTTATGACATATCCCGCATACAGGGTGTTCCAGAATTATTGTAAGACACTTTAATTATTTTTTAATTGTTTATTCGTTTTTTTTGTGCTGGAATGATCCGAAATTTAAATAAATTCAACGTATCACAACTCAGTAAGTTTTGGTCATTGAAAAATGGAATTTTCACTGTTTTAGCTGCCTTAAGATGGAGAACTGTTTTCCATACTTATAGGACTAGGGACCGTATGAAAATATAAAAGTGAAAATTTGTAAAAATTATCGGCAGGACTATTTCATCAATATAATCTTAATTCCTACCTTATCTAGAACACTTTTGCACATTACATTGCCTACCCGTCTCCTACAGGTGAAAAACAAAAGAGCCTTACAATCTTTTTTAGATCCCCTGTATAATAGGATGGGTAGATATTATTTTGATCACAAAAAGATTAAAAACTGAAAATAGTTCGAAAACTTTCTTTGATAATTTAAACAACAGTTTTTTCCCCTTCATATTCGACATATTGTAGTTATGGCATGTATTTATGCATGCATGCATATTCTATTCATGCAGATCACCGTTTTCAAATGTTAATCAAAAGGCTTGATAAAAGACAGTAAGAAAAAAAATTATTAAAAAATGGAAAAAAAAAGGAGAGAAACGTTAGGGCTGAAAAAGTTAATTCGGCAGCAAAGTAAATAAAAAGCTGACCAAAACTTAATTTTTTTGTATTTGCAAGACGGAGATAAAGAAATCTATTACTAAAAATACCTAGTCAAATTACAAAGATCATGTTGATCATGAAAAGGTATTGAGAGAGGGTAAATCACTGCAGAAACTAAAAAAAAAAAAATTATTTTCCTGTCAGCGTTTCTCGATGCTGAAATTTACTTATTGTATAGGAGAATGAAGAAACCATCACTGAATAAAACTCATAAAATACAAGGTTTAAAATAGACTCAACAGGTGCACATAGCAGCAAGATCAGGGAAACATAAATATGCACAGAGCATATCATGCTGTTATCTATTTTATACGTATATCAAAATACACTTAATTTAGATGCATTGTTGGTTTTTAAAAGCTACTTGAGGACTTGGTAGATTTAATTTCAGACGCCACACGGCGAGCCCATTTAAGAAAAACGTGCTAAAAAATAAAATTTGAAGTTAGTTCTTAATATATTTTATTCATACTTATAGAGCGATAGGTAAGGCAAAACTTTGCTGGTTCAGACAGCAAGGAAATAAATATGAAAATTTTGACGATTCATACCCAACAAGCTGATTGGGGGGGGGGGGGGGGTCAATCTGAGCAATAGATTTCATTACTTGGAGCATTATGACAAATTCAGAGCTTCTATTCCCATGCCAGTTATTTTTGCTCTTTCTAAAATGGATAATGAGTTGAGTGGTGTGTGTATATTTAAAATTGGCTACTACTTCGTGCAACTTTTTCAGAAAAAAAAAATTACATGTGTATTTTATTTTATTTTTCACTTTTTGCTACGTATTTTTTGCCACGCTGTATTCAATTTTGGTTCTAAATTTTTGAAAATTTTTTCCCCCTTTCTTCTAATACTATTATTCGACCAAAAACTCTCCGTGAATAACATACAAAAAATTAAAACTTTTGTTAAACTTTGCTCCACACTTTATATCTAACAATCAACGATAGCCATATCTCACGAAGAGTTACTCATGACGACCTGGGGTTGGTTTTACTCGATTCAGTGTCCAAAAATTTATAGATTTTGATACCCCAGACGACTTTTTTTTTACATTTTTTATTTATTTTTTATTTTTGGAATGCTTTTTTCAAATTTTGGACCCCTTATTCAGCTGATAAACAAAGCCGTTCACCTATCTGGTTAGATGTTTTTTGTGGTGAAAATATGTTTCCAAGTCACCCATTCAAAAGTTATTGATTTTTAGAGGCTTTTTTGCGATTTTACCCCACTATGCGTCGTGTTGAAAAACGTATTTGTAAGTGAGATGTGATGGTTTTATTTTACACTCTAAATAAAAAGGAGTGACTATTCACTCATTGGAGAAAACATCGGAGGAAGAAACACATTGAGTCAAAATATGCCCAACCTCTTTAGAGTGACTATTCACTCTGAGAAAAAGTGAAAATTTTGACTCTCTGAAAGAGTGAATAGTTACTCCTATAATCTATAGTGGGAAGTGAATATTCACTCTAAATAGGGGTGGATAATCACTCTTTCGGAGGAGTGACTATTCACTCTTGCTAAAGGAGTGCGTTTTTCCACTCCTGGTAGGAGTGAATAGTCACTCTTTCGTAGGAGTGAATGTTCATTTTTTATGGGGTTGATTCTTTTTTTATTTTGCTTTTAAGGGCATTTTAAAAGAATCACATCTTTTACAGCATGCAATGAAAATAGATATAAGCGTAGTAAAAATTGGAATAAAATACTTTATTAGTACTATGTATTTAATTCATACTTTGTAACACTAATTGAACTTTTAAGGAAAAATTCAGTTAAAGTTACATATGAATTAAATTAGATTACTGACAGAAAATAACTAAAATATTTTATTATAATCTTATCCCTTGTGTTTGTTTTCATTACATTCCCTATAAATGTATGATAATTTTAAAATGTCCATAAAGGCAAGTAATTAACCGAAATCTTTTTCAGTGAATGTTATATTTTCATTTTCAGATACCCATTTAATATTTTAATAATTCCCGTGATGTACGTTAATTATGTTCTTTTTTATGTGTAACTCAAATTTGAAATATCTAGTTCTCAGAATTCATTGCTAATTGATTTAAATCTAATCAAACGTTATTGTTTAATACGTTTTAGTTACTTTTACATTTTTATTAATAACTGTATAATAGGTGGATGTTATATGATTAACAACGAGTGATTTCATTTTAATTTTTGTTTTAAATATAAAATCATATCTTTTTAGCGCAATTTTGCAGAGCCCTATTGTTCTAAAATATTTTTAATTTTTCACTAAAAACACAATGCTTATCAACTCACATCTTTTTTTTTAATATATTATATATAATTTGATCTAAATATTAAGAATGTGTAAGATTTCTTCTTACGTGTTGTGATCTGTCATTGTTTTATTAAATATGAACATGGATCTATATATGTTCTGTGGAATATGTTTATACTTTTCTTTTAAACATATTCCTTAACTTAATCATGAAGATTATATGATGAGCCATATTTAATTTAAAATTTTTGTCTTGTATATGTTGTATTTTGGGAATATGAGCTAAATGGATTTCGTATGTTTTATAGGAAAAAACTGATCTCGAAAATAGAAAAAAGAAAGAAATATAAAAATAAAAGAAATGACTGCATATGTACTGTTTTTATTGTTTGAAAAACATTTTTATTCTAAAATGTATTTATTTCTCTCTTTAAAATATATTCAATCTTATATTACATAAGTGATACTATGAACATAAAAAAAATATATACTAAAGCAGTTCTATCTATAAACTTCACATCAGGCATAAAAAACTATTTGAATGCTTACATACCATGTTTTATTTTTTACTGCCAATAATTACGTGTATCATATCTATTTAACTCATAATCCTAACATACAAATTCTACCAGGAATAAAAGATTAAAATTAAATAAGACTTACCTTTACAATAATATCCATTTGTTTTAATCCTAAAAATGACGGACATCTTTCTCCAAGAGAAGGATATTAAAAAAAGGGTCATAGACGTTTTCTTTTCAGATTAGCTGATGAGTAATACGAATATATACAGTTAGATATCTACAGAAAATTCGGTTTCCTTTTCGTCCCAAAATCTGAACTGCACCGAAATTTTCAGCATTACCCTTATATTTTGAACTGTATTGACTCAAATGAGACATTCTTTATTTAATACGTTGAACTTCACTGTGTATATCAGTCATGACAGGCTGGAGATGCGAGTAAAAATAATGCAAGCAATGCATTATGACTCAACTTTGAAGATCGCGTTTGGAAAAAAACTGCAGATAACAGTAATAAAATTTGAACCCCAAAACTCTTTCGAATGCTGTTTGAGAATGTTCTTCTGTATTCTTTATGAATTAATTACATTTAATTTTATATGAAGATAAAAAGTTTCCTAAATAATCGCTTTAATAATATCCATATATTTTTATTCTAAAATGGCGGACGTCTCTCTTATCTTAAAAAAGCGTCGTAGACAAGAATGTTCTGATTGTCTGATTATTAAAACCCATAGAACAATCACTCTTGCTTAGATTGATTAGTCACTCTTTTAGAGGGGTGACTATTCACTCTTGAAATTAAGTGCGTTTTAATACGTAATTTCCAAGGTTACATTATGAAATGGAGTTTTTGAAAATTAAATAGTGACATATTTTGCCACTTTTCCATTATTTTACTCCATATATTGGTTCAAAGTTGAACGGATATTATTTTTAAAGTATATGCCAGGCTTTCACTCTTCAGCGGAGTGAGATATTTCACTCTCGACAACTGAGTAACATATTTCACTGTCGACAATGGAGTGAAATATCTCACTCCTTTCTACGGAGTGGAAAATTCCCCATTTTAAGGGGTGTATTTTTATAAAATTCACTCCAGAAAGAGTGAAAATGCTTGTCACTGTTTCAAAGAGTGAAATTTTCACTCCTTTCAATTTTAGAGTGTAATTAAATAATTTCTGTTGAATTCACAAATGGTTGCATAGCTTCAAAAATGTATCAAAAATTGATGAAAGAATCAATTCCATCTGGCGCTACTTTCTTGTGTGCAGCGAAGTCAAGTTTACTGCGACTATTCGGTTTCCTTTTCGTCCCAAAATCCGAACTGCACCGAAATTTTCAGCATTACCCTTATATTTTGAACTGTATTGACTCAAATGAGACATTCTTTATTTAATACGTTGAACTTCACTGTGTATATCAGTCATGACAGGCTGGAGATGCGAGTAAAAATAATGCAAGCAATGCATTATGACTCAACTTTGAAGATCGCGTTTGGAAAAAAACTGCAGATAACAGTAATAAAATTTGAACCCCAAAACTCTTTCGAATGCTGTTTGAGAATGTTCTTCTGTATTCTTTATGAATTAATTACATTTAATTTTATATGAAGATAAAAAGTTTCCTAAATAATCGCTTTAATAATATCCGTATATTTTTATTCTAAAATGGCGGACGTCTCTCTTATCTTAAAAAAGCGTCGTAGACAAGAATGTTCTGATTGTCTGATTATTAAAACCCATAGAACAATCACTCTTGCTTAGATTGATTAGTCACTCTTTTAGAGGGGTGACTATTCACTCTTGAAATTAAGTGCGTTTTAATACGTAATTTCCAAGGTTACATTATGAAATGGAGTTTTTGAAAATTAAATAGTGACATATTTTGCCGCTTTTCCATTATTTTACTCCATATATTGGTTCAAAGTTGAACGGATATTATTTTTAAAGTATATGCCAGGCTTTCACTCTTCAGCGGAGTGAGATATTTCACTCTCGACAACTGAGTAACATATTTCACCGTCGACAATGGAGTGAAATATCTCACTCCTTTCTACGGAGTGGAAAATTCCACATTTTAAGGGGTGTATTTTTATAAAATTCACTCCAGAAAGAGTGAAAATGCTTGTCACTGTTTCAAAGAGTGAAATTTTCACTCCTTTCAATTTTAGAGTGTAATTAAATAATTTCTGTTGAATTCACAAATGGTTGCATAGCTTCAAAAATGTATCAAAAATTGATGAAAGAATCAATTCCATCTGGCGCTACTTTCTTGTGTGCAGCGAAGTCAAGTTTACTGCGAGATAATGGACGTAGGCATTTTCTAGAAACAGCCACACTTCCTTTTTTTGCGGCCGCAAGCATGTTTTCTATTTGTGGTGGGCCGTAGCACGCTATAATTATAAAAACACTAGTAATTTAATCACTAAGGTAATTAAAGTAATAAAAAAAAGTAGTGTAACCAAGTGAAGCCCAGTAGCTGAGTGATCAGCTACTCTACACCCGTCCACTCTACAGCTCCAGAGTCCGACTCAGGACCGGGTTCACTCAACCTTTCATCACTCTGTGGTCGGTAAAATTAATATCAAGCTTGCTTGAGATCCAAACAACTGGGGTCCCGTGTTAGGTTGACCATCTGACCGGGAAAGAAGCTGTATAGCACTCTGGCGTATGGTCAAGAAAACGAAGTTGGACACTGTAGGCCATGAACCCTAGGGAACATTGTGCTGCAGATTTTAGTAGTTAGTTTTCGTATAACAAAGTAATATAAAGAAATTAATACATTCAGTATTATTTATTTAATAAATATAAAGCATATCATAGCCAAACTTTTTTTAAGTTAAAAAATACACAGTGTCCCAAAATGATTAAAACGTGCTTTAATTTTTTACCTGTTGGAGATACGTAGACAATGTAAATTTCAAAAATGTTCAAAATAAGGAAGGAATTAAAAGTACGTTCATGTAGTTCTGCCATTAATTTTCAAAAAGTTACATTTTTTAACAATTTCCAACGTAGTTGAAAAGTGTTTATGACTTCGGTATGTCTGTCCGCCTACCCGTGACCTAACTCTACTAAATATACTTGAATTGCCCTGTAATTTTTATATGTTACTGACGTTTAGTATAGCACTATCACTATTAAAAATTAAGTATGTCGTATTTGTAGTTCGTTTACATAGGTACAGTGAAATCTAATATTTCAAACATAATGAAAATTTGTGCCTTTCTGAAGTGGAGAAAAACATGCTTACTCTAGAATATGGAGTGCAGAGCATTTATTGGTGATTGACAAGTTCGCAACATATAACCGCCATGTAATGGTCTACAGGAAAATATCATTTGCAGTGTTTTTTAATGATGTTATACTATTTGAAACATAATGAAATTTATATGCATTATTAAGTTGCAATATAAATTGTTTACTGAGAAGTATATGGTGCGTTTTGCATTCATGGTTCATTTACAGAGACACACAAAAAATTCGGTTATAGGACAGTATATGAGCGATAATTGCTGCATAAATGCGTTTTCAACTTTTGTTTGCCTTTTAAAGTTTCACTAAATTTTTGCATACTTCGTAATGTGCATAAATACTATAGGTCATGTACATGACTGCACAGTAGAATTCGAGTACATTTACGCTTATTGACTAAAATTTCTGAAGGTGAATTTTTAACTGTTGATGCGTTTCTTAACTGATCTGAAATTTTCCATACTATGTAGTAGTATATAACAAATCTATAGATTATATACTGGGCTGCACAAAAGAATTCGGATATCTTTCCAACTATACATGATAATTCTTAAAATTGGCTTTTCAAATATGCTAAACGTTTTCCAAACATCATCTTCCACATTATTAAATGGTAAAGTTATGTTACAGTATTCTGAATGTGTTGGAAAGTGTTTCATAATTTATGTGCCGCACTGTTTTTCCCTCCTTGTTAAATTTTATCCAGTTCCTATGTTGTGTAAGTTATATTTAAAAAAAAAACTTTTTTCTATCCTCTGATAAATACAAAAGCAAAAATTCCATTCTTCTACGACCAAAACCCACCGAGTTATGATTTTTTTAATTTTATGTAATTTCGAAAATTTTCGTCTCTAAAAAAAAAAAAAAAAAAAAAAAAAAAAAAAAAAAAAACAGAAAAAAAAAACGTTTTTAGTGTCAGATAGCTCCAAAATTTCATTAAATTGAAAGTAAATGAAAAAAAAAAAATCAGTATGTATACGGATGATTTTATGTGAAATTTCTCTCTTTTAATGGAAACTGTTTATTTTGAATAGAACGAGTACTATTTCTCGTAATAAACGGAAATTTCCTTCTATCTTTACTCGTTGAATGTTAAAAACAATTTTTTTCTTCCAAAATAGACAAACGGAAATGGATGTAACCAGGTGGTGAAGGGGACAGAACATATGTCCTCTAATGGCGAGTACTGAGGTTTGAATCCTGAGTAAGGCAAGGCGATAAAAAACGGGTGTGATAAAATGGAATACAAATGCCTGTTCCACATAACTAAAGAGCTCGAAAGATAAAGGTGGTATGTGACAAAATTAAAAACGTTGAGTTAATCATATGACTAAAGATAATGAATGGTTCTCTACCATCTGTTTAATTGTTTTTTGAAAAAAACCCAAAACTCATAGAAATTTTGAATGATAAATGATGCATTTGGCATTCAACGCAAATAGATATTTGGAACGTCTTAGCTCATTTTGTAAAAATGATGATTGTGTGACGTACCACCTTTATCACCTGAGCTCTTAAAATGTGCATCAATATATACAATTACTATATAGATTTTTTTTTTTAATATTGCGCTGTTGCTCATAATAATAATTAATAAAACAGGAATGACAGTCTTGAACAGCGAAAAATTTCCATCTTGAAAGCGGGGAAATACCAAAACTGAAGTTTTCAGAAAAAAAAAAAAAAAAAAAAAAAAAAAAAAAAAAAAAAAAAAAAAAACGGAGAATAGACGGCAACTTTGTTCCCAATACATTTTCCTTTTTGTTTTTACAGTATAGAAGGGTGGAATTTTTACAGTTTTTATGTTGGAGCATAAAGAAAAAAGTTTTCTAAATATAATTTATAGGATCGAAAAATAGTAAAAAAATTTAAAAACTGTAAAGTTTTCTTAATTAATGCAGGACTATTTCATGAACATAATCTTAATTCCTATCTTATTATGAACACTTTTGCGATTTACATTGTCTACGAGTAAAAAATAGAAGTGTATTTAAATCCTTTCCTGCGAAGTACCCGAACTCAGAAGCTCGAAGCCGCAACGGTCTTCCGATGGCTCTAGGGCCCAGAGCCCAACCCTTCCGCTTTTCGATGTCTTTAATTAAATGATTTTCGCCTTTAAATTTGTTCGGTTTTAATTTTCATTTTTTTTTTATCCTTTTCTGGTGTTTGTTTGTTTTATTGGACACATACATCAGACTTGTGTGCTTGACAACAAGGCCCGCTTATAAGTCATCGTCGATATACAGGGACGAGATAGCACAATGAAATTTAGAGCACAGATAATTTTTACATCCGGGAGCTCCACAAAGAGTGTGCAATGGAGCCAGCGGGAGTCGAACCCGACAAGCCTCCTACGCTCTAAAGCGATTAGCAGCGTGGTGTCTTAACCAATCGGCTGCGGAGGCCCCTTTTCTGGTGTCCGCTAATTCCCTATGCCGAGGCACTTGACCGGACACCAGAAATAGGGAAAAAATTGAAAATTTTAACCGGACAAATTTAAAAGAGAAAATCATTTAATTAAAGACATCAAAAAGCGGGAAGGGTTGGAGTCGGGGCCCTGGAGCCATCGGAAAACCGCTTAGGCTTCGAGCTCAATGTTCGTCTCGGGTTTCGGTCAGGGATGGGCGGTTGGGCGGACAGCCGCGAAATTGGCGGAGAGCGGTGTTCCGTGCGTCCGTCGCCGGTCCCTATGCCGAGACACTTGACCGTACCCAGAAAAGGGGAAAGATTAGCGCACGGTCGGGGGAGGTAGGGTTGGCATTTAAATATTTCCGGCGACATATTCTGTGATCGGGTCTGTCCCTACCGTTACCGGTCAAGTGCGGAAGAGGGGATAGGGGCATCCAATGGGTGCGCGGCCACTTATTTTGTGAAGTTGTATCAGTCGCCCGACGAGTGAGTAAGCTCGAAGCCGCAGCGGTCGTCCGAATTATTAAACGCCCCAAACAAACCCTGCCCGCTAACCGATGCGTTAAACTTATTGAATTTAGCTTTTAAATCATACCGGTGACATCTTCTGGGTTTACTGCCACCGTACCACTCAGTGTTAAAAAGGTAAGGGACCTCAGATAGTCGCGTGCCAAATTATTTTAGGAAATTGAATATATCAATATTATCACCATTGTACATCGACGACTTTTTCAAGACTTTGAAAAGGCCTCAGATTGTTGCGTAATTTAGCAATAAAGAATTTTACTTAACCTGGAAATGTTTACTTGATAATTAATAACATACGAAGAACCTGTATTCCGGGTTGAGAGAAATGATTAATGTACTATAAAACTACTCGTAAAAATTTCCGAATCTCTGTGGCAGCAAAATAGACCTAGTTTCTAGAAATGCTTCTTTAAATCTCGAAAAAATATTGGTTTCTGAGGTTTCTAAATATAAAGAATGGATTTTCAGAATTGCGTGTATTTCGGAAGATGCATAGCTGCCAACTCTTACGCTTTTTTGTACCACAAAAGTTTAATAGTAAATTTTGCCTATTTTAAGGTCTCTCAGATCTCTTAAAATAGGAAAAAAAGGTAATAAAGGCCATTTTCAATATTTAATATCTTAAAATGTATATGATTTTAAAACACAATTTTTTTGGGGATGAAATATATAAGTTTGTTCTTTCATTTCATGTATTTAAAAAATTGCAAGCTGCAGAATTAGTATTTATAGGGGGCTCCAAACTGTCAGACATTTATCCAGCGGAAAATTGGTATAACAGATTACGCGCAGGATTACAAAATAAATTTTGGAACTACAATGGATTTTTTTGTGCCTAATTATACTTCAGATACTAATAATTACTCTGAATCTTAATAAATTTGTATTTAAATCCTTTTTTATTTTTAATACAAAGTTGTATTTACCTAATACAAAATTTGAAAATTTGAACAGTATAATCACGTAAAAAAATATTTTTTTGAACAATAAAAATGTAAATTTAGGTTCATTTTATACAAACTAACATGAAACATATGTTTTGAAAATTTCATGAAAAAATATTGAGAAGTTTTTGAGATATCCCGCGCATTATGCCTAAAAACGTCATTCGGAGAAAAATAACTTCGAAGTTTCGAAAACCCCACTTCAGCTATTGAATGGATATAATTCTAACAGCCATAACTTCTGTTCTAATGGGAATTTCAAGGAAACAAGTATATCAAAATGTTCAAAAAAGATAGGAGTTTAACATCAAAGAAAATTAAAATTTCCAAAATTTTGAAACTTTAAGTGTCCTGAGACCCTTTAATCGCCCTAATCTGCTGAATAAATAAGGCAATAATTTCTATTAATTTTTCTGGTACACAGAATCGTAAGATTTGGCAGCTATGAAGATGTTATTGCATATTTTTTATTCGTGATATATTATATTTACCTAGATTAAGAACTATTTGTATTTTTTACAGTGTACACAAATCGTTAAGTTTTATTTATTTGATAAATTACAATATTTATCATAAGATATCAGAAGTTTCAAATTTTAATCTATAAATTTAGCCATAAAGTAACATTTACTAATAAACGTGATATGAGACTGCTGCTGGTTGATGTATGGGAAGCATGGCTGCGGAGTCGGTGGGAGAAAATGGTCGACTCCGACTCCAGGACATTTTAACGACTTCGACTCCTATTGCTACTCCGGGCTGGCAACACTAGTACAGGGCTGGGGTACTAGTGTTGCCTGTTTCTAAAAATAATGATGGAATATAATAAAATAAAGCTAAAATATCACTATTTCGGCATTCATTATCTTTTTAGGGCTTCAAAAATAAAGCAGAATTTTTTTTTTATTTTCCACTTTATTTATTGTTCAATTCCGCGTCTGCAAACCCGAAAAATCCAACTATCGAAGTCTAAAGAATACAGAAATGGAAATTTTACTATTTTGGATCTGCGGACTAAGAAGAAAAAGTGAAATCGTTACAATTTAGTTGTTATTTTGTTCCTCCCGTCTCGAAAAACTTATATGGTAAGGAGGAAAAATAAAGTTGAAAATTTTATTATTTTGGAAATAATTCAGATCCTGTGGATTCTAATGAAATAATAATTTATTTATTTTTTTTTTAAATTAAGTTTACAATTTTGGCTTTATTTTGGGTTCTGCAGACCTGAAAAACCCAAAATTCAAACGGTGATATAGCGAATTTTCACTATTTTATTGTTATTTTGAGTACTGCCGATTCAGAAAAAAAGAAAAAAATTACAATTTCATCTTATTTTGACTCCTGTGCACAAAAATAAATAAACAAAGGAAGGGTATTTTAGAATTTTTACTTTTTATCATACAGACTGGAAAAATTTGAGGGGGAATAAAACGGAAAAAGGCTTTTATAGGCTTTTACACTATTACAATGCTATACATGTTCTTAGTTCTTCTGCCTCCAAAAATAGCACAGATTTATAATTTTCGCATTACTTTCGGTAAGAGATCTTCATGAACTGAAATTTTAAGGCCCATCCTCTAAAACTTTCTGCCGTGCTTATATATTTATTCCCAATCCAATCATGCCTATTGCCTATTGTTAATTGCTCCTATTTTATCGGCGTAGTTTGATTCTTTCAAATTTGTTATATTGGGCTTATCAGCCTGCTCAATTTTTTCATGAGTCTGCACTCTAAACAGAAATGTCTGAAATTCAAACACTTAAGTGTCTGAAACGCAGTGTTCAATTTTCAGACGTTTTAAAATGTCTGAAAAATTTCAGACACTTCTTGCGTTTGAATTTCAGACACTTAAGTGTCTGAAACATGAGTGTTCGATTTTCAGACGTTTTAAAATGTCTTAAAATTTTTAGACACTTCTTGCGACTGAATTTCAGACATTTCAAATGTCTTAATTGCGGCCATCTTTGAACCCTTTTTTTTCACCAACATGAAGCCATCTTTGACCACTTTTCTTTCTAAGCCATATACGCAGCCATATTTGACCACATTGAATCATTTTTATAAATGGGAATAATTTGTTACTATAAAACAGAGCGGTTGCAGCGTGGAAAACTGGGATGTTTCTCTGCCCCCTGATTCTAGGGTCCCCCAAATTGGGTATGAAATTTTCATAAAGCTGATATTTTAAATTTGTTTTAACCTTGTGATGATTATAATCGGTATTTTGTAGTTTTAGAATAGGATAATATATATACACACACATATATAGATATATTCACCTAAATATGTATTTATATGATATCATATTTTGTCCTACGGCATCAAAAATGTTATTACTTTTAATGACAACTTCAAATTAATTTTAGGTCAGAGACCTGGTATTCATCCCCCCCCCCCCCCACCGCCTTCATATACTGTTACAAAAGAAAAATAAATAAATAAATAAATAAATAAAATGAAAAAAATTAAGCCTATTCGATGTTGTCAAATACATATTTGGATAAATATATCCTTTTCTTTAATCATATCATGTTCTAAAAGCACAAAATATTTATTAAAATAAATATAAGATCAAAACGAATTTAACGTTTGCTTTTTTTCAATGGCAACACCCAATTTTGACACCATATTTTAAATATTCGGTTCAAACTATGCCTAGAAACGAAATTTCTAGTCATTTGAATGATAAGTTTTTGAATCCCAAGCATTCAAAATTTAGAGCTTCTAATGTTAAATAACACTTTCATATTTTTATTAATATCTCCTGAAATTATAATCCTAATGTGATAATTTTGTATGTGGATACAACACTGAAAATCCGAAACATAAAGACATTGAATTTTCAAAAGTGCATACCAAATTTGAGGGGGAAGGGGAGGGCCGGGCCGCGGATCAGTTTCCATCCTGTAATCAGGTGTTGCTTCGAGAAGAAACACTACCCCTCTTTTTTTTTTCTAATAGAGATGTCCGCTATGCGGGAGCAGGGATGTAGTGGAGGGTATACGGGGGTATACGCCGTATACCCTCTGGATTTTTATAAGGAACACCGTATACCTTCTGTTTCTCAAGAAAGCTATAGTATATATACACTAGGGTATACCCTCTGCCTTGAGCGTATACCCTCTGCTTAGAACGTATGCCCTCTGTATTTTTTACGACTACACCACTGTGCGGGAGTGGCCGGTTATGGAAGTTTTACTGTAATAACGGACATTCTCGAATAGCAGACACCTATTTAGCGATCACTTTTTTCAATCTACTAGATTGAAGCAGATTTTGTGTACTTTGTACTCTGTATACTGTGTATTTGTATACTCTGGACTGTTTATTTTTACATATGAAAATAAAACCTCTAAATAGTGGGAAAATTCTGCGGTCTAGGGTGTCTTCTATTGAGAGGTTTTATTAAATATACCTAGTTATAAATATATTTTTTTAAAAGTCAGAAAATGTTTCTTTTCTTACTTTCTTTTCTTTTTTTTCTTTTCTTTTTCTTTGACAGTATAGGAAATGTGGTTCTAATAAGTTTCAGTACCAGCGGCTTACATTCATTAGCCTCCCTTCACCCTACTACATATGCAGTCGCAAAAAATTAAACACATTGACGACTTAATATATATATATATATATATGTGTGAACATGTAAATTAGGGATTGTCCGAATACCGAATAGTTGATTCGGTATTCGGTGGTTCGGCATGTAAACCGAATATTCGGCTTCGGCCGAATACTTTTAAGAATTCGGCTGAATAATTGCAGATAAGTATTTTCTTAGAAGTAGAAGAATTATCTTTTATTTTGCAGTAGAATAGGCTAAACAATGAGTTTCAATATTACGTGCATGAGTTCAGAGTTCAGCTGCACTACAAAAAACAAGTCAAAGGCCATTTTTTATTTTAAAATAACTTTTTCCTTCCTAAAATAGTGCACGTAGGTGTGAAATCAAAACAACTGTCTACAAAAGAGAAAAAAAAAAGTAAGGAAGATGCACATCTTTCCCTTATCATTTAATTTTATTTACTTCTACATTAGTTTTTTAATTTAAATTTATTTAATGTGCATTTTATTTAATATACACATCAAATAAGTATATCAGAGTTCATATCTGTATATATAAGGTGTATATTAAAGAAAATACACACATCAAAGTATACCCCTATGCCTACCCTATAGCTTTTATAATCATTATATAAAAAATCGCTCAAATTTCTTATCTTCACCACCGCAATATTAAAATATTCATCAAAATATAAATATTCTATCAATAATTTGACAGAAAATAGTTAAATGTACAAATTGATATAATACTTTTTGTATTTTGAGAACATTCCTATTCAGTGGCGTGGCGTCCGGTCATCGCTGGTTGCGGCGATGACCAAGCAATATTTTAAAACTCTTAATAAGCTTTTAAAACTCTACGATCCAGTTTTAGCAGAACATTTGGAGTTCATGTATAAGTGAAGGTAAGATTTAAAGTTTCTTTTTTGAACATTCAACCATTGAATTTTAGAGTTAATAATTTTTCACAACAAACTTTAATAATTGCGATGACCACCGAAAATTTTCACGCCACGCCACTGTTCCTATTCAATATGTTTATAATTACACTTAGACAATCAGTAAATCAGCTTAATGACAATATTGTTTCTTATTATTTGAATGAACTTTTCTTTTTCTGATAATCCTTATCCTTAATAATACCCTGTATAGTTTAACATTTTCATAGGTTATTTTTGGGTAATGACTAGTGATAAAATAATAAAAAATAAGTGATGGGATAATGAATTTGTGAGAGGAAAGAAGTTGTTAAATTTTTTTGTGTAATTAGATTTTTGAATAAAAATGTAACTGAATTAAATTATTGAGAATTTAATTTCTATTAAAACTCATTAAAAAAGGTAATATATGCAAAAATGAGTAATAAAAAGTTTCAAGTATTCGGTTGCCGAATACCGAAGCTTCGGTATACACTTTGACCGAAGCTTTGGTATTCGGCATTCGGCAAAATTGCTGCTTCGGTCAATCCCTATTGTAAATATATGTTTGGATAAATATATCCTTTTCCTTTTACTTCATTCTACTATACAAGTATGCAATATGATATATAATCAGTTTAATAAATTGTTTTGCGAAAATGGATGCATTCTCCGATGATAATAAAAAATAATCCAGTAAAAAATCCAGTAATGAATTTGTGAGAGGAAAGAAGTTGTTAAATTTTTTTGTGTAATTAGATTTTTGAATAAAAATGTAACTGAATTAAATTATTGAGAATTTAATTTCTATTAAAACTCATTAAAAAGGGTAATATATGCACAAATGAGTAATAAAAAGTTTCAAGTATTCGGTTGCCGAATACCGAAGCTTCGGTATACACTTCGACCGAAGCTTTGGTATTCGGCATTCGGCAAAATTGCTGCTTCGGTCAATCCCTATTGTAAATATATGTTTGGATAAATATATCCTTTTCCTTTTACTTCATTCTACTATACAAGTATGCAATATGATATATAATCAGTTTAATAAATTGTTTTGCGAAAATGGATGCATTCTCCGATGATAATAAAAAATAATCCAGTAAAAAATCAGAAAAATTTTGGCAATAAAAGCTGTCAGAAATTTTCTGTGTCTTAAAATTTAAATATGTAATACAGATGAAACACAGGAAATACATATAAATGTAGTTTTTTGTATTTTGAAAAAGTTTTCATAGTCTAAAAAATTCTTTCATCGTGCAATTAAATACTGTAGAAATTTTGAACTTTTTAATAAAGCGTTACTTCACATAAGAACAATTTAAAATGTATTTATAAACAGGGATGTAGTGGAGGGTATGCGGCGGCATAAGCCCAGCAATTTTATGTGAAAAATGCAATTCTGCAAGTATATATGAAAAGAAAGTCTTTTTTTCCGTTCTAAATCTGTAATTTCTTTTCAACAATCAATAAATTAATATTAATAAATTTTTCAATATCTGAAGTCGTACAAAACTTAAATATAATTTTAAGCAATTAAACAAAGTAAATAATGATTTATTTCCTTACTTATTTTTTTGTAAATCATTATATAGCTATTATAGAAAAATATTTTTAATAAAATTAACTATTAAAAAAATGGCATTGTATTAAATGGCTAATATTTAATGACATTTTTACAGTCAGATTAATAATTATATTCACAAGAAAAATATATAGTGCTGCAACTGCTTTTTTTTAAACAAAAATACAATACTAAAAATGTTGACAAATTAGGGTATTTTTAACTTATATACTTCCTTACTTATTTTATTGTAAAACATTATATAGCTATTATCGAAAAATATTTTTAATAAAATTAACTATTAAAAAAATGGCATTGTATTAAATGGCTAATATTTAATGATATTTTTACAGTCAGATTAATAATTGTATTGTTAATCTGTTAAAATGTTGACAAATTTGGGTATTTTTAACTTAATATATTTCCTTACTTATTTTATTGTAAATCATTATATAGCTATTATAGAAAAATATTTTTTATAAAATTAACTATTAAAAAATGGCATTGTATTAAATGGCTAATATTTAATGAGATTTCCACAGACAGATTAATAATTGTATTCACAAGAAAAATATATAGTGCTGCAACTGCTTTTTTTTTTTTTTTTTTTTTTTTTTTGACAAAAATACAATTCTAAAAATGTTGACAAATTTGGGTGTCAATGTACACAAGCAATAACTTTTATTGCTTATATATTTAAGCAATTATGAGATTATTTTATATGAAAAACATTTATTTATAAATCGGAAACTTTAAGAATTATCAAGCAAGTTAGTATAATTAATCCTAAAAATGAAATAAATTTAGTCGAAAATCATAAAAAACACTGTAATACAGAAAAATATTTATTCTACACAGAAAGATACAAATATGATAAACACATATATTCTTTAAAAAGTGATTTAAATAATTAATATTACATAATTAAAATTATTCAAGAAAAATGTCTATTTACAAATAAAAATTATATTTTTATAAATAATCGCATTTTTACCTTTTTAGTGTTTCTTTAAATGAAATAAAGTAAATCCATTAAATATAAACGGTAATACGAAAATAAAGGCACTTTCTTCTTCTATATTTCACAAAATGTTCAGATGAATGCTGATTTGAAAAACATATATCGAAGAAATTTTTTTTTTCATTATTCAACATATTATTTTCATAATAATATAATTTAAATGTAGTGCACAATTTAATTCAATTAACTTTTCTGAATCACATTTCACACGTACTTTCTTAACCTCCAATCTCTGAAGAACAATTATTGAAATTCCAAAAATGCAGTTTATAAGCTGTGTAGCTGCATATACATCGATGCACAATCACAATACTCAACATATTATTTTTATAATAATCGCATATATTATTCCATGTATGAATTATTCCAAAAAACTGTTCCAGCTATGTAGATGACACAGTCACAATATATAAATACGGAATGTTACACATAAAAAAATTGCGGGCAACTTTGTTAAACAGGAAATTCACTAAAAGAATCGTTTTAACGTGCCAATTGCCAACGGATATCTTCTAACAAAGAGAAATAGGTGAAATCAGCATTTTAATTACCACTGCAGTCGCTGACGTCAGCTTACTGTTTACAAACCGTTATAAAGGGCTTGATGAGATTATTTAAACTTTTTATCAGCGAGAAATAAATCATTGAGTAAGAAGAAATAAGAAAAGTTTTATTTTCTTTATTAGGTATTTTTCTTAATGTGTTGCATTTATTTGAGTATAGTTTTTGCAGTTTTTTTATTTTTAGACATATAGAAAACATACTTTAAATAAAGATTTTGTTGTAAAACTAGCAAATAACATATCGAATTTTCATGAAGAGGGCGGTGATCATGAAGAGAGGGATTGTCCATCCCTGAAATTTAATTAATTATATTTTCTTTAGGTTTAATTATTTAAAAAATACATTTTTCTGATCCAAATAGCAATATATTAATTAAACGCTAAGAGAAAATGTTGCTAAGAATTTTTCTTCAGAGGACCCCCCCCCCCCCCCCCACCCTTAACTTCTCGTAGAAGACAATTTTAATTCTGTTCTTCTGTTAGTGTTCATATATATCAAATTTATCTTAAATGAGGAGGGGCAGTTCAGAGGGAAAAAGTCTCATGGCCAAAAAAAAAAAAAAAAAAGAAAAAAAGAAAGAAAGAAAAGACAGAGAGAGGAGAGAGAAAGAGATATCAATTCTCCATTGTGAAAAATGTCGTTAGAAACTTATTTTTAAACGATTAGTATTTCTTAATTTTTAAATTTCTTAAAAATTGTCATACACGAGGAGTTCTGGCATAAATTCTTAGTTTAGCCTACTTCATGTTTATATTCTGCATTTTACAAAAGCGGACTGGGCTGTGGACCCCAGGCATATACAGTGAAATCTCTCTGTGCGACCACCTCTCTGAACGACCATTTTTTCATGAAACGAAATTTATTACCATAGGCTCAATACTAAATTTACCTCCATTCAGAGACCATCCCAGTTGAGCTCCCTCCATGAGCGACCCATTTCTTTGAAGAAAATGAAACAAATCCCGCTTTTTCCTGGTCGCTTGAAGAAGATTTCATTAGAAAAATAATTTCGGAGTGCGCACTATTCATCAAACTTCTAAACTAAGTTTAGATTTTTTTTTTAAATTCCGGTAACTTTTAAATATTTAAACCCCTTTGTGCCTTTTTAGGCAGTGAATTGAACTCTGATGACAAATTAAGAATGACGGTCGATAAACTCCCCTGCCCTATTTTGTCGGGAAACTCTCAAAGAAATAGATAAATGAATGAAATCGTCATTATTGGTTCCCGTCAAAAAAAAAAAAAAAAAAAAAAAAAAAAAAGGCATTTATTGACTGAACTTCGAAAAGACTTGGAAATAAAAGTTATAAAATATAAAACCGTAAAATCAAAGCAAACGTCAATGTATTCATTTTCTAAACTCTGCAGTCATTAACTTATATAATTAACTTTTGTTTTGATACTTAAATTTTTATAATTCTTTTTACTAATGTGAAAAATAAATTTTAGTAACATTAATTATTTCCTTTTTTCAAAAATTAAAATCTAGATATAAACATGACCTCCATTAAGAGACCACCTCTCGGAGCGACCACTTCTCATTGGAATGGAACATGAGCGATTCTTCCTGTATACGATGATGATAACAAGTAATTTTTGGAAAACTATATTTTGTGAAAAGCAATTAATTATTTATTGCGCCAAAAATAACTTAGCCGCAAACCTTAGTAAGCGAACTTTTACAATTATCGCACGATTACTTCTTTTATAAAGTAATACTAAATTAAGTGGATGAAAGAGTATTTTAAACATCTTTCATCCATTCGGAAATATCTTCTGATGGTGTTGGTATACATATTACAATACAATAGTACGTACAGTCATCACATATATGATACAATTGTATCGCATTCAGATGCTTAAGTGTCTGAATTTCTAAATAACTGAATTTCAGACATGTCACTATTATTCAGATATTTTCCCGAGTTCATTTATACCATGATCATAGTAAGACACTTAAGTGTCTTAAATTTAGACATCTATGATATCTGAAATTTCACATTCAGACACTTAAGTGTTTGAATTACTTTTTCAGTCACATATGTGTCTGAATTTAAGACGCCTCTATTTGCAGTGTGATACGGCCCATTAACATAAATTGTCTTAATTCTACTTACACGGCCTGTTTGAAAAATTACCTTCATTTTCCGGGCCTTGGCTCTATCCGCAAACCCCAATACGAGGGGAAATACTCAATACTAAATATAAAATATCTACTACTGTTATGAATTAAAACAGTTTTAATCTACCCTGTACATGGGTACCTGTACATGGGCACCCTGTACCTATCCCGTATCGACTTTGTACACCGCAGTAAATCGGTCATCTTTAACTTGAGTAGCCTGATATAGTCCATAAATAACAATTACAATTCATTTTATAGATTTAAAATTACATATAATTTGTTTAATTTCACTTTAAAATGTCTAACAACAAAAACTGGAGTCGAAGTCTGCTTGTTTTTTTTTCGACTTCGACTCCGACTCTTTTGCTCAAAAATGGGTCTGACTCCGACTCCGCAGCCCTAATAGGAAGTGTCCGCAAATTGTACGAAAAGTTCTAAACGAGGGCGAGGGCTGAGTTTTGCGACATCTTTAGGAAGATGCATTAGGGTGATTGTTATTTTGTGGAAGTAGTGATACACATAAAAAAAATAAAATAAAATATTTTTAAATGTTTTTTCGCTAAACTTTTTTGACTCTGCTAGATCTATGTTTTTTTTTTTTTTTTTCCTAAAGCGCAGTTCTAACATTGGTTATAAAAATTATATGAAAGAGGGAGGAAGGGCAGATTTGGTAAGCATTGGCCATATTGGTATAGAATGCTTTCAGGAAAAATGGCTAAAACATGTATAGGATTCGCTCAAGGAAAGATGCCTAAAGGATGCATAGAATGCCTTTAGGAAAAGACGCCTAAAGAATGCCTTAAGGGAGAACATTTGAAGGGAAAATGACGCAAAATATAGTTCTCGTGCAAGGAAACGCCTGAAAACCTTGTATAGTCATCCCGTCCAGACCACCCCAGTGTCGAACCAGCGAACATCGGCCCGAGCTCCTTATTTTGTAGGCAGTGTGCTAACTACTGGGCTGAATGGCCCCAGCCTTACGTGATAGAAGAAAACACTTAGCGTGTTTTAATTCGTAGTATAGAAAAATATTAAAAATACCTAAAAAATTGATGAAAAAATGTAAATCTTTTACAACTGTGAAATTTTTTATGTTGCTGTTACAAAATAATAGAAAGGGTATTTTTTAAAGCACATTTTGTGCTTTTCTAAGTCTCCTTTCTGACGTTTATGCATCACAAGATTGATACACCATTGTGATAAATACATTTTACAAAGTCAACTTTCTGCAATATAACACAATGCAGGAGTAACAATAGCGCTAATACATTGTACTGCAATCTAAACAGACTTTTATCGAGCATTAGCGCATTTAAAATACCTGGAGTATGAAACATAGGCTGTAAATATTAATTATTTAATGGTCGCGAAGATGTTTTGACTGGTATAGTTCATGGCGTTTCGAAAGTATTTAAGATTTTGCACTTCATTTAACATTAAAGTATGGTAAACGGAAGTTCTTTATTTTAGTTTTTTTCATTCAAGCGTAACAAAGAAAATATTGTGAGAAAATAAAGTTCATTTTATGGAATGAAAACTACCATCTGCGTTGGACGTCAATAAATGAAACTGAATATCTGAACTATTCGAAAGAGCGAGAGAAGGAACTTAGATCTACCATTAAATGTGAGAACAGCCGTTTTTTATTTCGCTGTTTTTTGGGGAAAAAGGTCAGGAGTTTGGTTCGCTTTATTGGCTTCAAGGACATCGTCTCACTATTACAGCGATCATGATAAACATTAACAAGGAAAGAGAAACTAGTCTTTTATGCAAGGAATTCGTTATATTCAGTGAAAGGTAATACTTAATTTTCTTTTCCTTTTGTGTTGAAAAAGAGAAAAAATATTGTTAGAGCAAAAGGAAGCAAGCACATGCTATTCTAGGAGTGTGTTTGAAGTATCTCGAGTATCCTCTTTTTTATAAACACTATTCAACATGGTTTGGAAGTGTTAATGACATCGATTTTGCTGTCTGTGCGATTCTCTGTCGGTTCATCCGTCTTTGTTTGATCATCTGTCTCACACAGTGATATTTTTGTTTAAAATTACGGGTTTTTCAAAATTTCAATATGGAATTGTAGTAAACAATGGAACGTTTAAAAATATGGAATTGAGAGTGTAAGTGTATTGTAAGGATTTTAATAGGTTAGGTTTGACAAATTGGTATACAGTTTGCACTAAATTTTTAATCCTTTTTTGTTTGTTTAAGCAATATTAAGTCACATGAATGTGAAAGAAAAAGTGAGTTTTTTCAACTTTAGGTGGTCTACGTAGAAATAAGTGTTCATTAGTTTATAATAGCGAAATTATTTCTAAAAGTATTGAAATAAATATGGGAAGTATGTGAGAATTTTCCCATGTCTGTGCAAGATTTAAAAGGTCTATTTAAATCTTTGTTTTACTTTTTTGCGATTATTTTTCTTTAGTGAGTCACTTTCGCATTCCCGTCCGGGAAAAAAATATTCAACTAAAATATTTACTTTTGCAATATATAACGTTATGCTGTATATTTGGCTCAATGAGTTTAAGGAAAAGTACAATAAAAAAAGTAAACGAAAATTCAAATAACAAAATTCAAGAGTACAAATCTTGTAAATACAATAAGTTACAGCATCAGAGTCGAACGTTTGTGATAAAAAGAATTTTTATTTTTTATAATATAATTTCATATAAACTTATTAAGTAGAAACATGGATTATTAAAATTAAGAATATTTAGAAAACTCATATGAATTTCCTTGTTTGAAAAAATAGGAAAATCTCACATGTTATCAAAAAAGTTTCAATTAGCTTGACAACTAATGAAAAATTTCACAATTTCCCCCAAATTCTTATGGGGAGAAAAGCTTTAATTTTGTATATTTGCTTGTTATTTATGTAATATTTTCACATCCTGTTTTCTTTCTTTATCAGCTTTTTTTGTACTTTTCTTACATATCAGCGAGATTTTTACAATGAAGAATTTTCAGCAATTTCAAAGTTGATTCAGATAATTCACAGTCGAATGTAGTGCAAAACGGGAAAAAAAGTTGATTATATATTTTTTCATATGGAATTATTTAGAAATTTGTTAAAATGAAAAATAAATTTTGTAAGTCATACCTGTATAATTCAAGTTATAATGTTCATTACAGGTTTTTAACTTATATGCAGCACTGAAGATGGAGAATAAAGAAGTATTTCAGAAGAATAAAATTTTTTTCAACAACGCAGATACCAAGAGTGGAATGAAGATACTCCTGAATTTAGTTTGCTTGTTACGCAATCTTTATTATAAAAGAAAAACATGTCCGTGTGTAACGCTGGCGACACCTGACCAAAAAATTTCGCTTTTCCTGCGATTTTTTAAACTTTTAGCCATCGCGTAGTTTCAGTTTTTACAACTTTGAATAGAAAAATTAAATGTACTTTCAAATGCAATTTGTTTAAATTCAGTATCTCAATTTACTGATTTTCTTATGGTTTTTAAAATAGTTTTCAAGCATAATTTTTTTAAATCTATCGCTACCGCATTCCGTCCGATTACGAAAGATTAACATATTTACAGGGTTTGTAAAAAAATCATTAGACCAAATTCGTGAGAAAATATGTATTGAAGACATTGCTACAAACAGTTAAAATTACTTAAAATAAGTCCCTTAGGAGTCGACACACTTCTGCCAACGAATTGTCCACGCTTGGAAGGCGCCTTGGAAATCCTTTTCCGGAACGCCCTTCAAGCGGAACGTCCAAGCCGCTAAAACCTCTGCTGCGGTTCAATGACGGCATCCTTCGAGGGTTGTCTTTACTCAGGAGAACAGGAAAAAGTCCACCGAGGCCTGATCGGAACTTTAGGGGAGCTGAGGAAGCGTTGAGATGCCGTTCCGGGCCAGGCAGTTGTTGATTACGAAGCAGATGTGACTTGGTGCATCGTCATGATGAAGCTTCCAATTGGCGGCAATGCCTCGCCTCATTCGATTGATCCTTCCCTTTAATCTTTTCAGAACTTCAACGTAGAAAGCACTCGTGGCAGTCTGTCCGTCTGGTGGTATTCGTGGTGGACCAGACCTTTGGCGTCAAAGAGAACAATGAGCATGACTTTGGCACTTGTGCCACCTCAAAACAGCAGCATTTGATAGGCTTTTGCTCCCGAACACTTTCTGGATAATGGACAATATCTCCATAGCTGATTTTCCGAGTTCCACACAGAATTTAATGGCGTAGAGCTGTTCCATAGAACATTGCATTTTAAAATATCAACCCAGCCTATGACAGGGGTTCACTTAAACCACGACAAAGCTGCACGAAACTCGTAGGCGACTGACGCTCGGAGTGTGTTGAAGCTAACTTCCGCTCCTATGGAACCCGTGCGAGCATGTGCGCTGCGATGAATAGTGGCGTCAGAAAAATATAGGTCTCATAACTTTTTTTAAAGGGCAATTCCACAAAAAGTGGTCGATTTGGCATTTGGGTAAGGGGCGCATTTTTCTACAAGTACTTTTGAAACCCATGGTTGTGGAGGATAGGATAATATCTCTACTTTCGTAAATCAGCACTTGTAAGATACTTTAAGAACTTATGAAAAAGTATTCGGAGTTTTCTACAGCTTAGTCAGTACTTTTTGCAAAGACCTTTACATGCATTATCACAAAGAAAAAAATTACTCTAACATATAATATTGAGTTTATTTTGGCTCCCAACCTTGAAGGATGATTAACTTGTTGACAAAGCAAACATTCTGAGGTTTGCATTATTTCTTGTTCAATGGAAATCAGTTTTTAGATTTAGATTTTATGAAATTTTTTCCGCCCCCTATATGATTTTACTCAACAATCAAGCACACTCATCGTCACAGAAATATTTCTTTTTTTTATTTCGAAGAAACAAAAAAACCTTTATAAAAAAAAAAAAAAACCTTTTGCCACCTTATGTCATGTATTCTTGATTTTACTGGTCACTAACCAGTTTAAAAAACGACCTTCCAGACCTTTGTTACATTTCTTGCGATGGTATTTATTTTTCAAATGTTTTGTCTGAATATTGGTATCACCTACGCTTCGTGAAGAGGTATTTATCAGTTATTGATCTTAATCTGTTTCAATGAAATTTAATAATCAAAGCTATTAACCAAAAGTGTTCTATTAAAAATTTGGATCTGATGGTCTTTACAAAAGTAAATAAATATGGCTACTAAAACACTCCAGACCACGTCTAGATGTCCTAGTGCTGTTTTAACCACCTAAAAAAAATTTAGTAACTTGAACAGCTCAATTTGAATTGTTTGTCTTAGACTAACAGGCGTGACTGTCTGTACAATGGGTATCTCAATATTTGTGACATTCTTGAAAGAAATGCCAATACATTTTCGGTTAGTAGGCCGACGGGAAATGGTTTAACTCATTCCTATCACACTGCAGAGTAATCCCGTGTCTGTGAACACCAAAGTCTTCAGGGTAGAGCATCCTGATAGTGTTTGAAAGAACTAAAACTGTTCTCTGTGACGATCCACACCAAGACTGGTTATATGTCTTTGATCAGCTACTACAATATGTAAACCACTGAATGCATTTAAAACTTTTTTTTTTTTTTTTGTAAATGGGGATTATTTATGCTATTTACGGCGAACAGTTGTAAAGAAATATTGTGAAATTGTATAAATATTGCCTTGGAACATTATCACAACACGCCGAGTACGTGTGATGGTCGTTACGTTTTCATGCTATTGTAGCAAATTTTCATCAAAAACCATGAAGAAAATTTAAATATATTTATTGCGCATAAAAGTAGTTACTAAATGGAATATTTTAGTGAGAAAAAATTGGAAGTTTCATTATTTGTAGCGCTTGTACAGGCCAATACGGGAAATCGCAACTTTTTGTAGACTTGCCCATAAATAGTTTAGCATTTGGTTCCAGCTAATATTCCATAACGAAATAAAGACTTCATTAATAAATAAATAAAACAATATAATAATATAGCTAAAACACAAATTTAACATAGATGTAAGGGAACTACACTCTTAAAACGCTGAAAAAAAAATCAGAATTAAAAATGTGTTTTTGGCGATTTCTTTGGCAATCAACTCCTTCCATGCGGATAATACAAAAGCATCACTTTTAATAAATTAAAAAAGTTTATTTAAATACATTAATAATATATTTCATGTTAAGAGCTTTTTTGCTGTTGTTAGTGGGCAATAAAAAAAAAAAAATATTTTAAATGTAAAAATTCTATTAGTTTGCAATAAAATAAACGGTTAAGTGCGAGGATTACTCGCGCACAGAGTGTTCCGTAGAATAAATATATGAATTTGTAATTGTATTATAAACAAAAAACGTTGCTAAAAGAATACTAAGATTTTGTAAAAAAACTATACAACGTAGGGTTGGGCATAACAGTTTATATTAGAAAAGTGTAAATGGATATATCATGAAAGTTCAAAGAGACATGGAACCTAAATAATATCAAATGCAGCTATTCTGTATAACTCATTTTTTAATATTATCCTAATCTGTTTATGATGAACTTAATTCGGTACTGACAATAAAAGCAGTGCATATTTAAACTTCATTTGGCATTTCAGGAAAGTAAATTCAGCCTAGAAATAACCTTTATTTCTACAGTGTAGCTAAAACAAAACTTTTGTTCAAAGTTTTAATTTGGCATTGTGCTAAACGCGCTTCGAAAGGAGGTAGCAAAGTTGCAACGCCGCCTTGGTCAGTGCCGCGTTTTTCCAGATAGGTTTTTAATTAACTTTTAAAGTCACTCGAGGCGTATTGAGAGATACACTCCATGCAAACTAGCCACGAATCACACAGTATTTATGCGATTCATTCTAATTAAACCTTTCGATGGCGGTGTCCTTAAAAAAAGAACACCTGATTTTAATTCCAAAACAGACAAACGACACAAAGAATATTTAATTAAAATTTCTCTTTTATCCTGTACTTGAAAATAAGAAAGTTCGTATTTTCTAATAAATTCGTTTATAAATTCTGGTGTCACTCCATTATTTCATAAGTTTAAAAACAGAATTACTCCGTACCGGAAAGTGTTAAGTGGTCGCAGGACTCTTAAAGCTTCAAAATTTTAGAAATTTTAATTTTTTTAGATGTTAACCTCCTTTCTTTTCTGAACATTTTGATATAATTATTTCATTGAAAATCCCATTAGAACAGAAGTTATGGCTTTTAGAATTATTCTCGCTCAATAGCTGAAGTGGCGTTTCCAAAACTTTGAAGTCATTTTTCTCCAAATGTCATTTTTGGGGGGTATAACGCGCAATATACCTCAAAAACTTCTGAATATTTTTTCATGAAAATTTCAAAATATATATTTCATGTTAGTCTGTATAAACTGAATCTCAAATTTCCTTTTTATTGTTCAAAATAGTATTTTTTTAGGTGACTATACTGTTGGAATTTTCAAACTTTTGTATTAGCTAAATGCAACATTGCATTAGAAATTTAAAAAAATGCTTTAAATACAAATTTATTTAAGTTCAGGGTAATTATTACAATCTGAAGTTAAAGTAAGCACTAAAATTTTCATTCTAGTTGCAATATTTATTTTGTAATCCTGCAGACTATTATGCCAATTTTCTGTTCGACAAATGTCTAACAGTTTCGAGCCCCCTATAAATACTAATTGTGCATCTTGCAATTTTTTAAATACATGAAATGAAAGAACATACTTATATCTTTCATCCCAATTAAAATTGTGTTTTAAAATCATATACGTTTTAAGACATTAAATGTTGGAAATGTCCTTTTTTTTCAAATTTTTAGAGTTCTGAGACCCCTGAAATTAGTATGTTTTTAAGGCACGTCACACACTAAGGAGACACATAAGACATGTCGCTCGATTTTGGGAAAACACTGGTTTAAAATAGATTTGAAACACCTTCCTTCTTTGTTTCTACCGGTTTTTTCACCCGTGTTGCACTTCATTTCGTCGCTGTCGTCTCAGTGTGTGATGTGCCTAAAAATTTGACATTTATTGCTTTTATACTGTTACAGGACATTACATTACACATATATATCATTAAAAGTTGTTAACTACGCATAGAGTACGCCACCCCTGTCATTGTGTATGTCCAAACTGGCCGTATTTTTAAAGGTTAATATCTCGGCTAGTTACCGATGATTTTTTTTTCGAAATTCGTTATCAAAAATGCTTTTATACTTCTGCTACGATAGGTACATCCAGCGATGCTCAACAATTTTTCTGAATGCCCGTAAATCGAAATTTATGTGTAACCGAAAAATACGATTTTCTCAAAAATCATGTGACATATGGTGATCGCTATAATTTTCCGGCAAGGTTTAAATTAACGTCTACTACCTCTAATTTCTTTCATAATTTTAGTTTCAGTAGATTCGGAATTAGATGGGGAGGGGAACATATTTTTGCGCTACATTTTTGACAATATCTTTGAAAATATAATACCTAAAATTAAAAGGAATGTATTTTTGAGTTCAGCGTTCCGAAAGCTTTCACACGATACCCCACACGATATACAAAGAAAAGAGTTTTTTTGTACCATAATTAGCTTCCTCTACATTTTTACTAAATATATTTATGAATTTTTATTAATCTGAAAATATGTGGGTCAATGGTCTTTATTACTTCCCCTAATTTGAACTTTCTACGTTCCATAGTTTACGAGTAAAACGGTTGTGACAGACAGACAGACACAGAAGTGATCTTATAATGGTTCCGTTTTTACTTTTTAATTACGGAACCAGAAAAATGGTTTACATCTATATTCTGTAATCCTGGAAACCCGGGTTTGGATTCCCTTTTCATAAAAATTTAATATAATTCTACCGAAACAATATTAAAATCTTTTCTGGAAAAGTCTTAAGTTTAGAAGTACTTTCTTCATGCGTTCATCAAGTAATTCATCATTCTTCATAGAAAAAGAGCAAACAAGACATCTAGACAATGTGACAGATTTACACTTGACTAATTTTAACACAATTAGTCTATTTCGTTAATAAATCACACGAGTTGTAATTTTTCAACTGAGTGAAAAATTGTCCAAGCCAGGATATGAACCAGAGCTTGAGCTGATTTCAGTTACCCTTCACTCGGAGTTCCATTACCAACAATTTATTGGTTTGACTTGTTTGTGATAATAGGCCTGATGCTCTTATCAGAATATTATCTGAGTAAATTGTGCCCCCATGACTTGTCCAGGATATCTCAATTGGCAGAGCATTGTCTGTTTAAGCCAAAGATCTTTGGTTCAAATACTGGGCAAGATACCTTATCACTCAGTTTACATATTTGTAAGAATCACTAAATCTGTTATGTGAATTGTAATTCACATGACAGATTTAGTGGAATTTTTACAAATATGTAATTTATTTTATCAATAAATATTTCGATATAATAAATCTTGAGTCCGTCATGACTCAAGACGTGAATGCAAATTATAAAGCAAGCAAGACATATATAACTAAACTTTTTCACGGGCTCATTAAAAGCTGCAGACGTAACAGTAATATAAAATTTTCAGTTTGAAACCGCAGAAGAGTTTGGAATACTCTTTGAGCAAGTTCTAGTGTAACAGATGATCATTTACAGAAATCATCATAAAAGATAAATCGAGGTGTGTATACATAAAGCTAAAATATTTTTTAATTAATTGAAATTCGTATAATTAAAAAATCTTTCTGTGTCGTTGATGAATTAAATAACTTTTATTTTATATTAAATTTTTTTTGGATCTAAGGCACAGAGAGACAATTTGGGCCACACGTATAATTAATTAATATGTATATTTAATAAATACGCATAATTAATTAATTATATATTTATGTATGTATTAATTACTTCCATACATACAATTTAATTACTTTTAAAAAGTTTTTGGACATATTCGTTTTCGTTATCGGCCGAAAATAGGAAGATCTCCGAAATTCGGTTTTGGCATTTAAAACCTGTTTCGGTTGATCCTTAATAATAATTATATATAACATTGCTATAAAAAAATACTGGTGTCCTTAAATATTTTACACAGTCAAAAATAGCGTTTTTTTTTTGCATAATTATGATTTTTTCGCAATAAAAAGGACACAGATACATTCTGTTGACTTTTATATTAGTATTTCCACTTTATGATCAACATTAAATTACCATTTCACTTGTCGCATTTTCAATTTATCAAAATTTTTGCTGTCCTTAAAGTTTTTACTCTCACTGTATATGAGAAATAAGGTGCACTTGTATTTCTTTTTAACTTTTAGATTATAATAAAATATGTTTAACATAAATGCTGACATTCCTATAATGGATGGAGAAGGATTGAAAGTGTGAGCCTCGGAGCACACTTCTCAAATTGCTGATTTTTTTCGCGAGTGTTGGCAGCCTGTAAGATTAATAATAAAATGAAATCTTAAAATATATTTCTTTTTAATGATAACAAAATGTCAAAAAAGCAGAATATCGCAGATCTGCAGAAAAATCTAATGAATGCCCCTTCCACCTCTCCCGAATTCTGCTGTAAAAATCAAGTTTCTTGACTCATTACAGAACACTTTTTAATAAATTACAAAATAATAATAAATTAAAACTAAAATATTCTAATATTACCCAAACATATGAAAATTAATTTTTCATCAAAATAATGCATGAAAATTTAAACTAAAAATGGATGAATTTGGATTTTAACTTCAAGACTTTCTTTCTTTTTTGATATAAATAGAGAATCAATTTCAGAAAGATACTAAATCCACGCATTGAAATTGGATCTCAAATCCGATGCATGACTATTTTAAAATATTTTAATTGCAGAATAATAGAAAATAAAGAATGTATATTAAAATATTACCCAAACATATGAAAAATTAATTTTTCATTAAAAGAATGCATAACAATAAAAACTGAAATTCGATGAATTTGGATTTTAAGTATGAAACTTTATTCTTGTTTTTCCTCCATAAATACTCCATTTCAGAGAAAAAATCTTATTTGAAAAAAAAAAAAAGTTATTTCATGCGGACCACGGCCAAATCGAATACACAAAACAATGCAGTTCTAACGATTGCACTTTCGAAGAATTTGTTGTTTCCATGGCAACAATGCATTCCATTGAAATCATATCGAATGAGTTCAGAATCGGGGTCAATGAGAAAGATGGTACTGGCGAATGAGACCCACTCCATAGCCTTAATTTCCTTCCTTCGCATCAATGCTGAGTGATGTCAGTTTCGGCCTCGATTGAGCGCCAATCGCTGTCAGCGCCATCTATTGCTTGAAATTCGAACTCAAATCAAGAATTACAGTAAAAAAAAATCTCCTGACATCACACATAACACTCCTGCAAGAATTTTTTTAATATCTGTCACCGTTTGCAAGTTATTGAATTTTAAAATCGTCGGTCATTTTTGGGACACCAGGTAAATTTTGTTTAGGGATTATCTAAATGTAGAAATTGCAACAAACTATTCACTACTAACATCTAGTTTTAACATCATATTTGAACTCTTTCGTACATTTCCCCTTCAAATACAAAACGAAGAGAAATTCGATCCAGTAGTTTAAGAATTATGTGGTTTAATGTTTGTAACGCCTAATGTTGTATTAATTTTAATCGTTCCAAAAAAGATTGCAATTCCGGTAGTTTATGAAGCATAACTCGAAAACGGTATGCACCGAAATAAAAAATATACCGCCTTCATCTAGAAGGAATAGTAAGTCATTTTCTAAATCCTTAAACTAGAAATATAGATTTCCGAGCTATGAGAATAAAGTAAACAAATATACTGAATAGACAAGATGACATTGTATACAAACTATACATTATATCACGAATCGTTTGAATAGCGAGAAATTTTCACTTGATTTCTAGAATGAATTCATAAACTACAATTATAGTTACTAAAACTCACTTCCTATGTTCGCATTTATTTGCAGAGATTTTTAAATAAATTTGACCACGATAATATAGGAAAATTCCTTTTAATTTTAATAGGGATATCTAGAACTCTCTAGCAAAGGCAACTAGAATTTATAAGGATGATATAGAACTATTTTTCTAGAGCCAAAATTTACTTTCTAGATGCCAGTGGCAGAAATTTTTTTTCAGTGTGGCAGAACTAGCTGTAACTTGGGATTCACATATTTCAAGCTTCTAGAAATCGATTTCTGTAAAAAACATCATCGATTACATTTCATATTTATTCGGAAAATTAATTTAAAATAAAATAATATTTTTAAATTATTTTCGAAACAGATATGAATAGTAAACTATAATAGTTTTTTTTTTTTTTTTTTTTATAACAAAAATCGATTTCTAGAAGTTTCAAACATAGAAATTCACATTTACAGCTCATTACACAATTTTCTATACGTTTGACCCCGATAATATAGGAAAATGCCCTGGAATTTTAATAGAGATAAATAGAATCTAGCAAAGGGATCTAAAATTTATAAGATAACATAGAAGTATTTTTTTCTTGAGCTACAATTTATTTTCTAGATGCCAGTGGCAGAATTTTTTTTCAGTGTGGCAGAACTAGCTGTAACTTGGGAATCACATATCTGAAGCTTCTAAAATTCGATTTCTGTAAAAAACTTCATCTATTATACTTCATATTTTTCGGAAAATTGATTTAAAATAAAACATTTTTTAAATTAATTTTCGAAACAAATAGTAAACTAAATTTGTTTTTTAAGAAAAATCCATTTCTGGAAGTTTCAAATATAAAAATTCACATTTACAGCTCATCCCACAAAAAAGTTTTTGAGTTATTCTTTAAAAAATACTTGCATTGCTATTTGATTCTAACAATTTAAAAAGAATTTAAAATTAGAAATTTCAAACGTTAAAGCCTGCAAATTTCCTACTTGAACTACTTGATCTCCAGTTTGGTAGCCAAAGGTAAAATTTACAGAAAAAATCCAGATGCTGTGTCAAAATTGGGTGTTAGTATTGAAAATATTTAAGTTTGGTACAATTATGTAGGCGACCCCCTCAGCATAATAAGATGCATAACATTAACTAAGTAAACGTTATTACTGATCTAATTCATACCAGTTACGTTTGAATGCGATTTGCGTCAGAGTGGTGTTTCTGTTTCTTAGACTGTGCATTAATAATTTTGGACAAAATTAAAGAAACCAATTATGTATACAGGGTGTAAAATTTCAACGCGCCAGTTTGAACAAATTTTTAACAAAGTGTAACTAAATATAAAAAAATGCACTTTGAGAAAAATTAAAATAATTACTTACACACATATGCGTAGCATTGTTTGTTTTGAACTGTTTTGAAATTGTTTGTTTTGTGGTGTACTAATATTAATTTTATATATTTTTAACTACCGAGCCTTTCCTTTTAAAATTTTTTAAAATTTTAATCATTTTATGTTTTCTGTGCCCTTAATAACACTAAAACATGCAGTAATTAATGACTCAGATTTTATGAAATTTAGAGTAACACTGGGGATTCTCAAATTTAATCTGATATTAGAAATACTTCAGATAACTACAAGGGGATTCTGAATGTTATATATAGAAGTGAAATAAATTTAAAATCGATTTTTTATTCCTTCAAAATAGCATCTTATCATCTGGAAAATATGATGATTAATTTCAAGTAATAAAACTTATCATTTATTGCTTTCACAAGAATAACTTTTCTTCTGATTTATATCTGAATTTCTTTTTAAATTCTCAAAATGTCAATCTACTGAATACTAAAAGGTTTTATGCCCGGATATTCACGATCTTCATTTAAATTTTGCTAATGTCTGTCCAAGTAGTTTAGCTTTTTTATTCATAAGACATGTATATACCTGTTTCTGCGTTTTGATGATATTTTACACACAATTTAACGAAGTTTCAAAGCTATTTATTATTCTTAAAATGTTTTCACGAAATGTTATATCGACAAGACTATCTGCTTTTAGGCATTTAAGAAGTTTTTCTTTTCTGTTTTGAATCGTTATCCAGTCATTAGGTATCATAGCATATTTTAAAAGGAATTTAAATTGCTCGAATTAGATAAGTTTTATGACTACTTCATGGAAGGTGCTTCGAATTTTTTTTATTCAAATGCAATGAGACGTAAAATATAAAGAAATCGCGGGCAGAAATTACTGACTACCGATTTGAATGATTTTTGGTGTACTATCTCTCAAATAAAATAAAATAAAATAAAATAAAATAAAATAAAATAAAAAATATTAGAGGCTTGATTGAAAATTCTATCTTTTATATTAAAAACAAAAGATATTGTGAAAAGTTACACATTCCAATTCAGGACAATTCTTACAATTATCACACCTTTATCTTTTAGGCGCCGACGGCTGTAGTCAAACAAGTTGGAAATTGCTCGTCAAATATGGCCCGTACCATAACTAGTTTTATAAATATATTTTTGCACAGCATATTGTACTAAATGTATATTTTAGTGCACGTCATAAATTCATATCAATTTCATTCTGTTCGAAAGGCTGTAACATCATTAAAATGCACTTGCAATAATCTTTTGCCACTGGCTGTAATGTAACGGAAAACTTTTGACTTTCCCTGTAATTAAATTATACATGACATTTTCATAAAATTTGAAATGTCTCGACAAAATTGTACAACAATATAATTTATATAATTACTAACGCACCTAAAAATGATGTCTATGTATGTTAAAGTCACTGTATGGTCCTCTATAGGACACTTACAGCCTCCTAGTGGTATTTATAGAAGTCAGAATGTCTATATTAAAAACTATATGATATACGGAAAAATAGTTTATTAAAAATAATTAAATTTAAAAAATCAAAAAACCCGCCTGCGTAAAAAGCGAACTAATTAATTATTCTCATCAATGTGAAACAATTTTTTTTTCAATTCTTGCTATTAGCTCACACTCTCGCTATGTATATCTTGTTCACATTTTTAATCGTTAACAAAATATTTATTATTCATCCAATCAAGCTCAAATAAATTTTTTAAAACTTGTAGTGCCAGTTTTTTTCAAATATTAATTCATTAATTAAATTAAATTAATTAATTTTCAATAATCGAGAGAGCCCTCTTCTTGATCAATGTATTTTAAGACCGAGACAGCCCTCTTCTTGATCAAGGCATTTTAAGCGCCACTCAAGAGAAAAGAAGAATGAGAGAAAAAAAAATTCTCTTATTGACCTAGGTAGGAATCGACTTGAAATATTTTTTTTATATTACTTGTTTATATTACTTACTATTTTTTTTTATTTACTTGTATTTATGACTTTTAAGTTGCGTTTAATTGTTAGTTCCTATCTATAAACACTGTTTTGATGAGGTCTATAGATGTCTATGATGGTTAGAGTTGCAGTAAAGCTAGAGATCCTACCTACACAACTTCCAGGTTGTATAATATTTTAACGGAGCTTCTGACTGTAAAATAGTCAATGAAACATCGTCTTCATTTTGAAAGACCTATCAAATGATATGCCATTCAATAGGGTGAGTAAATTTGTTTTCCGTCTCTACCGCCATTTTGTATTTTGCGGCCTCCAATTTGAATTTATAAAAACAAAACCTAGCCTATAACCATCGGGCCGTTAAGACTAATTGATAGAGACCTCATTAATTAAAATCCATCCAGCCGTTGTGATTTTTCGAGAGTATAAAGAAATCCACATACACAGATACGCGTGAAACACATAACCCTTCTTTTCAGTCGGGTAAAAAGTTGTAAAACAGAGCATGGATTTAGCACAAAAAGTCACATAAATTTTCATACAATGCGTAAAATATTTGTGATTGTTCTTGATTTCAAACACTGCAACGCCCCAAAACGTGTTTGAATGAAGACAGAATAAATGGATCTCACTAGGTATATTTATAGCTGATGTTCAAACTACCATCTGTCACCTACAAGGGTGACCGAGCCAGTAGTTGATCAAAAAAGGTCGGTGCTATGGGGTTTTTATTATATTCCTTTTCTTTTAAGTTTTAGAAGTAAACTAACATGCTTGCAACAACCCTTAATGAATGTCCTAAAATGAAATCTGCTGAAATTAAATAGCAACAAAATTATAAGTAAATAGTTTCCTTAATTGCCATTTCCCCAGTAGTTGATCAATCGAAGGAAACAGTCGAAAATTCAAAAATTAATCTTTAACATATCATGTTTAAGCTGTGATTAACAATAATTCATATAAAACTATTATTTGAAATAAGCAAGATGGAAGTGAATTATTTTAACTTACCGTAAATGTCTCCAACTGATCAAAAACAAAATTTTACATTTCCTAATAACAACAAAAAAAAATCATAAAATGGCTTTTGTTACAGCAGGCAGCTGACAACAATGTGACGACAGGTATTCCAACATTCAAACAAAAATATTATGTCTTGTGCCACGTGTAAAACTCACTTCCGCCTGAAATGGCGCAATATTTCAAAAATTTGATCAACTACTTGGAGGGGTATCAACTACTTGGAGGGGTATCAACTACTTGGAGGGGTATCAACTACTGGCGCAGTCACCCTATGTACCCTAGTTTTAATCACACGGTGCACATTTCGCAGCGTATCAGGTGACACGACTAAGTTCATGACCTTATCATTTACATGTGCAAACTGTCTTTACGAAAGACTTCAATACTGCTCTATAACTTTGTAATAACCTACTTTACCTACGTCTTATAGTTTTTGAAGCAGACACACTATATCCTAATTTTACCACTAGGAGTCTCATAAACAAGTTCATTGTGACTTGTTTGACCAAAACGTCATTTTTATCACTATAGCTTTCGGCGTTTATAGAGTACAGTTGTACGATTTTGAAAAAATTTCGCATACATAATACAGGCAAAATAAAAACGGTCCGGCAACTCATGATTGTTGAAACTGTGTGTAATAAATGTTTTGGGCAAGGTGAGAAAAATTATTGCAAACAATACGTAAAGCATATACTTTTTTCATCGAACAGCAATTGTATATTAACTGCTTATGAATGGATACATCAATTGTGTCGTCTAGTTGCAAAACCGGCCAACTCCTCAAAAATTGAAAATGTGTTTTTTCAGTTTTTTTAGTTCTAAGCAAAGGTTTCTATCATCTGGAAACGATAAACCATGGAAAAACCTGTCAGTCCCTGTGTTATATGCGTTTAAAAATCTCGATGTGGTGCAAAAGCGGCCAAATCCTTCAGACGGTGAGTTTCAAAACCGGCCATCTCCATATCCGCTAGCTGACACTTCTGCTCGACCTCACAACTTCTCACTTGTTGATTAGGTTAACGTTATCGTGTTTTCTCTCGCCTGTGACTGATCTCCCTTGGTGCATACAAATTTTCTAATAATTTAGCTTCGTGTTTTCTCCGACTATAGAAGAGTTTCTGGAAGAAGTGTCTACTAATCAACCAAGGAAACGGCAAAGTGGATCTACGACGTGGTAAAGGTGAAAACCCAAAATTCAAAGGTAATGTACACCTTTTTATAACCAGGGGTGATTTATCATTTTTTGACGCTCTAGGCCAAAATACTTTTCCGCCCCCCCCCCCCTTCATAAAACTGTAAATTAATTTTCTTTGACAAATTAAAGCATTTTTTAATCTATTTAATTAATTAATAATACATTTAAATTTTGTTTTATAAATTTTAGTATTTTGAGGATTGTAGATTGGAAATGAATGGGTTTTTGCAACACTTAAAATCTGAGAGAATTTTGTGTTGGTGTATAGAGAAGTAGAAAAATTGTTTTAAATGTAATTATTACAAATTCCTTTTTTATTTAACACTTTTAGTTAAAATTTTATATTGCTCTTATTTCATTAAATTTAAAAACTTTAAAGTTCCTAATTTTGCGAACCCTACCTAACGTACGTCTCTTGGCCATAGCCTTAAGTTGCCTTATGGGTAATCCACCCTAGGGATAATATAATATATAATTAATTGATAACATAATAACATCATGGTTAGCATATTTTGATTAATTAATTATCATGATGCGATAATATTTTATTAATCTATTAACTTGCCTACGTTGATTCAGTATTCTTTTATCCCTCCAGACCGTGTTTCAGATCAAATTGAAAGGAGATTGAAGAAAATCGAGTCCCTCATTCAGCCCACAAAGAATGGAGAAATTTTATCTGAATATGGAACAGTTTTCAAGTCGGGAAGAGACCGACCATGATTGGAAGAAGACCAACAATTTCTTCCCAAACCACCTGCACTGTGGCATTTCAAATTTGCTCCTACAAAAAAAAATTCATAACAGAATATAAAAATAAGCTGTTGGTGCAAGGGGAGGTCTTCTACAAATCTGAGGTAGAAGTCAGAAAGTCTGTTGTCAAGAGTAAGAGAAGCATTATGAACAGCAAGTTCGAGGACGTGGCTCCGGATACCGTGGTGAAGCCTCTAAAACTTCGGGATGTCCAAAACTTATTGACGAAACATTTCGGACCAAACTGGGATGCTGGCAAGCGGTTATTGTTTTTACAAAAATAAATTGGCATCAGATGCTTAAAAAGCAGAAAGCAAAGATGATGAAGAAAAAGACGCATGGATGCACCATCATGACGAAATTTGTGAGACTATCGAAAATGATGAGACCACTAAAGTTTGAGATTGTATGCACATGTACATAGTATGATTTTTGTTTAAGTTTTTAAGATTTAATAATTTTATTTAATGTGATATCATGTCATTTAAATCATTTGTTTAGTGACATTTAAATCAGTTTTAACAGTTAGTCAGTTAGTTTTAACTGTTAGTCAGTTTTAACAATCAGTAACTGTGTAAAAGCCGTTTTACGTTAATAACTTTCCTAAAGTTCTTTTTGTTAAATAACATTAAGTTGAACAAAACCTTTTTGTGTATTTGCAACCCATAAAAACCCAATGTCAGATTAAATTTATCAAAAATTAATTTCTGGTTTGTTGCAAAACCGGCCAACTCCAAAGTAAGTTGCAAAGGCGGCCAAATCCAAAACAAAGACCTAAATAACCCGTTCCCTTTATGTGCCCCTGCCACCTTATTTCGTGTCTTCAAATATACTGCCCTAATGACTATAAATCTGAAAAGTTTTGGTTCCAAACTTTATTTGGCTAAGTGTGGTAAAAAATCAGCTAATTTTATTTTTTGGAGATGGCTGGTTTTGCAACTAGACGACACAAATTTTATATAAATTCTTGACATGTTAAAATGAATTCAATGATACTTTTTAATAAACATTAAAATAGCAGAAATATATAGTTTGAAATATTGATCATTCACATGCATTGTAAAATGAAGTGGACTTAAGGAATTTAGTCAGAAAAAAAAGAAATAGTTAAACAGAAATAAAAACTCTTATTTTAATTTGTAGTTGCATAACGCATCCATTATCATTCAGTCTTTTGACATTTAAACAATGTTGCCAGAATGTCGAAAAATTTTTTAATCAAAATATCTACCACTATTTTAGAATGAAACCTTCGCTTTATTCAATGATAGACATTTCTTGACTAAACAAAGAGAAGATTACTAGCTGGGAAAAGTGGTAGATATTTTGAATAAAAAATTTCCTTAATCTGGCAACGCTGTACTTAAGCATTACTTAATTATAGCTGGTAAAACAATTATTCATACTAATTATTTACATAATCTTTGGATTTTTATGTATTTTTAAATTTTTTCAGTTAGAGATTATGTTCTTGGTTTAGAAAAAGACACATAATTAATTCTTGTCTTTTAAGTCAGTTTTTTTCCTCATAAACTCTCATGTGCACATCAGATATAAGAAATTATTTTTTAAACAAATTTTCAGAGCACCAAAACAACGAAATTGTAATAAGAAAAAGTAAACTAATAATTGTCCGAGATATTTTTCTTGTGTATGTAAAAAGGTCTTATCAATTTGGAAACTAATTAAAATATAAAATATATATATGCATGCATAAATATTTTTTTTTAATTTGGTCTTATGTATAAAAAACAATGTTTTTGACTTGAAAATAACCTTGAGAAAATTAAAAAAAATAAACAATAGGTTGAGATTTTTTGCTAAATATTTCAAAACATCAGCCACTGCAGTATGCATTCTTCATGTAGAACAGTTTTTTGAAAAACTGAAATCATTAAAAGATTTATGAGACATCATACAAGGTGGTCTGTTTGGCTAAAAGTACATTGACTGTAGCAAATTGCCGTATTTCGATGTTTTATTATCTTTTAAACCACTTTGTGGTAAAGGGAGGAACCCAGTAGAGGAAAACAATAATGATAACTTCACTCCCTCTACATTTTTTGGTCACCACAATTCCCTTCTTTTGGAATACTTTGGGAATCTCTACGTTTTGCTTTTGTCCGGTATTAAATTATAAGGATTACGTTATTGTTATTGCAGTGTTTAACGTTAATAGGGACTCCAGTATTTTTCCTGTTTCTTTAAGACTGTAATAACGCGTTACGGTTGTGAGTAGATTTATTTTCATTGACAGAGCATAATAATACATACCTACATTATTTTAATATAGTTTTTGTCCATCTGTGAAATTCTAAAATTTTTTGAGGAGCAAAATTGTACAATTTTTTTTTTTAAATGTGGTGAATGAGCAAACTAACAAAATCCATTCGGTTAAGGTCTTGGAGATCTACAGAACATGTCACATGTTTTTAGAAATATGAAAAACTGTCTGTAAGCGGAATCTTAACCCTGTCATATAGTCAAAATTCGAAATTCGAATCTTGTTGAATAAGGCAATATGAGGTATGGGTGCATTATTTTTTACGATTTTGTTATAGACAGTTAGCAATTTCAAATAGTGTTTTTTTTTTCAAATAATAGATGATTCCTAGATAGTAAAACAATACTCTCCATATCTTGGACCAATATTGCGCCACTATTGCATTCATTCGCTTGAATTATTATCTCAATATTAAACTGATGAAGGTTTTCAAATATTGCTCAATTGTTGGTAAGAAATACTTAGCGAAGCCAATGAAACCAATATTGGGGAAAATTTTGGTGTTTCTTTAGAAATATTTCCAATGCATTTATACAATATTGGCGTTTATTTAGAAATATTTTCAATGCATTGTCATTATTGACGTTTCATTGAAAATTGTTCTAACGAAACGCAAGTACTGCGTAAATATTGAATATATTAAATATAAGTTAAATATTGAATTTGCATGTGCAGTATTTCCCGTGTAAAGCAAATATTTGTAAAACATTAGCGTTTAATTGAAAATGTTTTCAATGTAATGTCAATACTGTATAATTATTAAGTTTATGTTGTACCTATTGCTAATGAAATGCCAATTTGCAAACATATTTTGTTTACATAATAAATATTTCCTTTGAAATGCAAAATTTGTTTTATTGACTTGATAATTACTATATATTTCAGAACAATATTGTCAAAATACACTTCAATGTTGGAGTAATTTTTCATGTCAGTGAATATTGTCCTAACAGTAGCTAAAAAAATTGTAGTAATATAGTTTGAAAAATTTTTGCAGTCTGCTGAAGATCGATATAAGATTTAATGTATATTTCCAAGATAGTTGCTATTCTAAACTAGGGTTCGAAATGGAAAATTTTAGGAACCAGAACGCTATTTCAAAATTACTGTTGACTAAATTTTTTTTTTTTTTTGAAAGTACAGATAATTTTATTTCTAACCATGCAAAAGCAATTTAAAAAATGCATTGAAGATACTAAATAATAATAAAGAAAAGTTAGAGACAACAAAATAAGCTACACTATATGTCCATTAATGACCGAACGCTTTCAATTTTGGACATTTTGTCGAATATTTAGAAATATACTTGTCAGATTCTTCTGGAATTTCAGGATTAAAAATAATATGTTTGACCTCATATTTATCAGCGTCGATTTGATAAGGGGGACAATTATGGGGCCAACCAAAAGTCAACAAAAAAAAATAATACTTGGGATCACCCTGTATTTTAAAATGCATGAAATGATTTATCGCTGCAGAATACAAATTTCTGGATACTTTACAACATGTTTACTAATTTTTGTAAGAATAGCATGTATATTCTTAGAGATATAGCGATTTCTCTTAAAAGTTCAAAAATTTCATGCATGTTTTTAGCTTATATCACGCAGGGTTTTCAACCAAATTTAACGCCGGTTTTAGAAAAATTGGAAAAATGTAGTATAAACAATATAATGCAATTGGAGTATAAATGTATTACATATTTTATGAAATATGAGCAGTTGTATGAAATAATTTGTATCTGCGCATGCCCAAACGATAACAAAGATTTTTGTACAGAATTTAATAGTCAACTCTATGGAGCAACTCCTAAATATCCAGTCAAATATCGTGAAAATTCAGACAAATGCAATGAGCACTCTATTCAATAGTAAGCATCTTGTACTGAACATCAGTGATTTATATCAAATTCAATACATTTGAAATAGCGTAATGTCATTAAAATACATTGCAAACGATTTTCCTCCATTAACTATAATGTTACAGAGTTCTTCTGAGTGCCCCTGTAAATGAACTGTTAATGCTACACACTTCAGTTTCAATATCAAGCATGCCACGGTAAGCATATATCTATTACAGGAAAATCCGAGTCTATTTATGAGAGTTAGAGCGTGGACAGAGAGACAGACGGCCAGACAAACCGAATTTGTAAACGCTTTTGCACAAAGCTGGAAAGTATTAGATAAGGAAAATACCTATTTTTCATAATTATTTTCTATTAAAATAGGTATAGTCGGAAGAAAAAGTACTAGAAGAATGAAAAAACAACATCCCGTATATTTGTATCTCTGTCTCAGAGAAAAAAGCATATAAACACCACTTGAAATTGTATCATCTTAAAATGTGTTAGGCGTGCTCAAATTAAATCCGTTCGACAGTTCTAGTAAGCGAATCCTGAGTAAAGGAAACCCAAAACTGAAAGAATAGTATATATTTAAACTTGCAGCATACACATTTATTTAGGAAAAGTCACCCATGGCTTGAGACATGCATCCCATTGTTTGAGAATGTGTCGAATGCAGTCGGCGAAGAAAAATGTCGGTTGTTGCATGAACCCGCAGAAACGTTAAATTCACGAATACTTCGCTGCTGTTCATCTTGAACAGTCACTATCCGACTTGAGTGTCACTATCCTCAATCAGTGACTCGATAACAAATTTTTGCACCTGACAAGGATACGTCATATTCGTCGTCGCGCAACATTGTTTTAGTAAGCGCTTTTCTCCATACACAGCAACCATTCTCCGATAAATCTGAACAGGCTTGCAACCCTCTGTCCATAAAAACTGAATTACTGCACGTTGGTCTTGTTTGGACGGGTTCATTATCACTCCAGTCATCTTGAACGTACTGTCACCTTCAAACAACGGAAGCAGAATGACCGTTTCGCAACGCAATGCATGCTCAATACATGTGACGTTATTTGCTCATCAGAATACCCCCCCCCCCCCCCTTAAGTCTCCGCTGCACTGAAACTCCCCGATCGCGAAATCCCATGTTAACCTATGGGAAAACTTCTAAGCGTGATTACTAATTACCTAATATAATTATTAAAATGCCGTTTACACCATCAAAAGGTAGACGTCAGATGCCGATGATGTGCGTTTTTAAAAATTGTCTACGTAAATTTTAAGTATTTTTAAGACGATGATAAAATTTAATCAAATGGAAATTTCAAAGTTTATAGGGATTTTTTATGTACTTAAAATTTACAGAGATAATTTTTAAAAACGCACATCATCGGCATCTGACGTCTACTTTCTGATGGTCAAAACGGTATTTTAATAATTATATTAGGTAATGAGTAATCACGATTAGAAGTTTTCCCATAGGCTAACATGGGATTTGGCGATTAGGGAGTTTTAGTGCAGAGGAGCCTTAAGCACCAACTCGTCAATTTCCATGCTTCAAACAGGGTTTCATTTAAACAGGCCTCATATATTAAAAAGTAAGTTTCACGTGCCATCGTTATATTAATGCAGTAACAAATTTTAAAGTTTCAATGGTAACATACGAGTTTAACTTCATTTTTACGGCTCCGTACGTTAATAGTAAAAGTGAAATCGTCATAAGATAACTGGTGTGTCTGTCTGTCCGTCTGTCATAGTCTTTTACCTCGAAAACTGTGGAACTGGGAAAGTTCAAGTTTGGCAAGTTCAAACTTGCCAAAGTTATAAATGCTATTGACCCACTTATTTATAGATCCTTTCACAAATATTTTTAAGAAACATTTAGGAGGATAATTAAGTTACTTCAAAAACAATTACATCGTTTGAAGTACTGTTCGAATGACCTCGTAACACCGATCTCGAAAATATATTAGTTTTAATTTTAGGTATTATATTTTCAGAGATATCGTAGGAATAAATTTCAAAAATATGACTCCCGCTTCGTATTTCAAATCTATACTGAAAGTAAGAATATGAAAAAAAAAAAAAGGGTGGTAAGAGTTTATTTAGACATTGCAAGAAAACTATACCCGTTATCCTAAGTCACATAACTTTTGAGAAAATCGCATTTTTCGTTTCACACAAAATTTACTTTACGGTAGCTCAGCGGGCAGTTGAGAGGCGCATATGGTACCTATGGACGGGCATTCCTCCAAGGATTGTTGACAAGGATTTTCGAAGAACATTTTCAGTAAGTAGCCGAGATATTAATTAAAAACCTTTCTAGAAAACAGCGGTACGGACCAAGGCGATGTTGCGACGTTTTTTCAAGCAAGCTTGGCACAATGCCAAGTTTAAACTTGCACAAGGTCTTTGTTGTACGAAACTCTTTGTGTACGAGTAAAACTTGTATTTGACCAATTACATTTTTTCAAGAATGAACTCTTAACTTTGGATACCAGAATAGAATCTATTCGGTCAAGAAGTTTAGGTATTATAAAGATGGAAAAATTTAATACATCGAATGAATGAATTATTTACCAAAAAATATTCTGCACTTAAAATAGATTATTAAGAAAAATGTTGATATTAAAAAATATTACAAAGTTTAGAAAAGCAACTCGTATTGAGGCCTATCAGCAATAAAATATTAATATTAATTATTATTAAAAAGTTTTGTGGCAATTTAAACTTTGGATACACTAACACAAGTTAGAACACACAATAACGTATGCACTTGCTTGGATCCAGGAACAGAAATTCTTTGAAAATTATTGTATCCCTTGCAGAATAGAAACAGATTTTTTAAAGGTGAATTTTCCAACTGAATGATCGAAAAGAAAAGAAATCCGACATCTATAACAATATCCCACAATTATGAGTGAACTTCACATGATTCTTACATGTAATAAAGGAGGAAAAATAAAATATTCAAAGGGTGATGTTTTACAACACTACCTCACATGAAAGGGTTAAATTAATTTTTAATATTTTCATTCATATCTCTTGTAGTAATAATTTTTCCATGCTGATTTATTCTGTGTTCTTAGCATTAACTATCCCGACCTTTATTTCGTGGTACTCCTGCACTTATTCTTTTTAAACAGGAAATATGAATTATGAAATTGATATTCGAAAAAATATTAATTGTAACCTATGAATTTTTAATTGAAAATATTTTCTAAAAGCTTCTAATATGTGTATATAAAATTTAAGTTCATTCCGTCATTAAATTTTATAAGTTACGCTTAAAAACCATCAGCACAAGAGTTTGGAAGAACGCATAGTCACTGGAAAAAGAAAAAAAATATTAAAAAAGTTTAATAATTGTAAGAGCGGTCGTAATATTTTTTAGAATATTCAATCGAATTATTTATCTTTTTTCTAACACACCTTATTGAAATGTGTCTCAATCTTAGCAAACAAAATTATTTTATTTGAAACCAAGAACTGTTGAACTTACATCATTTAAGATTCGAGACCCCTTGAAAAAAGAATTAATCGTTTAATTTAATATTACATTCTTGTTTCGCATTTGAAATGTAGTAGGGTAGACCGGGGCTAGTTGGCCACAGGGGCACGTTGGCCCAGTCGCGATATTTTTAAAACTTTGCTTTAGATGACATTGTCAGTCCAGCCAAGTATGCGTTGCTTCGCTTTCCTCCTCCAACATCAGCACCATTGAAGTCGGAGCGCCCGTTAAAGAATTATTGAGAATTTTCTAAATTTTGCAAAGGTGAGTAAATTTCCTCTCTTATAAATAATCGTTTTTTATTTGTTTGTAGATTACATTTTAGGTTTTGATATATAATAATTCAGAAAAGTAATTGTAGTTATTGTAGGGCATGTTTTTTTATTGAAATACTTTCAGAATAATTCCTTATAGTCATGAAAAACAAAAATGTCAATACGGGATTAGTTGGCACGGGGCATGTTGGCCCGCCGGGCCAACAGTAATTTGGCCCCGTAGTAATTTGGCTCTGGGGTATTAGAATTTTGATATATTTAATGAATTATTTTAATAAACATTTATTATTTGTTAATTGATTTATTATTAAGTAATAGTAAGGAATTATTTTATTAATTGAATTCCTGGTTATTTCAGTCAATCTTTTTAAAAAATGAAGTTATAACGTTGTTTACCTCACCCCAAATTAAATCAGTTGCTCCTGTTGTACAAAAACATTTATAACTTTCATAATTATAGAAAAATCTCTGTTGGCTTGGCTTACAATCGCAGGTAGATTTCGAAGTTAAGTACCAATTTCACGAAGAATTTAATGGATTAAGGGAAATGTGATTTTTTTCTTATACAACCTTCCCCACCCCCACCCCCACCCCCACCCCCCATACACTTTTTTTAGTTTTTAATTTCTTTTTCTGCAAGAGTTGCTCTTATCAAAAGCTCGTCAATACAAAAATTGTAGATAATATTAATATGATTTGTGATAAATTTAAGTGAATATCTTGTGAATTGACGAAGTTAGGATTTTTTTTTCTTCTGAAAACCTATTTTTTGCACTCCTTGAAGCCATTTTTAATTATATCAAAAATCTGTCATGCATAATTTTTTAGCCCTTTTCCTAGAAGTTCTGAAAACTTTAAACTGAGTGGATATGTTATCGTGTCCATAGAAAAGTAATATATGTATAAAGTTTCGAACTGGGGGGTGATTTTGGGATCTGGGGGTCATGATCGGTGTAAATCTGCAAAGTCTTTCAAAAATTCCAACATGGAAGATTGCAATAGGTAGTATTTCTTACGAAATCTACTTAAAAGTTCGGCCTCCTAGTGTTACATACTACTGCTAAAAGTAACAAATCTAACAATCAAAATCTATCCGACTCTGATATTTCTCAATTATTAATAAAATCACTTTTTTCCCCTGTCCAGAGAAGAGTTTGCCACAAATAATTTTTAATAACATCACATTTTATGAAGTGAAAACCTCTTACCTGGGTACTTATTCGTTGAAACTAAATCATCCTTTCTCTCTTCATAATCCATAAAAAGGGCAGTTTCAGGAAAATTTTTTGTAATTATCAAAAGCTATATTTTCCTTTAAGAGACATGTTGTCCCTTCCACAGACAGAATAGAACTACACTTCCCTATCCGTTGATAAAGATCAGTAGTTCAAACAAAAATTATAAAAAAAATGATATCATCCAACATAATTATATCAAACACATTGCTATATACTAACTTATTAGATTATCTAAATCTCATTATACCAATAATAAATCACGAATGTAATCAATAATATATATATTTCATGATTAACAAACTGTGTTTTTTAATACTTAATTAGGAATTAAAATTTTATATAAACGAAAATTATCATTATTTCACAGAAGCTGGCATTAGCCAAAGCATCATCAAGAAATATTATATTTTACTGACAGAAATTTTAAGGGAATGATGCGCTAGAGAAACATGCATTAGAGAAACATAATAAACGAAAGAAAAGAATTATTGCACTTAACAGATGCACAGAGGCCTTGATACAATTTATTTTTCATCTGCTGTTTATAATAAATCACCTAATTAAGGGTGAATGATTTTTTAAATTAATGTACTCTAAGATTTACGGTGTTTTAACACCTACCATGCCTTTATTAAAATTTATTACTGTTACGTAATGTATTAAAGACATTTTTTTATGAGAAAATAAATTAAAAAATTAAAGCAATTTTTCGTCGAAGTTGATAATTTGAATAAGTCACAGTTTTAATATTTAAAATTTTTATTTTAATTTTGGGGGGCTATATTGTGTTTTCGTTCGCAAGAAATAAAAATTAAGATTTGGTAAACTTTTGATCATTTCTTAAACTTCTACACTATCAGAACATTAAAATGTGTCGTCAAAAGTGGCGGGCCAACTTACCCCGCAATCGGGGCAGGTTGGCCCAAGTGACTTGGTGTCAGTTTGAGCTTCTTAACTAATACTTATTGTTAATATTTTCAAGTTTTATTATTGTGACTTCTTCCTGAAAGTACACTGATAGTGGCAACAGAAAAAGAAATTTAAAATGTTGAATTGTAATTTTTTAAAAATTATTAGAAGAAAAAGCTGGCCAACTAGCCCCGGTCTACCCTACTTGTACGCTGCCTGTAAAAAAAGACAAATGTTTCTTAATCTACGGAAATATAATATAGCCACGAACAAAAATATACAGCAACCTCTTGCGAGTTACCAATGATTTTGATATGCGTTCTTTATCTTTAGAGGCCTCAAAAACCAATATAATTTCGAGATTTTAACCAATTTGTGCCTGAATTTTTGTTTTCACAAATTTGTTGGTAAAACCACTTTAAAATGTTGCAAAATGAACTGGGAAAATACTTAAACAAATTACGCTAAAAAATTTTTGTACTTACGGTAAAGTGGAGACAGACGCCGCGGTGAGACAGATGCCGAAGAGATTGTGTGGGCGAGATTAGCGCACCCTAGACCAATTTAAGAAGTTCATAGCGTTCCTCTGAGCTGTGTGCTGTGTTGTATGCTTTTCCACCAGTTAATTGTCAGTATTTACGTATCTATGCCAGTTTTTATGGTTCGAACCTACGTGGTGAGTTGCTAAAATTATTCTAATAAAGTTTTATTACATATTTTAAGCCAAATAAACAGAGATTTCATCCCAAAAACGATTGCAACTGCAACTAGATCATCGTAGAATACAGACATGTGCTTTCATTTCTCTTGCGTCACTCACATGACACAAAATGCCGGCGTGGCATCTTACCTGCCACCATGGGACAGAAGCCGCACCGATGTTGAGGGACAGATGCCTCAAAATATATTTTTGTTTTTTGGTTTAATAAATTCATCACTGCGATTTAATTAGAACTTACATTTACATGAACGTATATTAGCGCATTCTGCTACTTATCAAGTGCTCTCAGCAACAATGTTAGTTCACCATGTGTGAATAAGGAAACCGTAGGCCATTTACAATTCTCACCATCTAGACTGTTAAACAAAATATCTCCTATCCCAATGGTCAAAAGGCCTATACAGACAATTAAGAGAAAGCCAAAGGATGCAAATATTACAAGCACAGAGTTTATAAGCAGGAAAAACGAAGAAGAAAACAAAAAGCAAAAGACACTAGAAAGCGTCAAAAAACGATAGCTTGGCGGAAGTAAAATGTGCAAAACAAGGAAAGGAAAGATCAACTTGAAAACACCTTACTTGCGGGAGAAACTAACATATGATTCATCTTCTGACAATTAGTAAATAGTTCCTCTTATGGATTCTGATGGCAATATTGGATTTGAATTTAATGACTGTGAATGTGCTGAGTGTCTGGAGTCTTATCAAAGAATAAAGTCTAAAGCGGACAGGATTCTATGCATCAAATTCAATCGATAGCTGCATGAAAAAGGCTCACTTTATTTTTGCAACGGGAAGTGTGGTGTGATTGTGGGCGAATGGAAATACAAAATCAAAGAATGAGAAGAATGGCCAAAAATAAACAAGCTAGGGTCTAAATAGAATAGAACTATTACTTACATTAAGACCAAACTGCAATATTCTCCACTATGTAAACCAGTGATTTATATCTTTTTTGTAATTATGCTGTCTATTGTTTCCAGTAATTATGCTGCCCATTCGTGTAAATTCAAATGTTTTTCTTTTCGCTTTCATTTTTTGTCTTAAGTTTTATTTTTTGAGCTTACACTTTTACATTTTCGTTAAATTTTTCACAATTAGTGATATAAAAAACTTTTTCAAGTTTACTTTAATTTATTTTCATTTTAACTAGTTTGAAAAAATAAAAGTGTCATTTGCTTGAAAAGAAATAAACAGCCTAGTTTTTTTTTCTCCGTGCGGCATCTGTCCAACGCCCCATGCGGCATCTTACCTAGCACATAAAAAATGATGTAAAAAAAAGGCGTTTGGTAAAATAATTATACCTACCCTATTAAAAGGGTTTTAACTTGTTTAACATATAAATTAGATTCTAAAGGGTATTATTAATGATTCCTCGTACTTAGTTTGTTGTTTTCTGCTTTTAAGTACATCTTATAAGAAGAAAAGTAAAACTGCGGCATCTGTCCCCACTTTACCCTATTAGATAAAATGTAAACGTACTAAATATAAGAATATGCATAATATTTGTAATAGTATAATATGCATTTGTAATATGTTTTGTCTAAATTTATATAAAATAATTTTTAAATTGCATATTATACACTATAATTTATATTTTTATAAATTACTAAAAAAAACATATTTCACTCTTTACGGAGACTAATAATATTATAAGTATTAGTAACAATAAACTAAGAGTAATCGTATGTGAGGCTTTAAAGCAAATTGTTTCATAATCATATTAAAAAGGAGTGGCCGAGAGTTTCTGCTCTTGAAGCTGGTAGACGGGAGGTGCTGGGTTCGATCCCAATCGGAGTTTTCGTGGTTTTCTTCGGGCCGTGGATCTTCCATGCGTTAATACGGATTAGGTTCCCTTAGAAAGACCCCCACGGAGGGCACTCCCCCCGGGCCTATATCCCTCGTGTAGATAATTGGCCGTCAAAAATCAACCCAACCCATATTAAAAAGGACTTTACATAAATAAATGTCCTCTCAATGGCTAATAAAAATATGTACCCATACGTGCCTAGCGCCCTATATTTTGTACGTTACAAAAATGCATAAGGAATTGTCTTGAACATGTAATTTCGCAATTTAAAAAAATACGTATTTCGAAGAAATCTACAAATGTAAGATTATGACTTATTTATTTGGATCCATGATAGAAAAAACACAAATAAACTTACTTTTTACATTTAGACATCTTGAAAAATGAAAATCTATAAACTCCGAAAAAAGCCTCCATTTTAAGCAAATAAATATCCATCTTGTGTTGTCATATTTCGGTAACAGATAAAGACATTTATAGATTACTGTTTTATACAATTTTCATGTTGTAAAGAAGAAGAAAATTAAGCACATTTATTAAAATTCGAAGCGTCCCAAAAATGGGACGCTAGGCATAAATGGATTAAGAAGTATTTATAAAAACAAAATTTCTTTTGCAGCCACTAATATTGAAAACTTTATCAAATAGATTTTATAGTTTATTGATCAGTTTTATCAAACTAAAATATCGGTTTTTAGGATGCTCTCATTTCTCAATTAAAAATTTTCAGCTCTACGTAATTAAATTATGCCTTCAAGAGTAAGAAAATAATACATTAATTTGAATGTTAATGTTAATGCTGTTTTTTTTTTTATCGTGTTTGACTCTAAAATGTATTTGTTGAACATAAAAACTTCTATTCCAGGTAGGAAAAACCGATTAAGACACTATAAAATATTCTCAGAAACGTTTACGAAAATCGGTAGCAGCAAAAGAAAGATTATTTTTATAAATGCTATTTGAAATCTCGAAAATCATAACTACGAGGTTACTAAAGAAAAAGATTGCCTTTAGGAATTGTTTCTAACTCGGAAGAGGTTATTGTATATCTTTGTTTGTGGTCATATTACATTTCATTCGGTAAAAAATGAAGTCTGTTTTTACAATGTATAGGATACGTATATTGAGCCTCAATATAAAGAAGCACCAGTGTTGCCAGATTGGGGACGTTTTTGTCCCCAGATTGTTGATTGTCACCATTTTTTAAATAGAAATATTTGGCCTATTTAAAAATAGATTAAAAATTCTGAAAAATAAGGCGAATTATACGATTTAAAAAAAGTGGTGACAGTCAAATAATCTGAATTAAAAAAGTCCCGAATCTGGCAATACTGAGAAGCACTTAATTAGTGAAGGTTGTTCTTGGTTCAGTAGTTTTTTTGTTAGTGAGATCGCAAATTCCCCGGATTAATGTTAAAGCTGAACGTATGGGTGTAGAATGCATTCTTATTTTTTAAATATCTCATAAGGAAATTAATATTTTTAACTTCTTTTTTCTGTGTTCTGTTTTTAAAAAATCTCTCTTTTTTTAGTTAATAAAATATTTCTAAAATTTATGTTTAATTTAATATTTCGTGTTTTAAAATCTTAGCGAAGACAACGAGCTGTCAGTAAGATTTCAACAATAAAAATAAAACTAAGTATGTACTAGACTGAGCAAAAAGTTCTGGGAAATTTGTGAAAGTTGCGTTGTTATGCGCAAATTAACAACAAAAGCAACAAGGACTATTCTCAAAGTAGAGACCATCATAGTCCACGACTTTATGCCATCGTTCTGCCAGATTGCAGGTTTGCTGGAAGTACCATGGCGGGTCCTTCGAATCATAAAACTCTTGACATGCTTCTTATACTTCATTAAAGGATTCAAATGAACGACCCTTGAAAAAGTGTGTACCCTTAACCAAATATAGGGCACTTCACACATAATAACCTTATAACCGTGCAGTTTATATATATACCGGGTGTTTCAAAAGTTCTGTGCGAAAGTAAAACGCGATAAAAAAATATGTATGAGTTTGAGAGACAGGCGGTTAAATAGATAAATAATTTGCAAATAATAATAATAATAATAATAATAATAATAATTTGCAGATAAATTTTCAGCATGGTACAGGATTTTCTATGATACGAACAAAAAATTAGTTTAAAATCTAGAAAATAGAGGGCGCTACTTCAGATAATTCCATGGAATAATTCCATATTACTCACACAACGCAAGATTTGGATACAAAAAGTGTGCATGCAGTATTCTCTAATTTGTTTGTATCCGAATCCATGTCTAAAATCTTATGTATCCAAATCTTGCGTTGTGTGAACAATATGGAATTGTTCATGGAATTAGCTGCAGTAGCGCCTTTTATTGTCGAGATTTTGGAGTAATTTTTTTTATGTCATACAAAATCCCATATCACGCTGACCACATGTATATCCGACACACAAATCTGTTTTTTTATCTTGTTTTTCTTTCGCACCGAACTTTTGAAACTCCCGGTATATATGTAAGAAAGATTTTGAAAAACACAAATTTGATTTCAGTTTTTATACATTTTGTGATTTTACTACACAATCAGTTCCTGAAGATCTTGTGTGTGTTTTGTGTGTTTTCCATGAATGTGTGTGCATTGATTTATTTGCTGAAAATGTATAAGTTATTTATCGTACCCGGAATCTGTGTTGTATAATTGCATGTTGTATAAATGCATAAAATATCTATTAACAAAAGAAATGTATGTTAAATTACGCATTTAACGAGTTATTACCTTAATGTTTATTTATAAACTATTACGAAATACAACAGCAAACAGAAAGTTACGGTTGAAACAATGACTATAACAAATGCTGAGTATTTGATGATATTCAGAGCAAAAATTGTACTCAGTTTAAATATATAAAAGTTTGGACTTAGCTTCTCAATTTGATCTCAAATACTTTAACTTCTTTTATCAAAACATCATTCGTTCTTTGGAAAATACCTCTTGTACTGATTTGAAAAATTTAATAGAAGATAAAGCATCATTTTGCCAAACCCTACTCCTACCTCATACAGTGCGCGAAGCACAAAGGCTGAAAAAAATCATCAGTGTTTATTTGGACTGCAGTGATTGTTTGTACGGGTAGCAGAAGTAACACAGGTGCATCTTAAAAGAAATGAAAGGTGTATTAAAAAAGAAAAGTGTATTAAAAGAAATTGTTTCAGACTTTGGCTTCAAATATATTAAAATAAATTACTGAGCCAAAGTGCTATTACTTTTAGTATAATTTACAAAAGAGGTATTGGTACTTCTTCTGAAACCCCATTTATATATTTACGATACATACACTGTTAAACATTTTGCAGCATTCTGGCAGGTCATTCGACCGTTTTTTCAAAAAAACGGTTTCATAACCATAAGTTTACTATATTCGGACCATAAAATGGCCAATAATGTGGTCTGAATAGTGTTAAAATTACGGTTGTGTAACCGTTTTCGGAAAAAACGGTCAAATAACCTGCCAGAATGCTGCAAATTTTTAACAGTGTATACATACATATTTCAGGGTAACAATTCTTTTCCTATATTAGAAATTTAATTCAGAATGATACCTGAAAGTCGCTCTTTATTTTCTTTCTAGATATGTATTGCTCCTTGGTCATTCTACGATCAATAAATAAGAAATGTGCTCTAATATGACTGGATTTTATGGGATTACAAGTATTTTTTTTTTTTTTTTTACTTCGGTGATTCTGATGTGACTTGCCTCATAATGTTGCCCGCTTTTCTCATCGCACTATTTGGTAAGCTGCAAATTGTAACACGTTTTATTTGATTTAAGTTGTTACTGTTTGCTGTAGTTGCCTTTTCCAAGACACCTTACGGTGACTTTAAAATCAGAAAACTTCCCGACAATTTGATCGTATTTTTAGATAAGGATTACAACCACGTTATAAGTGTATTGTTATATGACTGCAAAATATATGTATGTATACTGTTAAAAATCTGCAGTAAACTGTCCAGTAATTCGACAGTTTTTATAAATAACAGTTTTTTGACAATAATTTGAAGCCTTCTCATTTCTCTGAATACAGACAAATTACGGTTATGTAACCGTTTTCTATAGAAACGTTCAAATGACTGGACAGTTTTCAGCAAAATTTTAACAGTGTTGGTTACTTAACCGTATTGTGAGTTTTTTTGTCATATGACCGTAAAAAAATATATAAGATCATTTGACCATATGTTTATATAACGGTTACTTAAATATATTTTGAGTTCATTATTAAGTGCCCATCAAATATATACACTGTTAAAAATTTGCAGCATTCTGGCAGGTCATTTGACCGTTTTTCCGAAAACGGTTACACAACCGTAATTGTAACACGATTCTGACCATATTATTGGCCATTTTAATTTTTGAATATAGATAAATTATGGTTATGAAACCGCTTTTTCAAAAAACGGTCGAATAACCTGCCAGAATGCAGCAAAAATTTTTAACAGTGTATGTTCGGCGTTTTGACCGTATTTTAAGAGAACAATCAAAATATCTTCCGTATGGATAGCTGCCAGCTTTTATGCTTTCTTCTTACCACTAATTTTGTAGTAAATATTGTTTTATTTAATTGTCGAAAGCTCACGATTAAATCTCTATTAAATTATTACGCGAAAATCTCTATTAAATTTTAGTGGTATCAAAAAGCGTAAAAGTTGGCAGTTATGCATATGTAATTTATAGTCATATGGAAATAACTTCATAATTATATGTAATAATTAGGAGAGAAAAATTCCGATTTCTATGTAACAAGACTATCGGAAATAAATATAAAAATGTGCTCAATCACTTATGAAAATTATTTTAATCTTTACAAATATGTATTATGTTTAAGTAAAACTGAAGTTCTAGTGTAATAAATTTAGATATTATTATCTGAAAAAATATAACATGGTTAATAATCCATATTATTGATTGTCTCTATGATCAGAAGACTTTTTCCTATTGGTCATGTAACAATAAATTCATTACTCAATTATTACAATATTCATTACAACAATAAATTCATATTACTAAAAAAAAAAAAAAAAAAAAAAAATAGATTCTTGCTCATATCATATAATAGGGATTTGTTATCCATATTGAAATGTGAGAATTTGTCATATTATAATATCTATATTTATCATAATACTGCGCAACAATTTCAATATTTAAAAGTTACATATGTCTGTAAAGAATAAAATTAATCTAATAAGTGATTGACCACAATTTTATAATTGCATCCAACATTCTTTTTCTATGAAAATCAATTTTTTTTTCACACACATCTCTCTACTTTGTTATTTTTAGTCACATACGTAAAACTGCCACTGTCCATCAAATAAATCTTTTATAATTTCTTTAATATGAAAGAATAGTGTTTCGCCATTCTTTCGAAACCCAGTATACATATCTTTAAAATATATATCATAATATAAATCAATTATTTGTCATTGAAAAATATATCAGTGTGTACTGGGATTTTAGTGAAATAAGTTATGAACATTTATATTTCATAATAAGTTTGTAGTGGAATAACTAAACAATATTTAGATTTCTTGCTGACATAGAAAGAATATGCAAATTTTCATACGTTAGGGGTGCTATTAATAAAATTTCTACATATGAAAAAGTTAGATAAAAAATACTTCTGAATATCTACATAGTGAAAAGATATAATTTACCATATATATAATCATCATTTGTTCTACCAATTTTATTTTCAGACATTAAAAACACACTAAGATTTCATAGTTTATCATACAGCCAAAAAATAGCGTACATGTCATAAGTTTTAAAACATATATATACTTTAACACAAATATTCAAGATAGTTTAAAAATATTTTCACCTCCTTTTTCACCGAGGCATCTTCAGTTATTGGTGTTTTTCGTCTCACTCTCTCGCTAATCCTTGCTTTCCAGATTTTCCCTGTTATTTTTCCCTATTTTCAAAATGTGTCGCCATCTATTGTCTATAACTGCGTGTAGTTGATCATTGCAGGTTTCTGATTTTGATGAGATGATTTCAATGGCTTCTCTTATTAATGCGTAATTTAAACTATTGTATTTTGCTAATTTCTCGACGTTTTTAAAATCTATTGTGATGGGGGATTTTCTATTGAGTCGTGCTATGGCCGTAGATGATTTATTAAGTCGTATATCCCGTTGGTGTTCTTTAATCCTGTCTTGTAGCTTTCTTTTTGTCATTCCTATATATGACATATCTTTTCCTTCATTGTTTTTGAAATTAATTTTGTATATTCCAGATGTCTGTAGGTGTGAAATTTTCTCAATGTCTGTTCTAATTAATTTAAATATTGGTAGGTCAGGGGTGATAGGGGTATTTATTCCTAGTTTTTTAAATTCTCTTTTTATTTTTAATGAAACACCTTTTATGAAAGGGATTGAATTTGTAAATTTTATAACTTTCTGGGCTGGTTCTATTCTATTGTACCTTTTTTTCACTTTTTCAACTAATTTTTGTATCGTTTTAGTGGTATATCCTGCATCCTTAGCTATTGATTTGATTTTATTTATTTCGGTTTCTAGGAGGTCTTCTGTTGAACATACATTTAGTGCTCTATGGATATATGTATTTATTGCAGCTATTTTATATGGAAAAGGGGTCCTTGAGTGTTTGGAGATTATGTAAGAATTTGCATTTGGTTTCCTGTATACTGTAGTATGGAGATTATGCTCTGAACGAGTAAGTAAAACGTCAAGAAATGCCAGATTGTTATTTTTCTCTACTTCAACTGTAAACTGTATATTTTTATCATATGAGTTAAGTTTTTCTAGTAAGGGGGTGAGGTCTGTGGCTTTATTAGTTATTGCAAATACATCATCCACATATCTTATCCATATTCTAAATATATCTTTTAAATCGTTTTTCATAATATTTTCTAGTGTTCTCAATTTCCACTCTGCCACTATATTCGATATTGGGGATCCCATAGGTACACCTTTAAGTTGTTTATATGTATGACCATTAAATTTAAAGAAATTTTCTCTTAATACTAAATTTGTTGCACTTTGTAATGTAGTCTTGATATTGTAGTCACTATTTTCTCTGTCAATTTTCTCATTAATGATATTGGCCATTTCTTCTGTATCTATAGAGGGGTAAAGGTTTATTACATCTAGGCTAATCATCAAGTCATCTGGATTCGGTTTATATTCTGTGATTTTTTGTATGAATTGATTTGTTGAAATTATTGAAGTATCTGATGGTGGTAATAGTTCTTTGTAATAATCTTTTAGGTATACTTCCAGGTCATAGGTTGGGCTTGATCTTTTGTTTACTATTGGTCTTATTTTTACTGGATTTTTGTGGTCTTTTAACTTTCCAAAAATCGTGGGGGTATTTGGAGTGAAGTTTTTTCTGGCTGGTGTTTTGTCTTCAGGCCATTTTCCATTTCTTATCAATGTTTCATATTTGTTATAGATTTTGTTATTTGGATCTTTATCTATTTCTTCAACCCCCATATCTTGTATGGTATCTTCCATCATTTTAATATATTCAGTTTTGTCCATTATAGCAATCTTTCCTGTTTTGTCTGTGTGTAGGATTGTTATATCTTGTCTAATTTTCAGATTTGAAATTATTTTCATATTTTTATCCCTAGTGTATTGAGATTTTATATTTTTAGTTATTTCATTTTGAGCTAAGTTTCGTATCCGGGTTGCATCTTCCTCTGGAATATTTTTTAGAGCCTGCTCAATTTTCGGAATAGCATCCTTTAGGTTAATCCTTGTATCCAATACATATTTTGGTCCTAGTTTTAGACATTTATCTTCTTCTTCTGTTAATGAATATGATGAAATATTTACGTATGGTATTTCTGGCATGGTTTCCTTTACATTATGACTGTGTCTTGATTTCTGCAACCAGAAGTTTAATTTCTTCCTCAGTTTCTTTTCATGTTTTCTCCTCTCAAACTCTCTGATTTTATCCAATTTAGTTAATATCTGTTGTTTTTCGTTTGCTGACATTTTTTTCATTTCATCCAATTGGTATTGTAAGTCCTGTTTCAGTTTCGAGATGAATGCATATCTTCTTTTAATAACTTTATTCATAATTTTCCGTTCAAAGTATATAATTTCTTTTCTAAAATATTTCCATATGTATTTATTTCTAATTTTCAAAAAGTTTGGAATTAAACTGTAGTATTTGCAGTCTTTTAAGAAACGGTTATGGCGTATCTCCCGGTCAATTTTCAGTTGGGTTTTCTTTAATTCCTTAGCGAGCATTTCTGTCTAATCACTCGGTACCAGTTTTAAACAGTTTTATAATCTATTCTTTTATAATGTCATATCATTCATAATCATCATTTGTTCTACCAATTTTATTTTCAGACATTAAAAACACACTAAGATTTCATAGTTTATCATACAGCCAAAAAATAGCGTACATGTCATAAGTTTTAAAACATATATATACTTTAACACAAATATTCAAGATAGTTTAAAAATATTTTCACCTCCTTTTTCACCGAGGCATCTTCAGTTATTGGTGTTTTTCGTCTCACTCTCTCGCTAATCCTTGCTTTCCAGATTTTCCCTGTTATTTTTCCCTATTTTCAAAATGTGTCGCCATCTATTGTCTATAACTGCGTGTAGTTGATCATTGCAGGTTTCTGATTTTGATGAGATGATTTCAATGGCTTCTCTTATTAATGCGTAATTTAAACTATTGTATTTTGCTAATTTCTCGACGTTTTTAAAATCTATTGTGATGGGGGATTTTCTATTGAGTCGTGCTATGGCCGTAGATGATTTATTAAGTCGTATATCCCGTTGGTGTTCTTTAATCCTGTCTTGTAGCTTTCTTTTTGTCATTCCTATATATGACATATCTTTTCCTTCATTGTTTTTGAAATTAATTTTGTATATTCCAGATGTCTGTAGGTGTGAAATTTTCTCAATGTCTGTTCTAATTAATTTAAATATTGGTAGGTCAGGGGTGATAGGGGTATTTATTCCTAGTTTTTTAAATTCTCTTTTTATTTTTAATGAAACACCTTTTATGAAAGGGATTGAATTTGTAAATTTTATAACTTTCTGGGCTGGTTCTATTCTATTGTACCTTTTTTTCACTTTTTCACTTTACAGTTATAAAATTTACAAATTCAATCCCTTTCATAAAAGGTGTTTCATTAAAAATAAAAAGAGAATTTAAAAAACTAGGAATAAATACCCCTATCACCCCTGACCTACCAATATTTAAATTAATTAGAACAGACATTGAGAAAATTTCACACCTACAGACATCTGGAATATACAAAATTAATTTCAAAAACAATGAAGGAAAAGATATGTCATATATAGGAATGACAAAAAGAAAGCTACAAGACAGGATTAAAGAACACCAACGGGATATACGACTTAATAAATCATCTACGGCCATAGCACGACTCAATAGAAAATCCCCCATCACAATAGATTTTAAAAACGTCGAGAAATTAGCAAAATACAATAGTTTAAATTACGCATTAATAAGAGAAGCCATTGAAATCATCTCATCAAAATCAGAAACCTGCAATGATCAACTACACGCAGTTATAGACAATAGATGGCGACACATTTTGAAAATAGGGAAAAATAACAGGGAAAATCTGGAAAGCAAGGATTAGCGAGAGAGTGAGACGAAAAACACCAATAACTGAAGATGCCTCGGTGAAAAAGGAGGTGAAAATATTTTTAAACTATCTTGAATATTTGTGTTAAAGTATATATATGTTTTAAAACTTATGACATGTACGCTATTTTTTGGCTGTATGATAAACTATGAAATCTTAGTGTGTTTTTAATGTCTGAAAATAAAATTGGTAGAACAAATGATGATTATGAATGATATGACATTATAAAAGAATAGATTATAAAACTGTTTAAAACTGGTACCGAGTGATTAGACAGAAATGCTCGCTAAGGAATTAAAGAAAACCCAACTGAAAATTGACCGGGAGATACGCCATAACCGTTTCTTAAAAGACTGCAAATACTACAGTTTAATTCCAAACTTTTTGAAAATTAGAAATAAATACATATGGAAATATTTTAGAAAAGAAATTATATACTTTGAACGGAAAATTATGAATAAAGTTATTAAAAGAAGATATGCATTCATCTCGAAACTGAAACAGGACTTACAATACCAATTGGATGAAATGAAAAAAATGTCAGCAAACGAAAAACAACAGATATTAACTAAATTGGATAAAATCAGAGAGTTTGAGAGGAGAAAACATGAAAAGAAACTGAGGAAGAAATTAAACTTCTGGTTGCAGAAATCAAGACACAGTCATAATGTAAAGGAAACCATGCCAGAAATACCATACGTAAATATTTCATCATATTCATTAACAGAAGAAGAAGATAAATGTCTAAAACTAGGACCAAAATATGTATTGGATACAAGGATTAACCTAAAGGATGCTATTCCGAAAATTGAGCAGGCTCTAAAAAATATTCCAGAGGAAGATGCAACCCGGATACGAAACTTAGCTCAAAATGAAATAACTAAAAATATAAAATCTCAATACACTAGGGATAAAAATATGAAAATAATTTCAAATCTGAAAATTAGACAAGATATAACAATCCTACACACAGACAAAACAGGAAAGATTGCTATAATGGACAAAACTGAATATATTAAAATGATGGAAGATACCATACAAGATATGGGGGTTGAAGAAATAGATAAAGATCCAAATAACAAAATCTATAACAAATATGAAACATTGATAAGAAATGGAAAATGGCCTGAAGACAAAACACCAGCCAGAAAAAACTTCACTCCAAATACCCCCACGATTTTTGGAAAGTTAAAAGACCACAAAAATCCAGTAAAAATAAGACCAATAGTAAACAAAAGATCAAGCCCAACCTATGACCTGGAAGTATACCTAAAAGATTATTACAAAGAACTATTACCACCATCAGATACTTCAATAATTTCAACAAATCAATTCATACAAAAAATCACAGAATATAAACCGAATCCAGATGACTTGATGATTAGCCTAGATGTAATAAACCTTTACCCCTCTATAGATACAGAAGAAATGGCCAATATCATTAATGAGAAAATTGACAGAGAAAATAGTGACTACAATATCAAGACTACATTACAAAGTGCAACAAATTTAGTATTAAGAGAAAATTTCTTTAAATTTAATGGCCATACATATAAACAACTTAAAGGTGTACCTATGGGATCCCCAATATCGAATATAGTGGCAGAGTGGAAATTGAGAACACTAGAAAATATTATGAAAAACGATTTAAAAGATATATTTAGAATATGGATAAGATATGTGGATGATGTATTTGCAATAACTAATAAAGCCACAGACCTCACCCCCTTACTAGAAAAACTTAACTCATATGATAAAAATATACAGTTTACAGTTGAAGTAGAGAAAAATAACAATCTGGCATTTCTTGACGTTTTACTTACTCGTTCAGAGCATAATCTCCATACTACAGTATACAGGAAACCAAATGCAAATTCTTACATAATCTCCAAACACTCAAGGACCCCTTTTCCATATAAAATAGCTGCAATAAATACATATATCCATAGAGCACTAAATGTATGTTCAACAGAAGACCTCCTAGAAACCGAAATAAATAAAATCAAATCAATAGCTAAGGATGCAGGATATACCACTAAAACGATACAAAAATTAGTTGAAAAAGTGAAAAAAAGGTACAATAGAATAGAACCAGCCCAGAAAGTTATAAAATTTACAAATTCAATCCCTTTCATAAAAGGTGTTTCATTAAAAATAAAAAGAGAATTTAAAAAACTAGGAATAAATACCCCTATCACCCCTGACCTACCAATATTTAAATTAATTAGAACAGACATTGAGAAAATTTCACACCTACAGACATCTGGAATATACAAAATTAATTTCAAAAACAATGAAGGAAAAGATATGTCATATATAGGAATGACAAAAAGAAAGCTACAAGACAGGATTAAAGAACACCAACGGGATATACGACTTAATAAATCATCTACGGCCATAGCACGACTCAATAGAAAATCCCCCATCACAATAGATTTTAAAAACGTCGAGAAATTAGCAAAATACAATAGTTTAAATTACGCATTAATAAGAGAAGCCATTGAAATCATCTCATCAAAATCAGAAACCTGCAATGATCAACTACACGCAGTTATAGACAATAGATGGCGACACATTTTGAAAACAGGGAAAAATAACAGGGAAAATCTGGAAAGCAAGGATTAGCGAGAGAGTGAGACGAAAAACACCAATAACTGAAGATGCCTCGGTGAAAAAGGAGGTGAAAATATTTTTAAACTATCTTGAATATTTGTGTTAAAGTATATATATGTTTTAAAACTTATGACATGTACGCTATTTTTTGGCTGTATGATAAACTATGAAATCTTAGTGTGTTTTTAATGTCTGAAAATAAAATTGGTAGAACAAATGATGATTATGAATGATATGACATTATAAAAGAATAGATTATAAAAAAATTACCATATATAATTCGATATATAAATTTTCGTATCTTAAAAAAATAATCAGAAGAAATTAATATATCTGAAAAAAAAATTAGATGAAGAATATTTCTAAATATTCATAACTTAGTCCAGAAAGGATTTAATCGATGGTTGCGCTACAGGCAATTATTTATTTGAAAATATAATATGCAAAATCCGATAATAGATTTTTCTCTAAAATTTTTCATGTCAGTCTGCAGAGAAAAATAAAAGTACTGCTGCATTTAATATTTAGAAAAAGCAGTTCTGAAAAAACGTTAAAATTTTAAATAAAATCCAATTTATAGAAAAATAAAGGGAATAATAAGTACAGAAAATATTTTGAATTTTTAAGTATGCTTAAAACTCAAACAATCATTTCAGTAAAAATGACATTTTTAGAAGTTTGAAAAATGCATTCTACATAGCAAAAATTCCAGCAAAAAAAAGTATTTTCTTCCTTTTGACGTTTGAAAAAAAAATTGTGTCATAGTATCAAAATATTTATATCGGAGAATTTCAATTTTTAATTGCACCAATAACAAAGCGGCTAAGTAGTTTTAACATGATTAATATAGTTTAACTAAAATTGTTGTGTTATTTTTAGTTGTTGAATATACGTTATTAAAAATGAAATAACAGTTATTTTTCAATCACATAAAAATGTATATTGAGGAGCATTATATATCAATTTAAGTTTGAAATTTAAACCACATCTCTAGTGTCATCTCTTTTCCCTGAAAAAAAAAAAATGTGTTTAATACATTTTTTTTTTTTTGCCTAGATGTTTTGAGAAAATGATAAAAATAGATGTAGAGTCGTTCAAGTAATAATAATAATGATAATAAATGAAGAAAATAAGGGAGCGATAGATTTTAATGACTTAATTGAAGAGCTGAGTGGAAGAACATGTTATGCTACATTTTCTTAAAAATTATTTTATCTTTTGTACGAAGGCATTATCAGGTATTCTATCGCATGGTAAAACTAAAATACCAAAATGCTGTGTAGCCTTAAAGATTTAAGACATTATTAATTAATATTTAATATTTTATTATTTAATAATGCAAATAATATTCATATTTTTTAATATTTAAAAATTAAATATGAATAAGGTTTTTTGATAGAGTTCCGTAACACACCTGTTAATATTATAAACACATGGTATCAAACAGAAAAAAATCATTAAAATTAACAACAAAAAATTCACGTCAAATTTCTTCAAATGTAATTTTTGTTACTTAACATGTTCTTCCACTTAGATTTTTAATTGTTCGGGAAACAAACTAAAATAGCCAATAGACTGGAAATTATGTATTCTTGGGATTTGTGTAACATTAGGATTTGTTAAAATAATTTTAGAGGTCGTCTTTATTCTAAAATTGCCCCAATTCTAATCATTTAGATATGAAAACGTTATTTTGACATCATATTTTGCTTTTTCTGTAACGTTAACCTTAGGATACTAAATAGGCAGTTATTCGATCATGTAGTTTAGAAATTATAACGGCCTAAACTTTTTAACTCATAATGCTATATTCATTTGTAGTCGTTGCAAAATAGATTGCAATCTGAAGAGTATTTTAAACATAACTCAATAACTTTTTGGCAGAATGACGGTAATTTTGGATTCGTATAATTGAAGCTTCTAGAAATCTATTTTTGTTTCCAAATAGAATTAATATTCATTAGTTGCAATACATATATTTCATACAATCAAATTCATTTTTTTAAGGTGTTTTTATTAGGGTCATTAGGGTAAATTTGGTAAAATCCCGTTTCCAAAATAGTCAAAATAATCGATTAAAATAGAGACAATATTTGTTACAATATATATTTTACATTAATACAATGCATTATATACATAAATACAATATTTATATCTATAAATGGATTTCTTAGTAATGGTTTTAAGTTTTAATTTTCAGATTTGAATGTACACCATCGTGGTAAACTCTTCGCGTCTGTTTACTGAATTTTGTTCCACATACAGGGTTCATACACATTAGGTACCTTAAAAAAAGTTTAATTTATTTAACATGGATAAAAGCATTCAAATACATTTTCTAAGAAAATACAAAATTTTCAGTCTTGTCACAAAATCCTGTCCTTGAACAAAGCAGCAAATAACTGCATATAAAATTTAATTTCTGAGTTATCTATACATTTACAGAAATATGAAGGAGTGACAAAAGAGCAGGTGGAGATTGCAGGTATGATCATTTTATTTGTATGTGTTCCAAAGAAATTATCTTTCTACAACCGATTTTTTTTTTTTTTTTTTTACAGTGCACACAAGTAGCAGAAATACGATGTGAGAAAAAAGCATACAGGGTTAAAAGAAATTTTATCCAGTTCTAACTTGAATATTCAGTTTGTTTAGTTCGATTCATAATTGTACAAATTTGTAAATTTTTAAAAAAAAAAATTATCTTTGAAAGGTTTAAAACTGATACGATTCCTTAAGAGCCTTTGCTAGTCACACAAAGACACTCCCAAATTAAAATCTAAACAATGGTACACTGTTAAAAATTTGCAGCATTGTAGCAGGTCATTTGACCGTTTTCTCCGAAAACGGTTACACAACCGTAATTTTAACACTATTCTGACCATATTATTGGCCATTTTATGGTCAGAATATAGTTAAATTATGGTTATGAAACCGTGTTTAAAAAAAAAAAAACGGTCGAATGATCTGCCAGAATGCTGCAAAATTTTTAACAGTGTAACGTTCTTTACAATTTTTTTGCTTACATTTCAGTAATTGTAAACGATTTCTTTGCATAGGATATCTTAGGTCTATGTCTCACCTTGTATATTTACATTTTTATATTTTTGTTGCAGGTTTTTTTATCCTAGGGCACTTTTAATTTTGAAACCTTTTCAAATCTCAAAATGCCCATATAAAATTTAAAATAAACGGTCAAGTGCGAGTATGACCCACGTTCAGGGGGTTCGTACAATAAATATATGAATTCTTAACTGTATTGTTAAAAAATCGTTGCTAAAAGAATAATGAGATTTTGCAAAAAATTATACAACGTAGGGTTTGATAGCTGCATATACTAGAAAAGTAAGAATGGGTATACCATAACAGTTCAAAGATATATGAAGCCTAAATAATATCAAATATTTCTATTCTGTATGATGGACATAAATCAAGCTATTTAACTGTGCTAAAGATAATTTCCTCAGTTACATAAATAATGCGTCGTTTCATCTCAGCCATAAATCTATTCAAAAGAAATTAACCTTGGAAATCCTTTGATAAAGATAATGACTTGTTGAGTGACTCATAGACATTAAACTGATTTATTATTATTATTATGATATTGCTATTACAATTATTATTACTGGTTTATTATCTTATAATGTAAATATTTTTTCATTCTGAAAATGTAGTCATTCCAGAGAAGAGGCATGAAAATGCTCTCTCTTTTTTACAATTTAAACAATGTGAATTAAATAGCTTAAAGTGTTACCACTGCTTATTTATTTGATATAATAGTCTACAATTTCTTTTGTCAAAGGAGGTTATAAAGAGTGGTTGATTAAAAATATGACAACTAACACATATTGGATTAAACAAAGTGTGGATTTACACCGAAATAGATAAGTATCCTGAAGAACGGGTAAGTCCCAATTTTATCTAACTTACTCACGCCTTTTTCATTGGGATTCAAATCCTAACAAGATTATGATTACTGATCACTGAATAAAAATAAATAAATTAAATAGCCTCCACTGAAATCTGAAATATCAGATATTTGATATATAAACTTTTAAACTTTCAAAAAGAAAAGTTGGAAGAACTTTTTATGGTAACACGTAAGTAATCAAAAGTTAAGAAAATGGCAGCTTCTAAAGATAATTTAGCAATTGAAAAACTTACAGCTACGAACTATTCGATTTGGAAATTTAAGGCAGAAATGATGTTAACTAAAGAAGACTTATTTCACGTAATTACAGAAGAACCGCCTAATCCAATAACGGACGCTTGGTCCAAAAGTGATAAGAAAGCCCGTGCACTAATTAATCTAACAATTGATGATAGCCAGATTACTCATGTTAAAAATTTACAGACAGCCAGACAAACTTGGCAAGCTTTGCGTGAAATCCATGAGCGACATAATTTGTCTAGCAAACTTTATCTCTTAAGAAAACTTTACGGGATTAAATTAGCGGAAGGTGGCAACGTTGTTAATCATATTACAAAAATAATGGAATTAGTAGATAAATTAGCGGCCATAGGAGAAGTTATAAATGATAACCACATTTCTGCACTGTTATTATGCTCCCTACCCCAACCTTATAATACTCATATTAGTGCCCTTGAATCAAGAGAAGAAAATCAACTCACACCATCATTTATTAAGTCTAAACTTATTGACGAATATAACCGATGATATGATAATAATGAGAGAACAGAAAATTCTGCCAGAGCATTTAAAGCACAGAAAAATTACAACAACAAAACAAGTAATATATACTGCTCCAATTGTCGGATGATAAACCATTATACCCAGGAATGTTGGCATAATAAAGCCAAAACACAAAATACACCACAAAATCAACACATTAGACCAAACAAAAAACATTACTCTACATCACTAGTTTTTCAAAAGAGTGAAAACAATTTTAGAAGTGAACAAACACCAGAATCAAACCGTAGGTACAGTCACTCTGAAAATGAAAACAATACATGGAGGGCGAGCGAAAATAAAAATTACGCCTTTATAACACAAGGAATAGAAAACAAAACATTTATAGTAGACAGTGGCAGCTCAAGCCATATTGTGTGTTCAGAATCAATGTTTACAGAAATAAAATCACGCGAAAAAACAAATGTAACCATCGCAAACGGGAAAAAACTTATCGGTTACGGATCAGGTGACGTAAATATAAACACGCGAACATCAGACAACAAAGTTCATGAAATAACACTTAAAGATGTATTACTAGTACCTGAAATCGAAACAAATTTATTATCGGTTAGCAAAGCGACGCAAAATGGGTGTGAAATTATATTCAGAAATGACAAATGTATGTTCAAATTTAACGGAGAAATATGCTTAGAAGCGCGAAAAGTAAATAACCTATACAAAGTTCAGTTGGCATTCCAAAACTATGCAAACGTAGCACAAAGCTGCAACAACAAAAATTGCCTAGAATTATGGCATCGTAGGTTAGGACATAGAAATCTAACATCAATTAAAGAGATTACGCAAAAGGAATTAGCTACAGGAATCCAAATAAACAACTGTAAGCATAACATAGATTGCGAACCGTGCATTAAGGCAAAATTAACTGATGAACCATATCCAAAAATTGCAGAGTATAGAGCAACTAAAAGACTCCAGCTAATTCACTCCGACGTGTGCGGATCTTTTCAAACACCGACAATAGGGGGGAAATCATACTTTTGACTTTTATTGATGACTACTCACGATTTACGATCATATACCTATTGTCTGGAAAAAGTGAAGTTTACGAAAAACTTAAAGAATTCATCGCGTTAATTAGCAACAAATTTGGAGAAAACCCGAAAGCAATTAAAACAGATAACGGAGGGGAATTCACATCAGATGAAATAGAAAATTACCTCAGGGCTAATGGGATAAAACATCAACACACAGTTCCATATTGCGCAAGCCAGAACGGTGTGGCAGAGAGGAAAATAGATCGTTAGTTGAAATGGCATGGACAATGTTAAGTGAATCAAATTTACCATTAAAGTTCTGGGGGGAAGCAATTTGCACAGCAAATCATTTGCAAAACAGACTACCGACAAAAGCAAATGAAAAGACACCATACGAGTTATGGACAAATAGACAGCCAAACTTAAGTTACGTTAGGGTATTTGGCTGCAAAGCCTTCGCATATATCAGTAAAGCCAGAAGACAAAAATTAGACGATAAAGCTATAGAGGGAATTTTCGTCGGATATGATAATGAATCCAAAGGATATAGAATATATGTAGGAGGAAATGAAATAAAGATCGCGAGAACCGTTAAATTTCTCGAAAACAAATTTAAATATAGAAACGAGAAAGTAGAAAACAAACCAAAACAAGATGAAAATCGGGTTAACGAAAACTTTGTAGAAATAGAAATTTCAAATAGCAATGAGACACCATCCACGTCTAATCAACCAGTAGCAGAACTTAGACGATCAGAAAGAATTAATAAAGGTGTACCTCCTGATAGATTAATATACATGGTTAAGAACGAAAACGCTACTGAACCAAAAAATTATGAGGAAATCGAAAACATGGAAAATTTTAAGGATAAACAAAATTGGATAGATGCAATGAAAAGCGAAATGAACTCCCTTATGAAAAACAAAACTTGGTCAGTTGTAGAACCTCCACCAAATAGGAGAATAATAGGTTGCAAATGGACCTACAAACTAAAACGCGACAACACAGGAAAAATCCAAAAATATAAAGCACGTTTAGTTGCAAAAGGATATTCACAAAAATTCGGGGAGGATTATGATGAAACTTATGCACCAGTCGTGACATATACAACAATAAGAGCATTGTTAATAACAGCATTGCATCAAAATTTAAATGTAAAACATATTGATATTAACACCGCGTTCTTACATGGAGAGCTTGAGGAGGAGATATATATGTCACAACCAGAAGGTTTCGCTAAGCCAAATGAGGAAAATAAAGTATGTAGTCTAAACAAAGCCATATACGGACTTAAACAAGCCGCGAGAGCGCGGCATAATAAAATCACAGAAACACTAAAAAAGATGAATTTCAGTCAGAGCAAATTTGACTCATGCCCTTTTACGCGAAAAAGGGGCGATAACACAACATACATAATAACATACGTAGACGACATTTTAATTGCTGGAAAAGACGAAATAATAGAGGAAGTAATCGCGAGCTTAAATAAAGAATACGAGCTAAAAGATTTAGGTGACATCAGTAACTACCTATCTATAAACATTAAAAAAGTAAATAAAAGCTACATGATAAATCAAACTCAGAAAATAGAAGAATTAATCAATAAATTTAATTTGCAAGACGCAAAACCGTGTAGCACACCCATGGAAACAAATTACACACGCTTTAATGATGAGGATAACATTTTACCAAACAACACATATTACAGACAAGCCATAGGAGCACTTCTATATCTAGCAACTATAAGCAGACCTGACATCTGTGCAGCAGTAAACATTCTTAGCAGAAGAAATGAATCACCAAGAATGAAAGACTGGAATGCAGTAAAAAGAGTGATAAGATATTTAAAGACTACAAAAAATTATAGTCTAGTTCTGAGCGGAGAAAAGAAACCGATACTTGAAGTTTATGCGGATGCAGATTGGGGAAGAGATGTAGATTCACGAAAATCAACGAGTGGGAACCTATACATGTTAGGAAGAAATCCCATACAATGGTCGACCAAGAAACAATCCTGCATTGCATTATCATCGGCAGAGGCCGAATATGTGTCAGCAGCAAATGCAGCAATTGAAATAAAGTGGCTAGTCAATCTACTGGAAGAATTAAACCTAAAGCAAACCTTACCTATAGACCTATATGAAGACAACCAGTCCACGATCAAGATGATAGAATTAGAAAAGAACTCAAGTAAGACTAAACATATTGAAATTAGGTTCCACCTGATAAAACAACTAAAGCAAGAAGGGGCTATCAACCTAAAGTACTGCCCAACTAAATTGATGATAGAGACCTGTTTACGAAACCAGTTCCCAAACCTGTTTTTCAAACCCATAGAAGGAACTTAAATTTGTGTGAGAATGAAACTTCAGAAATTAAGGAGGAGTTGATGGACATAAATCAAGCTATTTAACTGTGCTAAAGATAATTTCCTCAGTTACATAAATAATGCGTCGTTTCAACTCAATCATAAATCTATTCAAAAGAAATTAACCTTGGAAATCCTTTGATAAAGATAATGACTTGTTGAGTGACTCATAGACATTAAACTGATTTATTATTATTATTATGATATTGCTATTACAATTATTATTACTGATTTATTATCTTATAATGTAAATATTTTTTCATTCTGAAAATGTAGTCATTCCAGAGAAGAGGCATGAAAATGCTCTCTCTTTTTTACAATTTAAACAATGTGAATTAAATAGCTTAAAGTGTTACCACTGCTTATTTATTTGATATAATAGTCTACAATTTCTTTTGTCAAAGGAGGTTATAAAGAGTGGTTGATTAAAAATATGACAACTAACACATATTGGATTAAACAAAGTGTGGATTTACACCGAAATAGATAAGTATCCTGAAGAACGGGTAAGTCCCAATTTTATCTAACTTACTCACGCATTTTTCATTGAGATTCAAATCCTAACACTGTATAACTCCTTTTTTAATCTTATCCTAATCTGTTTATTCTGAACTTAATTCGGTACTGACAATAAAAGTAGTGCATATTTAAACTTCATTTGGCATTTCATAAAACCAAATTAAGCGTAGTAATAATATTTTCTTTTTACAAAACCCTTCTTAAAACAAAACCCTTGTTCAAATTTTAAACTTGGCATTGTGCTAAGCGCGCTTCGAAAGTAGGTCGCAAAATTTCAACATCGCCTTGGTCCATGCCGTGTTTTTCCAGATAGGTTTTTAATTAATTTTTAAAGATACGGGCGGCTTACTGAAGGATCCGTTCAATGCAAACTAGTCGTGAATCCCATAGTATTTATGTAATTAATTCTAACTAAATTAGTCTGTTTTTAACAATTTGACATTTATTGCTGTTATACTGCTACTGGGCATTGCATTACATAAATATATCATTAAAAGTTGTTATATGGGCTTTAAAAGTATAGAGTACGCCGCCCCTGTCATTGTGTATGTCCAAACCGTCCGTGTATTTAAGGGTTAATATCTCGGCTAATTACCAAAGATTTTTATCGAAAATCATTATCAATAATGCTTTTACACTTCTGTTGCGATAGGTACCTCGAGCGCTCCTCAACACCTTTGTTGAATACCTGCAAATCGAAATTTGTGTGTAACGGAAAAATGCGTTTTATTTAAAAAGTATGTGACCTAGGGTAATCGCTATAATTTTCCTGCAATGTTTAAATTAACGTCTACTTCCTCATTTTTTTTTCAGAATTCTAGTTTCAGTAGATTCGGAAATAGAGGTTGGGGAACATATTTTTGCAGTACATTTCCGACGGTATCTCTGAAAATATAATACCTAAAATTAAAAGAAATGTATTTTTGAGTTCAGCATTACGAAATCTTTCACACGATATACAAAGAAAAGATTTTTTCACGTAAATTAATTAGGCACTCTTCATTTTTCCTAAATATATTTGTGATTGTTTAATAATCTGTAAATATGTGGGTCAATAGTCTTTATTACTTTCTCCAATTTGAACTTTCCACGTTCCATAGTTTATGAATAAAATGGCTGTGTCAGTCGGACAGAAAGACACAGGAGTGATCTTATAATGGTTTCCGTTTTTACTTTTTAAGTGCGGAACCTCAAAAAAAAATGGAACCAACATTTAAACAGGAAAGAGATATATGGTTAGACATGGACTTCATGTATCGTATCAAAAAAAAAAAAAAAAAAAAAAAAAGAAAGAAAGAAAACCATTTAAAAAATATGCAAACCTGAAATTTGCAAAGAAACCTGCTATTAGTTTAAAATTAGCTTGCGAGTGTCTTCATGCGACTTGCGTAGGCTCTCAACAGTTTGAGAATTAGCAAAATCCTTAATACCTCTTGAAGCAAAATGTCTTTCGGTCAGCTTAAAATATATTAAGTTTATTATTAAGTACTTTCAGAAAGTTAGTACCGAAAAATAAAGTAAAATCAAAACAAGGACTATATTATCCAGTTTTATGAAAAATTCTGCAAATTTTTTTTGGAAACTGCATTTGCATTTTTGTTGATATTCCCATTCTTTAGATTAAAATATATTAGAAAAGGCACTATTTATCCTAACTCTTTCTTTAATGTAGCAGAAAGATTCCATATTTTAATAATAATTTAAAAATTAACATCTATATTTTTTTCTAATAGATTTATATATTTCCGAACAGTTAAACAGTTAAATGCATGTATTAATCTTTTAATATGTTTTACTATAGATTTTTTTTTTTAATTCCGCACATTTATTTTAAAGTTTTACATTTGATTTATACGAAATTTAAAAAGCAGAGATTTATGGTTCTCTCCGCTCCAAATCACTTCTTAAATTTGCATTTTTTTTTTTTTTTTTTTTTTTTTTTTTTACAAACTATTCTGACCTAAATTTTAAATATATTTAAAAAAAATATTTGAATCAATTATATATCACAAAAATAAAATTATTTTAATCAAAATTTAATTCAAGCTGTTTTAAATCAGCTAACTCTGTTGCTAAATGCACAATGTAATATTTAGCAACATTTTAAAAACCTAATAGTATGAAAAAAGTGTTACTAATTGTATTATGCGTTATTTTTAAGTCTTAGTATGTCAATACTATGCTGTAGTGAGTAAATCTTCATTTTTCTATATAATGAATTATCTGAAAATGATCAGTTACCACTCAAAATCTTCAAACTGTAGGGAAATTCTTTCTTTAAGAATTTTCTTTTGAAACTTTCTTTTGAATTTCTGTAAGAAAGAAATATTCTGCAAATACTGCAACAACACGTATTGTGTAAAGTACAGCAAAAAAAACCTCTGTCACTTATCAGAGGTAAAGTACGATGATCCTGAAAAAGAAAATCACTGATAATAACGATATGCAACGAAGAAACACACAGAAACACACAGACACACACATATTGATTCAATAATCACATAACTCACTGTGTCCATTAAATAATTGTTTACAAAGTAAAATATTTGAATACCAGATACATTGGTTGCAAAGTATCTCTAAACACGAATTTTAATTTTTATGCTTCAAAATCACCAGCCAACCTCTTTCATAAATAGCCCAAAAATCTATAACATACACTGAAAAAAAAAACGACATTTTTACAGTACAAAGTACTGTTCCTCTTGCGCTCAATCTCGATCACAGTCGAATGTGCTGCAGCTTTCTTTGATTTCGTGGCTATATAAACATGAAAAATACAGTAGTTGCGTAAAATTAACAGCACAATGTGCTGGCAATTCGGAAGCCAGCAGTTTGTGCTAGCAAATCTACAATGTTTTTTTTTTTTTTTTTTGTTTTGTTTTTTGTTTTTTTTTACAGTAAAGAAAATATATTTCATTTAGTTGCCTTATTTAAATTTTGGTCTTGTATTAAAGACACTAATTAGATGTAACAATGTATTGAGATAACATGTGACGTTTTCTACTATTGGTTTAAAGCACGATCCACGTACAGTCCACGCCAAGAAAAAAATTCTCCAGGGACGGAGGCATTTTGCAGGAGAAGGATAACAATAAAGGTCTAGGAAGCTTAATATTAAAATTGTACTAGGAATGTAGGAATTTCTAAATTTCAACATTATTGCAAAAGATTTTATTTACGCAAAAATTCAAAAACAGGTAGGAACACTGTTTTTTTAATTAAAAATGGTCTAAATTGCATTTCTGTCCTACCTTTCTTCCAAACAAAGCAATAGTATATAAATCCCTCTCATTGTGTCTATCACCAATTCTCGTTTACCTTTTTCTCAGCTTATGTCCTTATAATAAGTGCTCACTTGACGTGTATATGACAGATTTGGGATTCCACGTTAACTATTTTAACACCTATATTATAGGCCATTTCAATGCCAACCATTATCTCTGAGGCTGTGATGATTATTATAGCAATAGCTTCATTACTTTTTACCTCTTTTGCAGACACAAATTTTCCAGATCAACCTTCTCGATACTGCAGCAATAGTACAGGGTGAGTCATAAGTCCACATACAGATGACTAAAGCGGTGACTAATTTTTTTTTTCATTTTCATGAAGGTGAGCCGATTGAAAAGAGATGCCACTAATGAAAGAAGAAAGGATTCTCGTTATTCTGTTGACTGGGAGTGGTGTACCACAAGTCATGTAACGGTAAAGTCGGACCTCGTTATCCGACACCCGGTTTTCACGTCACTCCGCTTATCACGTCTGTTTTTTAAAGTCCCGATTTTCTGCATATGACTTTAATGTAAATAAACTCCGGATTTTACGTCGTTGTATAATTTTCAACTCCGGATATCCCGACGGTTTAGGAAAATTGTTCATTTTTCATAATCCATCTTATAAGCACGGAAATTAAGCCGTAAGAAATGTCTTAGCCACTTTTTTCATAAAAGTGTCTAAATTACCCATTGAGATAAATCAGAAATTTTACTTCAATTCTTTATCTGTATAAATAAACCCAAACTCTATGAATGAACCACTTAAGCTCCAGATAGACGTATCAGTCTACTCGCGGTCTTTTTGTTCTGGTCAGGTGGCGCTTTCTTTTGGTTTCGAGGCATTTTTCATCCGACTAAAACCGAAACCTTGCATTGCATCGAAACGATCAGAAATTATCTAACATCCATTTCTGAAACAACGAATATTGTTTACAATTCATTGTATAACATTGAAAAAAGAATTGTAGGAAGCACATCTAGGGATAAGCAAACCTTAATTCATCAATATTTCATGTAACAATAAAAAAACATGTCACCATAAATCTGATTTTTATTCTTTTCAATTTTGTTTTTGTGTTTATTTTGTTTAATAATAATGTTTTATTGCGTAAAACTGCAAGAACAGTTATGAATTTGAAATTGTCTTAAATTACTTAAAAATACAGCTTTTTGTGAACATTTTTCTACAACTCCGGTTACCGCGACACCCCGCTTATGACGACACTTTGTTCTGATCCTTAGAGTGTCGGGATAACGAGGTTCGACTGTACATTCAATGCAATGCACAGAATGCAGGTAATCCATGACACAGTGGCAAAACTTATCAAGAAATTCAAAAGGTCAGCTTATGCTGTCGATGCAAGCAGACCTGAAAGACCAAAGACTGAAACAGATGAAGATACCTCAACAGAGGTGCCAGCAGCGAGGGCTAGGGGTCCAACAGAATGGAGCCGACTTCTCTCTTCGCAAATGGGAATCAGCCAAAACCAAGCAATGCAGACTAACAAGTGGCTAACATTTTGCAAGACAGCAAGTGGCACACATACAAGCCATGATACCATTTTTACGAATAAAATAAACATTAGTCATCGCTTTCACCATTTGTATGGAGATTTATGAATCACCCTCTACTAACAATGATTTTAGTTTTATTTTAACGGGTTTAGCTCTATTTATTTAAAAAGATTTGAATCCTTCTCCGAACGAATCTCATTTCAAAATCTTATTAAATTATTCAGTTAATGTACCTCCTCCCATAAAAAATTAACAGGTTTAATTAAGCTCAAATTCCAACTAACCTAAATGGAACCCCACACCCCACCCTCCTTAAAATCAGTAGAAATAACGATATTGATCTCCTGTTAATTAAAAATCACACAGCACATTCAAAATGTTACGAAAATGACTAATATTATTGGTAATGAATTTTATAAATTTGCCCCCTATGTTTGCAGATTCACTACTTACAAAAAAAAGAGAGGCTAGAAATGTTTTTGTTGCTGACTGTACACTACAAATAAAAATATATTCTTGACAAAATAATAATAACAATTATTATTATAGTAATCAGTGTAATCAGTGGGGGTCGGGGGGAGGTCATTCCCCTCCCCGAAGCATGCAAGTGTCCCCCTAGAAGTTTACAGGTTCCTATTTATTAATGGTTTGAAAAAGCAAAATCCCCCTCCACCGGAAAAAAACCTCCGTAATGTCCCCTCAGAGCTGCAAAAATCTGTCCCAGAGATAAATGTCTCGATTTCAACACTGAAGTAATAGTCACCTAGCAGAATCAACAAGCTGAAATTCAAATATATTTTATTTACACAAGGAAAATTTTAGAATCAAAATATGACGAATTTAGGAGAAAATGTGGCATAACAGGAAAATGAACATTTAACTTGGTAGAAAATTTTAAAACAGGCTGAATGAAAGACCGATATACTTCGGTAGAAGAAAATATCTCTTTCTGAATACAAAGGAAAATAATATAATCGAAATTGCACATTAAGAACTAAAAAGAGGATTGCTTACCCTGTCAGCTAAATTTAGAGATACAGATAATGCGATTTAAAATGAAATGATGATTTAAAACGAATAATAAAATAATTTCAACTAAATAATACGTGGGTGGTTAAAAAACAGGGACCACTTTTAGACTGGTTTGGCAAGCAAGACTGCTGTGCGTAAAATTACTCACAGTATTTGAAGATTTTGTCGACGTATCGAAGAAAGTACATGAACTCCAACCTCAAAACTCTAGAATAAGTGCTAATGACAACGGGCTATAAAAGAATTACAGTTAGTGTTCAAATATTTTTTCCTATATTGTGATGTCTGCAAGCATTTAATTAAAAAAATGCTGCACACAAATAATCGAATAGTTACATTTGAAGTATAATACATCAAATCTGTTTGTGAGTATACAAAATTTCACAGATAATGAAAAGAAATTCCAGCCTGATATGGTGTACATGTATAAAGAAGTAATCATGCCAGTTCATACTAGAGAGAGAGCGACAGTGAAAGAAAGATGCATTTATTAAAAGGAAGCATGGCAATTCACAAACAATTAACCACTTATTAAATATACGAACAAGTTACTAAAGTACAAAGCTTCAGTTAGGAAAATAAAAAAGCTAAATCAAAGACATCTTAATCAAAGACTGCTACCAAGAATTAAATTTTATATGATTTCCTAAGGCAAATGAATAGCATTATATTGATTACTATAAATATAATATGCAATTTCAGTATTAAAAAAATATTTATAATAATTAAGAACATGAATTATTAAAATCCCTCCCCCCTGTAATTTGGAATAAAATGGGATACATTCCCTCTCCCTTAAAGTTTAAATCCTATTTAGAATACCGTTATAGACCAATCTCACAAAATCATGTTTTTCTAGAATTCAATTTAAGAAGGATTAAAGCAGACATACAGCAGTTCTTGTTATAAGTACATATATGAAGCAATGGAAGATAGCATTCAGTGATCACAAGGTGTTACTCTAAAAATTAGGAAGCTGAAAAAAATCCTCATTTCGAGCTATTATTTAAACGAAGTGAGTTCAAGTCTGAAAACAAATGGATGATATCCTGTATTAACTTTCTTGCTTTCTTTCTTAACATTTCAACATTCTGGATCTATATAACAGCCAATCTTACATACATAAACTATTTAAAGTTTTATTTTTTAAAGCAACACTGTTTTTTTAACATTCAAATTTTCATTCATATAAGTTCCGAGATTATTTTCCTATTTAGTATTTTACGAGCAGTGAATCAATAGAAAACAATTACAATGACAGATACAGTAACAGAATTTTTGGTATTATATTAAAATGAAACATTCATTTTTTTAAAGATATTTTAAAATAGCTATCCTGAAAAGAAATGATATTTTCATATCTAGTATGATGAAAATATCATTACTAGATATGAAATGATGATGTGACAGATACAGTAACTGAATTTTCGGTATTATATTAAAATGAAACATTCATTTTTTTAAAGATATTTCAAAATAGCTATCCTGAAAAGAAATAATATTTTCATATCTAGACAGATGATTAAATTAAAAGAAATTTAAATTAGATTGTGATTTTCGAGCTATTTTCTGGCAAAAAAATGTAAAGTGTAGTTTTAATGCTCCTTATATTAGAAAGAATTAACTAATAAAGAAAGTACACATTTATCGTTGGTTAAATGATTGTTTATTTAAATTAAAAAATATTTTAATTGAGAAATTAAAAAATATCCTACACAGAGACTTATATCTTTAATACATCTCTTCTCAATAAAAAGTTACATAACAATTAAAAAGTAAAGTAACTATTATTTTTAAAGTGTAAACAAAAAGCTTTCACCCCCTTCACCGAATATTGCGCAAAAATTACGAATATGGAGTTACGTGACGATATTTACCTTCCATTACAAAATCTCTGTTACTGGTGATTAAAAATATATTTATATAAAAGGAACTATTTATATTTATATTAATGAGGCAAAGCATTCTTCGGATAATACTATCAAAGTTGATCTTTTAAAATAGTTTTTGAAACAAGAAAGTCATGAAACAGCGATCGTTAATTGGCAGTTTATTATAAAAATAATTACAAATTTGTATTCCATGTATTTTATGATGTTCTATGCAATTTAAAAATACCAAATAAATTCACCATGATCAAATATTAGTGGGCGCCTACCTGTCAAAGCTTATTCCAATTTAGATATGTTTCAGTCCATGAAGAATGCTTTTAAAGAGAAAATTAAAAAATGACTAAAATGATTGTCATAAAAAAGACAATCCTTAAACTCTATGAAGTAGTCATGCTTTGCTTAATTGCACTTCATAATAAGACCTTTTTATCGCTATAAAATTTCACTAACCACAAGCAGAGTAAGCTCTGTTATAAAATGTCCAATACACGGAATTTATTTGCTTGCCACTACTTTTTAAAAAAAACAGTTACCTTTACTTATTTAATGATGGAAATGACCTAATTAAATAAGGCAAATGATACATTTGTTTAGTACTGATACCAAAAACAAATCCTCCAAACTCTATGCAGACTAATGAATAGCATGGTACAAAAGAAATTTAAGGGAATATGTATACCATGTAAAATAGGTACTTTTGTTGTCCCGCGTGGTGGTTCCTAGGAGCGGGACTTGGAATTCCTGAAAAGCGGATAGTCCCGCTTAAGTCGGGACTCCTGGAAAGCACATGTTACTGAAATATGATGTTACGCTCTTGTATTATATATTTTATTTATTTTTAAAATTTTTTTTAGAAACACGTAAAAACATAACGATTTCTGATTAAAAGCGATAAATAATATTTACAGTCTTTTTAAATAAAATACATAAAAATATTTTTCTGAGTAGGTCGTAACGGGAGAAAGAGGGGACGGATTTAAATTTTCAAGGATATGAGTGTGAGGAAAAATATTTTAAAGCAATATCATTCAAATATTAGTGCATTTCGTCAAGCTGAGAAATTTTATATTAATAGGAATATTACATCAGATTTCATGCGCTGAAGAAGCTCGAATAATTCTTGATTCGGAGTGAGGGCAGATTTAATCTTAAAACTGAGCTGTGTCCCGCCATTGGTCTTCAAATGGTAAGAAGTTTAATATTTAATTAACACCGGATTATGTATCTCGGAAACATACACAACTTTTCCAAGAACTGTAACTTTTCTAGTAGCATTTTCAAATAAAATGATTAGGGTAACTCTAGGATAGATGGCCATAGAGAAAATTAAAAAACAGTCTAAATATTTCCGAAACTTATGCCAGTCTAAATATTTCCAAAACTTAATCATAGATTGCAGCATAAACTTTCTTCATAGGAAATAGTTCATCGAGTTATTTCACTGCGACTTGAAGCTGTATTTTTCGATTATGAAAAATAAGTGAAATTTTAATGTTTATTTAATTTAGTGGTTAATTGAGTTCATTGAGTTACGTATGCGAATGTTTTGTAGCACGTACGTTATATATATATATATATTATTATACGGACTTTTAAGGCATGTATATAATCCAATCTTTGCTTCTGAGCCTAAAACAAAGACGAACAATGGCGGAGTGTCACTTTAAATTGGGTGGCCATCTGTCCTTCAATTTTAGGATAGATGGCCACATCAAATTGAAAAGAGATGACCACATTTAATCAATATTTCAAAATTATACGGAATGAGTATCTTAGCTAATTATAATTATATTTAAAATATTTATGTAACTTTTATGTTTATAATTATATTAATTGATATAATTGTTTAAATTTTAACTAATATAAATATTTCATAATAATAATATAATAGGGCCTAACGAAGTATTTTTTTTTTTCAAAAAATATTGAAAAAAGTCGGAAACTTTCACCTCAGGAACAGATAAAGCTGATAAATAAACTTACAACCGTGAAAAAGTTTAAAATAAACGCGAGAAAAAAAAATACATGACACTTCCAGCAGCGAATAAAATTAAATACATTTGAAATTATCAGATTCTACAGATTCCGAAGGTATAGAATTGGATGAGGACCACTGTATTGATTGTGGATATGAATATAATACCACAACCAAAAAGGATGATTGGATACAATACATAAGGTGCTTGAAGTGGTTCCATGAAACGTGTACAAAATACCAGGACCTATGCGAAAAACGTGGTAAAATTTTACGAAATGTGAAGGATTGAAATTATACTTCAAATTTTGTTTATTTGAATTTTATTCACTCATTTTCCGTGATATAATTGCATCTTTAGAAATTACTATATATTTTTCATGATTATATGAAATGCGTTATTTTTTGCTATTTTAACTTCACTTTTTCTTTCTTGTATTAGATGGCCAACTCTTCTGGGCTTGAAGGAGAGATGGTCATCTGCCATTTTAATTTCAATTTTGTTTCCCACTTTTTGCTCTCAATATTTAACTATTTTTTGGCCAAATTATGATGAGTATACGCATAAGAATTTTAAATATGCATAAATATTTCTTGTATTTGCATTCTAAGAATATTTATTTTAATTTTTAAAAACTATGACCATCTGTCCTAGAGTTACCCTACTACAATTTTGGATCATTGATTTAAGCTAAACACTTCCAGTCACTATGTGCGCAACTCCTCAGAGTAATAGAATAAACTGATATATCTTACTATCTTTTTAACAGGGTTCGTACGGGTGCTTGAATTTCCAGTCTAAGAAATTCTTAGGTACCAGTATTTTCTTTTGTAAAATGTCTCCAGAAATAAGGCGAAATTTCGACCGTTTAATCTAGATTTATTTTTCTATAAAAAAAATCTGATATTGGGCCTTGAAAATAACGGTACCCGTACGAACCCTGTTTAACACTTCTCAAAATTCTTGACAAGTTTTTATGACTTCTGTTAATCTACCTGTACTGTGACTGTCCATCTTCTTGTCTTTAAGTAATCTATCTTTCTTAAATAATACTTAGATTACCATGAAGTCGATATTGGTTATTGATCTAATACTATAATATGAGCAAAAATTGTGTGTGTGTAAATTTTATCTTAAAAACAGCTCTAACGATTTGGATGAAATTTTGTATTTAACCATTTTCAGGCACCATTGGGCTAGGTCATGTGTATGTAATTTGAAATTTGATTTTCATTTGAAATAGGTCATGTGTTCGAGAAAATTCAATTAGTGGGTCATTTTGGGTCATAATGGGTCAGGGTCAAGCTAATTATATCTAAAAATCGGCTCAATCGATTTTGACTAAATTTTATATCCAACCATTTTTGGGGACGAGAAAGCTATTGGGCTACGTCACATGTTCGAGAAATTTCGATTAGTGGGTCATTTTTGGGTCAATTCGGGTCAAGCTAATTTTATCTAAAAAACGGCTCTAACGATTTTGACTAAATTTTCTAATCTACTGTTTTGGATTACGAGAAGACCAATGGGCTAAGTCACATAATTGAGAAAATTCGGTTACTGGGTCATTTTTGGGTCACCGTAGGTCAAGCTAAGTTTATAAAACAGCTCAAATGATTTTAATGAAATTTTGCTTTGTATCGTTTTTGGGTACGAGAATACCATTGAGTTAGGTCGCATGTTCAAGAAAATTCGATTAGTGGGTCATTTTCGGTCACAATGGATCGTGTGTCAAGCTAATTGAATCTAAAAAAAGACTCAAAACATTTTGACAAAATTTTGTAATATACCGCTTCTGAGCATGAGATGACCATTGGGCTAAGTCACATGTTCGAGAAAAATCGATCAGTGGATCATTTTGGGTCACTGTGGGTCAAGCTAATTGTACCATAAAAACGAATCAAACTATTTTGACAAAATTTTGTATTATACCGTTTCAGAGCATGAGAAGACGTGTGGGCTAAGTCGCATGTTCGAGGAAATTCGATTACTGGGTCATTTTTGGGTCACTGTGGGTCAAGCTAATTGTATCTAAAAAACGAATCGAACGATTTTGACAAAAGTTTGTATTATACTGTTTCTGGGCATGAGAAGACGCATGTCTCTAAGTCGCATGTTCGAGAAAATTCAATTAGTGGGTCATTTTTGGGTCACTGTGAGTCCAGCTAAATGTATCTAAAAAACGGCTCAAAACACTTTCACAAAATTTTGTATTATATCGTTTCTGAGCATTAGAAGACCATTGGGCTAAGTCACATGTTCGAGAAAATTCGATTAGGGGGTCTTTTTTGGATCACTGTGGGTCAAGCGAGATGTATCTAAAAAACAGCTCAAACGATTTTGTCAAAAAGTTTTATTACATCGTTTCCCAGCACGAGAAGACCATTGGTATAGGTCACATGTTCAATAAATTTAGATTTGTGGGTCCCTTTTAGGTTACCGTGGGTCAAGCTAATTTTATCTGTAAAACAACTTTAACGATTTTGACTAAATTTTGTATTCTATCGTTTTCGGGTTCGAGAAGATCATTGGTTAGATCGCATGTTCGAAAAAATTCGGTTAGTGGGTCATTTTGGGTCACTATGTCTCAGGATCATGCCAATTGTATCTAAACAGCAAGAATGGTACAATGAGAATAAAATATCGAATTGAACACAAATATATTTTTGACCGAGCTTAGCTCGGTCATCCATGCTAGTGTCTACTTAATGTCTACTTATTGGTGTCTACTGAATGTTCCCTATTGAAAGCAGATTGCGTAACATTTATGACTCGTTTAAAGAGCACACAAAATAAAAATAATGTTCTGTGGGCGATAATTCTTTGTTGTGCATTTTAATGGTATCACACTTCTTCATACAATACGAAATTGATTTGCATTGGTGATATGCACTACAATATGTTTCTTGTAAAAAATGGTATGCGTAGAATTTGTTGTTCATTTATAAAGCTGCACAAAACCACTCGATTCCATTACTGTGTAAGGACAGTTTATTGTTTTAATTGTTCTTTATGAAACTGAAATCGTAACGCAATACGTGCTGTGCGCAATAATACATTTTATATAAAAAATAGGCGTATAACATTTAATCATTGATGTGCCGTTAATGTTCTTTAATTTCTTATTAGTTTTTCTTACAATTATTTTCCTTTTAAAGTAAGATACGTTATCATCTATGAGCAATAATGACAGAAATTGCATTTTAAGGTAAGCTATGAGTGTTCAGATTTAAATTGGATTACATAATGTGACGTATATGAACTCTTTAGATCAGTGGTTCTTAAAACGTGGTCTGCGGTCCCCAAAGGGATGCAAAGGTTTCACATTCAACGGATTTTTTTAGTTACCTAGAATCTGAGATAAATCGTCCCAATAAAATAAGTGGGAACTTAAAATAATTTTAGAAAATACAGTATAATTAGTTTATTTACCCTATATAAAATATTCTGAAGAATATCAGTAATTTCAGTGATAAACATGGGGGGGGGGGGGGTTCACGAAGACAAAGGAAATAAGAAAAATGGTCCACCGTAACTTATAGATTAAATCTGTTTTTATAGATAATATACAGGGTTGCTCAAAAGAATTTGAAAGAACTTAAATGAGATAATTTGTAACGATGGGATTGCTGAAAGTTCATTTTAACTGTTTTACACGTTTATTAGCCACATTAAATTTTACTATAGTGCCATGCGTTTTGAGTATAATATGAAAAAAATCGTGCACAGGACTGCGTAAAAGGATATGGATTTCTGGCAGTTTTATAGATGGAAATTGACGGGAAAATGTTATAAGTTGTAGTATGCGTTTACCAACTAAATAAAATTTCAGTGCATTATATTATGCGTATAAAAATTAAAGATCATATAGAAAACTACGCAAAAGAATTGAATACATGATCATCTATAGATGGTAACTGCTTAAAATGGATTTTCAGCTGTGTTATGCGTTTTCTAAACTGCTTATTTAAATACCTCTAAAAACATGAAGTTTGGTAAGATACAACAATACTCTGATTGTGTTCGGAAGGGTTTCAAAAGTAATGCAATCTCAAAAGAGGCGTGCATGACACAGGGTGACACGGAAATCGTGTTTCTGTTATTGTGTAAAATTTCGGACAGTTAGATATTTGCGTCCCACTTAATTTTAAATATGTGTGTATTGCGAAATTCTTATTAACAATCAAGATATCAGACTTATTGTATTACTAAGGTGGAAAGATGGTTTATCCCGTTCCAATTTTTTTTGTCTTATTTTTAGATAGGAATTTTCTTTTTTCCTTTTTTCCATACTATTTGTGTAATTGATACTTTATGCAATTTTGAACAGGAAATAAGTAATTTTGCTTGTGAATACAGGAAAAATATAATCTTTGAAGTTCCAATTTCTTAACTGATTATTTCAAAACTGCGCAAATTACCATTTGATCAAATTCCTTTAGACTGTCTCATACTTATTTTAGGACTGTAATTAATTTCTTTTCCCATTTTAATGTTAACGTTTTATATGAGTTCATCTCAAGAAATATCAGGTATAAATAAATAACTTTTGTATTTAATAAAACACCTATCATTCTTTTTAAATGTTCTCTGGGAAAAAAAAATCCTGAATAGTCATAATAAATAAATGTCAAATTACAAAATACAGCATAGATTGGTAAAGAACAGTCTATTTTCAAGATAATTTAGGTTTAAATTAAGTAGATATCGCGATAAAAGCAGACATTTAATAAAAGAACGAAGAAGTCCGAATTATTTAATTAAAAAAAAAGAAACGAATCTTCAAAAATGAGCAGTTACGACTGCAAATAAAATATAAAAAAAATACAGATGGAACACTTTAAGGAATGAACAGTTCTTAGAAAATAAGATTATTAAATACAGAAAATAAATAAACGCAGGAAGAAATAATTTTTCAGTAAAAGACAACATCTGGCATCCATGAGAGATGAAAAGAATAAAAAAAGGAGTAGAAATTAGAGAATCAACATTTTTTTTTTCTGAAATGTCCGCACTGAATGTGAGAACCTCTTACTGCGAAAAGACCTAGTAAAAGAAAAAAGAACACTTCTAACATCCTAAGGAAATCTTGCTCTCTCTTTTGCCCAAGTGACCTGAAACAGTTGACGGGTAGTGAGTGTTGAAAGCCTGAGATTTTGTTACGTTCGCTAGCCATGTAACGCAGATGGTATATTTCAGGCCACAAAACATCATGTTTGCCGCTCGAAATTCTAATGCATACTTTTTTTTTATTGTTCGGAATATTTAAGAGGTTTAGTTACAGTTTCAAGTAAAGCTACTTTGTATTTTTTTATTATTAAAATTCATTTCGGCATTCATTTCACTAAGTCGCTATTTATAATGTGTTTGTTTTTGAAACTCTTACCCTGAAGGAACACTAGCACCGAAGTTAATTGCCACACTGCTGACGGATGATTTTGCAATTATAAACTAATTTTAAGTTTAACCATTAGTTTTTCATAAAAGGAATACTGCGTACAACTATAGCGAGCAAAATGTACGATCAGAGAGTTTTATGAAGCTATCTTTGGCAAAATATTTAAATTTCATATTAAAAAACAGCGTGCACATATAAATAGGGATGTAGTGGAGAGTATACTGTGGTATGCACTGTATGCCTTCAAGATGTTTTAAGAAACTCCGCATACCCTCCGTGGCTATAGTGTATTCTCTCCAGTTTATATCCTATGCCTATAGCGTATATTCACTAGCATTTTTATGACTACACCACTGCACACTACACCCATAGATAGAAAAAAAAAAAGAACGCCAATCATAACTCCTAATTTAGATGTTGCAATATAGTAGCTTGCTTGAAATTTTGTTGCTTATGATTTTCTATTTATTTGTTTTGGCTCTTTTTCTTGGGAGACAGTATACTATTTTTTTTTATTCGATTTAAAATTTTTCAAACACGAACACACAATTATTTACATCGGAGTTGAACTGCTTTATTTAAATTAAATATACGCATTTTTTAAAAATATTCTTCACGTGTTTGCTCGTACTGTAAAAAACCGTGGTCAGAAAGAAAAATAAAAATAAAAGTGCCCGGTTAAACTGATGGCATTGAGTTCACAGGCTAGTCACACTAATTGTATATTATACTCTTATTTGAAAGAATAATACCCCTCGAAAAATAAATCAATGGGGGATTAGCCCACCTCTACCGTTTCCCCCCTTTATACTTAAACAATGAACCTCCAAATCTAATCAGGGAAGTGCCTTATCAGAATAAACCTGTAACAAATTTGAAGCTAATCGGATAATTCTGTATGAAAAACCCATTTATTTAATTTAAGGTGAGGGATTAACCCCCTTTTCCCTCCTTTATACTTAACCAATGAACCTCCAAATCTAATCAGTTAAGTGCCTTATCAGAATGAATTGGTCTATCAAATTTGGAACAAATCGGATAATTCTGCATGAAAAAGCCAATTATCTAACTTAAGGGGGATTAGTCCTCGTTCCCCACTGTATACTTAACCAATGAACCCCCAAAACTAATCGGGCAAGCGCCTTATCAGAATGAACCTATATACAAAATTTGAAGTAAATCGGATATTTCTATCAAGATTTATCGCGTTACATACATACATACGTAGGTACATACAGAACCTGCGGGCACATTAGCTCTCAAGCTTTGATAGCCTGTGAGTGGGAAAGGGAATGTCTTGTGGTCTGAGAAGGTGGAGAGGGAGACAGATACAAATGGAAAGTAAAAAAATACATTTTTTTTCTGAATTTTACTTATTGTACAGTCGAACCCGATTCAGACGCGTTTGAAGGGATTGGAAAAAAGTCGCGTATTAAGCGGGATTGCGTATAAAACGTGATTTTCATAATATTGTAGGAACTGATCTTATTTATACATGTAATGTTTAAATGAACTTTAGAGCTTTAGTTTATATTTTTACGGTCGAAAACTGTTCCTTTTACGCATATTTAGACTAAAATGTAACTGTATTCCTGTTTAATTCATGGTTTGATTTTATCGAACCAACTGAAATAATAACTGAAAAAATATGGATTCAAATATGTCTTTATTGTCGGTTAATAAATACGTTACATTCAAAAATAAAATCAGAAAAAAATAATCTTCCAACTAGTCTATTTTTTTTTTTCTTTTTAACACAAACCAAAAATATTCACTATTTGCGGAACATTCCAGTTTAAATATCATATTTAATGCTTGTGTTAATAAGTAACGTTATAATAATTTTCATCTTATAAATATTTAAATTTTGTAGATTGTATCTTGCTTTTTAACCTGATACATAACATTGTTTCTGAAGTAGCTATTGATTTTGTGAATGCTTTTTTTTTTGCCATGTTCTTTAGAGTCATATTTTACATAATGTCCAATTTATAAGACACAGATAGTGCTTTTCTTTTGATTATGTGACTATTTTCCGTATTAACACGAAAATGGTAAAACTGGACAAAACAATAAGAGACTCCTTGACATCACGAAATTTGTGGTACACCGGCCATGAATAAAATAGGAGCATGCAGACATAAAAAATAACGAAGAAATAGACTTGGAAACGAAAGAATGTTTTCCTTTCTCTTCAAATGCGTTTTAAAGTACACAATACGAGGTACGATTTATTTATTACAGCGTACGAGATGAAAAGACAAGAATCGATAACATACGCCGCGTAATGAAGGAAAAATAAGTAACAATAAAGCGACGAAATTTCACCTTTCTTTTTCTACTTCGGTAAAACCAATACACGAAGCGAGAGCTAAAGAATATTAGGACGCGGAATCAAAGAAGAGCCGCAGTGTTGCCGAATTAGTGTGATTTTTTTAATCTAATATTTACCACAATTTCCAACTAATAACATTCGCCTTGATTAAATAAGGCCGTTAATCTGTCATTAAATAAGACGAATATTACTATTCATAAATTGTGATATCCGAATAAATAAAAAAAAAGAAATCTCCCTAAATTGGCATATTGGTATATAAATTCGCGTATTAAAGAAGATTTTCAAGGTTCTGCTATTTATCATGTATTAAACGGGATCGCATAATAGCCGTTCCCGTACTAAATGTGATATTTTTCAATTAATCTTATGGGCGATGTTCAAGGGTCCGAGAAAAATTCTCGTGTTAAGCGGGATCGCGTACTAACCATTTGAGCGTCTTAACCGTGTTCTACTGTATTATTAATTTACAAATAAATATTTAAAAAAATCTTTTTCTTCAGCCTTTTAAAATTTTATTTCGATTGGAGTTTAACACTTGATCCGTGGTGACTGGTTATTTTGACCCATACCAAATGAAAAGGTGTCCATTCGGACCAGAAAACTCTTTGTGAAATACGTTAAATATATGCTGCACAAAAATAATTTAAATAAATAGGATAAATACTTTAAAATAAAAATTCTATGCGAAATGTTTTTTATAAAATTTGAGTAAAATTTCCCGTTGTTCTAGTGTTAATGTAAAATTCAGAGCATATTATGATAAAACGTATCTTTTAACCTATTCAACTTAACTTATTAATTCCATGTTAAATTAATGAAAAAACCCCATCAAAAAAAAAAAAAAAAAAACCATGTGTTTTTGACAGATTTTCGTTAAGCGAAAAATTGAGTGATATCTTAAGGCTAATCTGATCTTGTGATTAACCTTCCGGTAATCAGGTCGATAGATATATGGCGTATTTAAGTATTTGCGATAGGACATAAAAGAGTTTTTTAATCTTTAAATGTATTTACATTCACTTTTAAAATATTATAATAGCCATAATGGCAACACTTAGAAGTAAATACCATTACGGAAAATTTATGGACTGCAGAAAAAAAAAAAAAAAAAAAAAGAAAAGCTTATTTTTCCTTTTTAGTTCCTCTAATCAAGCACAGTCAATCAATTGCCAATTGTGGTATCTCTGCCCTTTTCCTCTTAGTTACTTTACATCACTGTAGCAAACAAATTGTTGAGATAGATTTTTTAAAAAATCGAAAACTATTTACAATGTCGTAAAAAATCAATAAACAGAGCTACTCTTTTCAAGCAAATTTCATTTAAAAGTGCACTTTTTCTTATTCGATGATGTAAAAATTAAAAGCATACGGTATTTAAAAGTGAATGTATGAGCCAGAAAAGCGAAATCAATAGCGCAAGTAATTGCCAAAGTCGTTATGACTTCCACCTGCCGTACTACCTTTTAGGATACATTTTTAATATTAAGTGGACAACACTTTTCTGATGACAACGGTAAAAATTTAAATTAGGCGATATTTAGAAGTGAATGTATAAGCAAATACAATCGAAAGCGATAGCGCAGGTAACGTGTATGCTTAGCTGATGACGAGCTGTTATGTTTTTAGCTCGAAACGCGTCCTGTGTTTTGTTTTAATTTTATGGTGATTTTTTACAAAGTTTTATTATTTTAATTGCTTCATATCGCCAGTTTTCGGTGCTGTTTCGCTTTCCCAGTTTCAAATATTGTTATGACATCCGCGTACTATATTACGTTTGAGGATACATTTCTAATATTAAGAGACCAACATATTTCTGATGACGATAGAAAGGTTCGTAATGATAGAAATAAGACTTTGTCACAATAAATAATTTAAATCAATATCTGCATGAATTTTATGTTTGGTCATTTGCAAAGTATCTTTTAAAACAAACGTTGCGGATTACATCAATTATTTTTGCATAGATGATCCTCCATAATCAACAAACTCTTTTAAAAGGATCATTATTATTATTATTATTATTTAATTATTATCCTCACTTAACGCTATTATGTGTTAAAGGACTTCTAAGTTTTACGTCCTAGTTTTCTCATTTTATTTATTGATTTTTACTTCCCATAGAAATATTAAATATATTTCCGCAAAATATATTTTAAGAATTATTATTTTCAGTTACACTATTCTATCAACGAAAGAAAAATCATTGTAAAATATAGCAAGCAAAGATGCAAGTAGTAAAAAAAAAAGAAGAAGAAGAAATGTGTTATTTGTCACATTTTATTTCCGATAATTTACTAATGATTGACAGAACGACATTATTACTGTTCAGGACGATGATAATAAACGCAACAGGGAAATTGAAACTTAATTAAAATCAACAGATCATGGTGACGATATTTGTATATCTGTATTGATACTCCGTGGTTGTTCACACGATTTCTCCGTCCCCCTCCCAGTAGCTACTCATAAGTTAAGTGATTACCACGAGAACGTGAATGATGGAATTCATGAAATAGGTAAGTATAGTCTCATAATAAAATTATAGGTGTTTATAAAAAGTCTGCTTATGGTGATTACAGGTTTTAATCTTTAGTGGTAGACTCTCCGGTGGTCCTATCTCGTCGCTTAGGATTTAGTATTTCACTTAGAAAATAAGACTTCTACGGTTGAAAAAAAAAGTAGGGCAGATTGCTGTACTAACAGAAAAAAATATAATTTATTTCCTTAGATATTGAAAATATAACTTGTAAACTACACTTCCATTTGAAGATTTTAGACCAAAGAATTAAAGGGCTACATTTGCAATGCGAATTTAAATAAATAAATGAGAAAAAAATTAAAATTAAAAGACCAAGTTTCTGTTTGTAGGGCAAGGACCAGATAAACTTATGTAGAGACATGCTAAAGTCTACAAGGACATGTTATAGTTAGTTCCAAGCCCAAGCATCATTCAATTAAATATTCTGTTTATTATGAATTAATAATGATAATTATTCAAAATAACATAGCGAATAAGTTATACAGAAACATTATTTTTAATTTGATAACTAAGTTTTTTTTTTTTTTTTTTTTTTTTTTTTTATTAAAACTAAAAAGAAAATTAGAAGATGAGATCATATTTGTTGCATAATTGTATTAGGGTCAATCCATTTTAAGTGGTCCAGAAAATCCTTTATTGGTTTCTTGACCATTTTTAAAAAAGTTGAAATTTTTTGTACAACAACCTGAACATGATGGAAGTTCAAAATGACTATTATTTTAATTTTATTATTTTTTGTTGTTGCAAATTGTTGTTTGTTTCATCGTCTGCAGCAATTTTCTCACATGAAGGGTTTACGGAATTGTAAATAACTCATCGTTTATTTCTCCAATTCAAGTGCGGATTAAAGCAATTTGCACGGAATACATTGAGCTAAAAATGTGGTAATAGAGTAGTTTCCGAAAATAAATCCTTATGGGTGAAATTTCAGCATAATTTTTCAGTCTTTTCCAAAATTTGTCCGTTTAGAAGAGGAAATTTTCTAGCAAGGAAAACTGCCAACATGACATTTTTTTTTTACAAATAGGCCGAAGTACTTTTACTCACACGCCAAGTTACAGATCTGGGACTTGCTTTCTCTTCGCTAAAAAAAATCCAAATTTTTTCAAAAATGTCAAAAATCGCACTTTTGAGGCTTTGACATCTCTGGTTTGGCACGAGATAAAAATCTGAAGTCCTGGTTTCTGACAGCATTTTATGGTAGTGTTATGCACAAAAAATTTCAGGATGGAGATTTGAATACAAGCTGAGATATGGCAAGGGCATGTCAAAACAATTCTGCCAAACTATTGTTTTGTTGTAGTCACAGGTAAGTATTTTCCTCAGATTGTCATTTAATTTTTTTTAATTTTTATCTTTAAATAATAGTAACAGAAAATAAAGCCTTTTATAAAGCTAAGTAATTAATTTAAAAAATAATTATGCCTAAGGCCTGCATTTTGTATGGTTTCAGTAATTTTTGTTGTAAGTAATTTTAGTTAATTAAAAGAAACCTCAGCACTTTTACGGAAAAAAAAAATATTTTTATACAAGATCTGAGACAAAAACAGAATCGGGAAAGAGAAAAGCTGTTAATGTTGACATACTTATGTTGGTGAAATTTCAGCATAAAATTTCAGTTTTTTCCAAAATTTCTCCGTTTACAAGAGGAAATTTTTCTAACAAGGGAAACTGTCAACATGACATAATTTTTTTTTTTTACAAATAGGCCGAAAGTACTTGTACTCACACGCCAAGTTAAAGATCTGGGAGTTGTTTTCTCATCGCTAAAAAAAAATCCAAAAATTTTCAAAATGTGGATAAAAATCTGAAATTATGGCTTGTGGTTGTATTTTATGGTACAATTATGCACAAAAAATTTAAATATGGAGATTTGACTGCAAGCTGAGATAATGCGAGGAAAAGATATCAATAAATGCTATTAAGAAAACCTTAAGATGAATTAGATTTATCTGTTTTACTACATTATTTACACACGAAATATGGTTTGTTGATAACAGGGTAATAACAAATATTTAATTTACTAAGAAACTATATATGTTCAACAAAAGTCTGAAAAATATTTTTTTTCTTTATATAAAATTGCTGAGGTTTTTTTTAGTTACTCAAATTACTTACAACAAAAAACATACAAAATGTAGGCCTTAGGAATAATTATTTTTTTAATTAATTGATAAGCTTTGCAAAAGGCTTTATTTTCTGTTACTATTATTTAAAGATAATAAAAAAAAATAAATTAAAATGACACTCTGAGATAAATACTTACCTGTGACTACAACAAAACAATAGTTTGGCAGTATTGTTTTAACATGTTGGCCTTGCCATATGTCAGCTTGTAGTGAAATCTCCATCCTGAATTTTTTTTGTGCATAACACTACCATAAAATACTGTTAGAAACCAGAACTTTAGATTTTTATCTCGTACCCCACCAGAGATGTCAAAGCCTCAAAATTGCGATTTTTGACATTTTGAAAAATTTTGGATATTTTTTTAGCGAAGGGAAAGCAAGTCCCAGATCTGGAATTTGGCGTGTGAGTACACGTACTTTTGGCCCATTTGTAAAAAAAAAGTATGTCATGTTGACAGTTTTCCTTGCTAGAAAAATTTCCTCTTGTAAACGGACAAATTTTAGAAAAAACTGAAATTTATGCTGCAATTTCACCAATAAGGGTTTATTTTTGTAAACTACTCTATTACCAAATTTTTAGTCCAATGTATTCTGTACAAATCGCTTTAATCCGCGCTTGTATTGGAGAAAAAAACGATGAGTTATTTACAATTCCGTAAACCCTTCATGTGAGAAAATTGCTGCAGACGATGAAACAAAGATGGCCACTATGCACAAACAAAAATTAATAAAATTAAAATAATAGTCATTTTGAACTTCCATCATATTAGGGTTGTTGTATAAAAAATTTCAGATTTTTTAAAAATGGTCATGCAACCAGTGCTGGACCACTTGAAATGGATTGACCCATTACTAAACTTTAAATTATATTTGACATAAATTAAATCCTATAAAATACCAACTTATGATATTGATGCCTATTTATGACACGTCTAAAAATTTGACTACCGAAAAAGAGAAAATCTGGTCGACTATTCTTTTCGACAGAGCGAAGTCCACTGGGCTAACCAACGCCTCTGGAGCACGCATGCTCTCAGACAACCCTTTTCTTCCCCACGAATCTAAAAAGAAGAGCATTCTTAGACACGGCTGTTCTTGGATACAACAGCCTCCCTTATAAATTAGAAATAATTATTGAGAAGTTAGTCAGTTCAATCGCACAGAAGCCCTATTATAAAGGAGACTGGGAAGGGCTGACCATGGGGGGGGGGGGGCATGACGCACCCTTCAGTTTTCATATTTAAAAGAATTTCAGAGTTTTGCCAATAAGTGGCAATCAAAGGTACTGAAATGCTCAAGCAATAGTCTTTGTTTCATGTAGATAATAGAAATAGGTAAGGAAAAATCAATTTTGATAAGTTTTCAGCTTAAAAAGTGTATTTTTTGGAAACATTTTGTAAAATTTTCTCAGATAAAATATATCATAGAAATTTAAGTAAGTAGGTATAAAGTAACAGAGACATATTGATCTTCCATTCCAGGAATAAAGATTGTACAGTAAATTAGGCTAAAGATAACAATGTGCTATACTTTAAAAAGTGGTATGTAGAGAGGCTTGACCCAGTGAGGGAGGATTGACCAGACGGTCAAAGCTGCCTTATTTTACTGCTTTTGGAAATATTTTTATCATACACGGTACATAATGAAGTGTTAATGGTTATATTTATAAAATAATGAACATTTATTCTGTAAAGGTAAAAATGGGTAGGAGGTAAAGGTAGGGAAGGGGAACGGAAAATGCTTAAATTTGATCAAAGGAAGATGTGAAAACTGCTCTAGAAGCACGGAAATATTTAATGAAATATAAATTGAAAAGTTCATAGGAACTTTTATTTCATTTAAATAGTATTCATTGTTGCTAAATAAAAAGAAAGGAAAATACTAGAAAGAATGAAAGCGGGAGAATTAAGAAATGTGTGTCATGCCTCTGCGAAAGAACATAACATTGATCAAAACACTTTAGGAAGGTTTGTAGAAAAATTTCACGAAGATGAACACAATGAGATGATGCAAAACCATGTGACAACTCGCCGGGTCGAGTTTCACAAAATGTGGGTGTCCTCCCATATGTGGGGAGCCTTGACCCTTTATTTTCTCATGATTAATATCAATCATTTTTCAAGTTTCTTATATATTACATATATATCGCAATTTTATTTTGATAACTGATTGTATAACAATTAAAATGATATATGAAACTGTATTCTAGGTTCAATATTTAAAAAAGAAGAAAAAACATTTAGTAAAATAACGGGTCAACCCTTCCCTTCCCAGTCTTCCCTATATGCAATCTGGCATAAATATATTTCGTTTAGTATTATATAGTTTTATAGCCAAAAACAAATCTGAACCTAAAAATAAGATATTTCTTTGTTTTATCTAGATATGTAACAATGCGAAAGAAGCAATTAAAGCTTTCTCTTTAATCGGTTATTTTTAAAGGTAATACGGCAGAACATAAAAAACACCTTTAGTAAGATGAATAAACAATATTGGAACGGATCCGTTGACTTCCGGGTGACCCGATAATGTTTAGTAACATAAATTTGTTTTTAGTTACCTGGGTAGGGAGACCGTTCGAATACATTTAAGCACTAAATTAAAACGTACTTTAATGCATTTACTAAAGAAAAATATATTAAAAAAATGCTACATCTCATGCAACGATTTGCAAGTATAACCTAATATGCTTTAGCATATTTAGGATCTACCTAATACTCTGTGGTTCAGTTAACCAGTGTGGATTCCTAATATTTTAAAGACAATTTATATGAGAAAATAATTACAATTCCTATGCTAAAAAACTTAGTATGTTCTATATTTCATAACCAGGCAGAATGATAATCATAAATATAACACTTTCTTTTTTAGCACAATTAAAAAAAAAAATACCAAGTGCATTTTAAATAACAATAAACCATAGAGTAAGCATAAAAATTTGATTTTAAATTTTTTTCATAATACAATTGATACGATTAAAACCAATGCACACGTGTTCGAAGCGTAAACGTAGTATCAGACAGTAGCGGCTCATCAGGGGGTTTACAATCACTTTACTACCGGTAATTTCGTTAACTAAATTTCTCCTTGTTTAATCATACAATATCCTACGATTAAATAAAGTTAAATTTAATATACGAAAATTCTGGTAGTAAAGTGATTGTGAATCCCGTGACGAGTCGCTACTGGCGTCAGTGTATCTATGTTTGATTGATGATATTTGAAAAAGTTGTTTATATCTTAAAAGCATAATCATTTATAGATTCTTTTTGATACGTGAGTAGATTATGAAACTTCAATTCAATATTCGAAGATTTTCAATAAATTACGAATCACACATGCAGTTTCAAAGATAAAAATTTCGCTGCGCTATTCGATGTGGGATAAAAAAAATCGATAAATTCATGTGTCATTTACACAAAATTTCGAAGTTAAGCAAGTCTTTCAACAGTTATTGACTTCATATGACTTCACCAGTATCATAACAAGTGGGTAAGTGTGATCACAGATCGTACAGAGGGTTTCGTTTAATATTCTTTTCAAAACATTTTATCATTTTGCAAAACCTTTTAGTTCCACATTTCGCAACCAGGGGACAGACTCTATTCTAAACAAACGTCTATCCGAACGAAACTTCGTTATACAACCTATCCGTAGATGTATTAATCAAAGGGATCGGGCCCATAGCACCCGATATATTTAGGCGCCCCCTGGCGGTAAAAAGTGGAACTAAATGTGTAAGGCTATGGTGCATAAGATGGAAGAGTGGTCAAAGGGGTGTCGGCAAAAGTTAGAACAGTGCCCCCCCCCCCCCCAGGTGAAAAGGTTGGAGTTTATAAAAATTGCTTAAAATACACAAGTTTGAGAACGGAGGGGTAAATATAAGACTTTTTGAAATTTTTATGATTTGTCGTGTGATTGCAAGTATGCAGCTATAAGTATTCAAAATTTCAAGTCTTCAACTTAATTAGGGGCTCAGTTAGAAAAAAAAAAGCTTAAAATACACAAGTTAGAGCCCAGACGGGTAAATATAAGACTTTTTCAAAATTTTATAATTTCCCGTTTGATGTGAGGTGTTCAGCTATAAATATCCAAAATTTCAAATCTCCAACATATATAGTTTCTGAAAACGGGCTCTGTGACAGACAAATAGACAGACAGAGTAGCGAGACGAATAGGGTTTCGTCCGATGAACGAAAACCTAAAAATGTGTATTTTCATATTCGATTACAAAAATTTGAAGATAAAACTGGATTGTATACTTTAATGCTTTTCATTAATTTGTATTACATGTACTACTTCCAAGCCGAGTTAAGGTGGTGAAAGAAACAATTTCACATTTTCTTAATTTGACATGCAAGTAAATCCAATGAAAAATAAACATAATATTTAAAGATGCAATGATAGATTGCGTTTAAGAAAACTTAAAACATATAAGTGATATTCTTCATTCCAGAGAGGGCATTTAAGTTTTGTAACCAACTTTAAACTAATCAGGTTATACACTTCTTCTCTATCGTCTTTTTAATGTATGGCCACCCAGATAATGTTTGAAAGAATTGTCAGATTTTCATTATTCTTAAAATGCTCTTGGTCAAGATCCCGTACAAATTTTTTAGGTAAAAATTTTTTTAGTTTTTTCTTTCTGCCTGTTTCCTTGACAGTGTAACCCCTTGGGGACGAACGACACGTATACGTGCCGCATAAGGTGTTTAGAATCCTTCATTATTCTCATCAGTAAATTTTTATTGTGAATTTTGACTTATTTAATCCGAACATTTTCCTGATTCAATTAGGCAAATGTTTCTGTTTGCAAAAAACCGATGATAAAAGAATAAAAATTCTGTAAAAGACGCTCGTCCTGAAGACGTTAAGGCGTTATAAGCCCCAACATTAGTCTACAGTACTATTGGAAGGACTCGAATTAAATCAAGACACTTAACAAAATTCAAATTTCAATATTTCAAAAATCCCTGCCGGCACGGCCTACAGGCAGAGGTAGATTTCGAAGTTAAGTATACTAATTTCACCAACAAAAACTAAATCATTATTAGATATAAATCCACTTTAACAGTTTTATCTGTCTGCTTTTGACGAGTTTATATTTCCTTTTTTATAAAATAGCTGGTTTTATCAGAATCATGATAAGTCGATATTAAAAAAATATTTTTCCATACTCAACAACTCGAAATTTTCTGGCACATTTTCAGATTAATTTTTAATAAAAAAAAAAAATATGAAACATGCTGACGTGATTTTTGAAAAGATTTATAAGCGACCTGTGTTTTTATTTTTCTTTCAATTAATTAAAACTTGATTAATAAACAATTATTTTCTCAGTAGGGCAATATTTTTCGTTTCTAACACAATCGCTTCGGGAAATTCTGTTCAAAATGCCCACTTTGACATCATTTTTTGAAATACATTCTGCCTCTATCAAAAAATCGATCATTACTGTACATTATATACTTTCTGAATAAGAGAATCTAGCAATTGGATGCGTTTGAGAGCAAAAATGAATTTAAAAACAAGTTGGAAATTGCTCGTCAAACGTGGCAAATGAGGTGCGTTCGTACTATAACTAGTTTTATAATTATTTTTTGCACCCCATATTGTACTGAATGTATATTTTTTTGCACTTCATAAAGTGCATAGTCTGATGCATCATTAAAATGCACTTCCAATAATATTTTCCCATTCCCCGTAATGTAACGGAACACTTTTGAGTGTCCCTGTAATTAAACTATACATCCGATTTTCCTAAAATTTGAAATAGCTCAACAAAATTTTGCAATAATTATATCTTTAAAATTTCAGACCATTCGGAAGGCTCTAATACCATTAAAATGCACTTGCAATAATTTTTCCCATTGGCCGTAATGTAAAGAAAAGCTTTTGACTGTCCCTGTAATTAAACTATACATCTGATTTTCATAAAATTTGAAATGGCTCGACAAAATTTTGCAACAATCATATATTTGAAATTTCAGACCATTCGGTTGGGTAGTTTTTGCTCTGTTACATGCGGACAGACGGACGGACTGAACGACGACTATAGGTGCTACGTATTTATATAATTACGAACGCACCTAATGAGTAAGATAATAGAAAGTTTGGATTTGAATGCACCCTTAATAAGATGATTTTTTTCTTCAACCGCTATGTATTTTTAATTTGTTTTTGCTTTAAGAATTGGCCCTATCAAAAACTTGTCTATATAAATGTTGACGACAATATTAAGAAGATATATGATAAATTCATGGAGATTTTATATCTTGTGAATTGACGGAGTTATGAAAAATTTTCTTCTTCAACCTTCTTTTTTTTTTTTCGTTTTTTTTTTCGGTACGAATTGGTCCTATCAAAAACTTGTGAATATAAAAGTTGTAGTTAATATTAAGGAGATGTATAATAAAATTATTGGATTTGATATCTTGATAATTGACGAAGTAAGGAATTTTTTTCTCCCAAAAACCCTATTTTTTGCGCCCCTTGAGCCTATTTTAAATTTTATCAAAAATCTGTGATGCATGAATTTTTGGCGCTATTTTTAAAAGTAATAAAAACTTTAAACTGATTTGATATGTACAAAAATTAAGAAGTTATGGGGTTTTTTGGTTTTTCTCAAACCCTATTTCCACCCCCTTTGTCCGCTTTTGCCCATTAACGAACTTGACCGAGATTTTATGTCCCTTGATTTTATGTATCAGTTTGGAAGAGATTTGTGCAGAATTGCGGAAGTTATCGTGTCCAGAAGAAAGCGATAACACAATTGCTTCGGGAAATTCCGTTGAAAATGCCCACTTTGACATAATTTTTTGAAATATATTCTGCCTCTATCAAAAAATCGATCATTGCGGTACATTATATAGTTTCTGAATAAGAGAATACCAATTAAATGCATTTGAGAGCAAAAATGAATTTGAAAATAAGTCAGAAAATAAGCAGTTTGGATTTGAGTGCATCCTTAATGCAATGATTTTTCCAACACAATCGGCTTCGGGAAATTCGGTTCAAAACGCCCACTTTAACAGCATTTTTTAAAATATATTCTGCCTCTATCAAAAAATCGACCATTACGGTACATTATATAGTTTCGGAGTAAGAAAACGTACCAATTGGAAGCTTTTGAGAGCAAAAATGAATTGTAAAATGAGTAAGAAAATACGCAGTTTGGATTTGAATACACCCTTACTTAGATGATTTTTTTCTTCAACCGCTATGTATTTTTAATTTGTTTTTGCTGTAAGAATTGGTCCTATCCAAAACTTGTCTATATAGATGTTGTAGACAATATTAAGAAGATATATGATAAATTCATGGGGATTTTATATCTTTTGAATTGACGGAGTTATGGATTTTTTACTTCTTCAAACCCCCTTTTTGTTTTCGTTTTTAATTTTTTTTGCGGTACGAATTGGTCCTATCAAAAACTTGTGAATATAAAAGTTGTAGATATTATTAAGGAGATTTATAATAAAATTAATTGGAATTGATATCTTGAGAATTGACGAAGTTGTGAATTTTTTTCTCCCCAAAACCCTATTTTTTGCGCCCCTTGAGCCCATTTTTAACTTTATCAAAAATCTGTGATACATAAAATTTTGGCCCTATTTTTAGAAGTAATAAAAACTTTAAACTGATTTGATATGTACAAAAATTAAGAAGTTATGGGGGGTTTTCGGTTTTCACAAAACCCCTTCCTATTTCCATCCCCTTGGTCCGATTTTTCCCACTAACGAATTGACCGAAATTTTATGCCCTTAGATTTTATGTATCAGTTTGGAAGAGATTGGTGCACAATTACGAAAGTTATCGTGTCCAGAAGAAAGTGATATAGATAGATAGAGAGATAGATAGATAGATAGATAGATAGATAAAGTTTTTTACTGAGGGTGGTTTTGGGTTCTAGGAGTCATGATCGGTGTAGATCTGTAAAAATTTTTCAGAAATTCCAACATAAGAAAGATCCCAATAGGTAGTATTTCATACGAAATCTACCTAATATTAAAATAACAAAAAGAAAAAAAAAAAACTTCAGGCAAATCTATTGTGATTCCTTTTTCTAAGACGGCTTATTTGTTACTGGAGATGTTATTTTATTGGATTTAGGGGAGGGTTGCAGGGAACCCATTTTTCACAAAATGATTTTTTATCTTTTAAATATTAAACTTAGAATAAAGTTTCATATATTATTTTATTCGTTATACAATCAGTTATCGAAATAAAATTGCGACATAAATGTACTATACATGAAACTTAAAAAATGATTGATTTTAAACATGAGAAAATAATAAGTCAAGGCTCACCACATTTGAGAGGCTTAACCCACTTTATTTTATATTGAAATATTTGTTAAGGGCGATAAAATCAGTTTTAAAAAAGGAAGAATAATTTTATGCTACAAGTTTTAATAAGTAAAATATTTTTGAGGGAAAATGTGATGTGTAAATAAACCTGCTTAGATGAAATTCAAGACACAGGAGAAAATTTCCGTTTTAAACAACCACTTTTCTGACACTCGACCTGGCAACAATAGTTGTCACATAGTTTGGCTTCATCTCATTGTGTTCATCTTGGTGAAATTTGTCTTCGTTTAGTATTTTGATCAATTTTATATTCTTTTGCAGAGGCATGAACACTTAATATTTCTCAAGGCTACTGCTTTCATCCTTTCTAGTATTTTCCATTCTTTCTATTTACCTACTATGGATACTATTTAAATGAAATAAAAGTCAATCAAATTTCCAATATATAATTTATTATATTTTTTCTTGCTTCTATAGCAAATTTTCACATTTTTTCTGTAATCAATTTTACACCTTTATCTTTCTATTACCCCATTTTACTGTAGCTTTACAGGCTAAATTTAAATTATTTTAAAAATATAATTAATTATCGTTCATTATGTACTGTGTAGAATAATTTTTTCCAAAAACACTTAATTAATAGAACGTTGACCATCTGGTCATCCCTCCATCACTTTGATTGGGTCAACCCCCCCCCCCCCCACATAGCCACTTTTTAAAGTATAGCACATAGTTATGTTTAGCCTAATTTAATGTACAATATTTATGCTTGGAATTAAATCTCAATATTTCTACATTACTTAAAACCTACTTAATTAAATTGCTATGATATATTTTATTTGAGAAAATCTTACAAAACTTTTCTAAAAAATACACTTTTTAAGCTGAAAATTCTTTACAATTGATTTTTATACATCTGTTTCAATTATCTTCACGAAACAGACTATGGTTTAGGCATTTTAGAAGCTTTAATTGCCACTTATTGGCAAAAATATGAAATTCTTTTAAGTATGAAAACAGAAGGGTGGGTCAAGCCTCCCCTATGGTCAACCCTCACTAGCCTCCCATATATGAAACTGTCTTTGTTAATAAAATTCATATCTAAAAATTGTATTAGATTTTTATGCTGTAAGACCTTTGCGCTTAAATATGATGACCTCTAAATGCGACAATGTTCTTCTACTTAATATATTAATACAAGAATCGTAAATAAATGCTATATAATGAAACATCAGAACTTCAGGAACAAAATCGATACAATTCTCACTACGTTTTCATTTTTAAAAAATTCGATTAATATAGACGTCGTTCATTATAAAGTGCTCACATTTTCCCTAAATGAGGAAGAAAAGCCCTAAAGTGGTTAACGGTTTTTCTTTTTTAACTTTGAAGATCAAATAACTGTATGGATGTGCAGGATTACCACTTATGCTTCATTTATCTGAAATATAAGCTTAAGAAAAGGCGACCACTTTTAAAATTAGAGTTAGAAAACATTCTACGCATTTTGGTGACTTCGTTTTCTTCAGATACTTATTAACGAAAAACTGAATGTCCTAAATGCGTGGAGACTTTTAGGGGATTAAGGAGGTAAGTTTATATGGTATTTTTCATATATTGTCTTAAAATATTGTGGAAAGCAGAAATTGTTTTTAATTAAGCTGTGTTGAGTTAGTAAATTAGGAATTTCAGCATGATCATCCCACAGTGTTTCCTTTAACCTGGTACTTAAATATGTGTTTATATTTCAGACAGAGTATATGGATCATTACGGATTCGCAATACTTGTATATGATGGAAATTCTCAAAAACTTGTATAGATTTAAAACACTTAAATTGTGTTAATGCATAGATAATAAGTAAATTTTACAAACATTAAAGCGCTCGGTAGCTTAAAGGGGTCCAGGACACAATTTAAAATAATTTCTATTTATTAAGTTAAAATTTTGAATTTTTTTGTGACGGTTAACCATGTTATTTTTAAACAAAATCACGTGATAAAACTTCTCATATATTTTTTTAAAAAAATTTTAATTTAAAATTCATTAAAAAAGTGGGGTAATTTAAATCGTTATAACTCGAAATATTATTTGTACAATTTCAATTTTTTCTCATTTAAATAAAAAGAAATATATAAGTCTTAATTTAGATTCAGCATTTTAAAAATATTAATTTAAAAAATTAAAAATATTTAAAGTAAAAATTTGAAAAAAAGTGACGTAACTTTTTAAAAAAAAAAATCATATTTTCAATAGTAAATATTTTTTTCTAATTTGCTGAATCAAAATTAAAGTTACCCAATTGAAAAATACATATCCCAAGTTTGAACCATTAATCTTTAACGGTTCTTGACTTATAACGATTTAAATATGAGAAATGGTTATAAAAGCCATCACGAAGAAGATCGCATTTTCACAAGAAATCGTTTTCATGACAACCATTGCTTGAAAGCCAGATTTTGAAAACAAACCAAAACGAAAAATGTAATATTTCCTATTCTAATTAAGATAGAAACATGATTTAAACGTCATTTTAATCAGGAAAAAACAGAAAAAGTTTTAAAGCAATAAATGTTTTGTAGAAAATTTGGAGATTTTTGTGTCCTGGACCACCTTAAATGCCGAAGCTGATAAAGAATGATGGAGTTGAGTTATGTCCTGGTTTGGAGATCTCCATTTTTTTTTTCTTTTTATACACTTTTCTTAAATCTAATATTTTAATTCTGTTTTCAAATTTAGTCATACACATTTTCTACTTTTAGATTAGAATAAGATATAAAAAAAAGAAAACTGTGTTTATCTAAATGAGTATTTATATTTCCATATACAGGGAGTTTCAAAATTCGACAGAAAAATTAAGAGGTTTGACAGAAGGCACAAAGAGGATGAAAAATTATCATAGAATATGGGGTCGCAAGCCACGCATTTAATCAAAAATACAGGGTGTTATACCTTAACTCAATTTAAGTTGAAGGCAATAACTTTCAGAAAACTTAATGACAAAACATAAAACTTTTAATAGACATGGTTACTTTTTTTATAAATAAAGCAACACAAAAAAGGGTTAGAAGTTTCCATTATACGCGCCAGTAGTATTTACTTGACGCTCCACATTTTGAACTATGATTATCAATTCATACGGTATCATCGATTGCGGGAGCACCCTGTTTTCCCAGAATTTTTCGTAATATTATAACTTTTCACACAAGCAAGGTACATATCGTTGCACTTTTATTACAATGTTTTTTAGGTGCGTTCGTAATTATGTAAATACGTAGTACCTATAGTCGGCGTTCGGTCTGTCTGTCCGTCCGCGTATAACAGAGCAAAATGTACCCAACCGAATGGTCTGAAATTTTAAATGTATAATTGTTACAAAACTTTGTTGAGTCATTCCAAATTTTATGAAAATCAGATGTATAGTTTAATTACAGGGACAGTCAAAAGTTTTCCGTTACATTACGGCCAATGGGAAAAAAAGTATTTCAAGTGCATTTTAATTATGTTACAGCCTTTCGAACAGAATGAAAATGATATGCACTTATGAAGTGTACTAAACTATACATTCAGTACAATATGCGGGACAAAAAATATTTATAAAGCTAGTTATAGTACGAACGCACCTCATTTGCCACGTTCATGGGCAGTTTCCAGCTTGTTATTTTTTTTCAAAATTATTGTCGTCAACACAGGTTCCTTTATGATGAAACACCCTGTATTTGTGACTAAATAAGTGGTTTGAGACCCCATGTTCCACGGCAATTTTTCATCCTCTTGATGCCTTCTACCATCCGTCTTATTTGCCGGTCGAATTTTGTGGAACATCCTGTATGTATTCTAAGGCATAGAAAATGTTCAATTTTTTGTTAAAGTGTGAGGGAAAGAAAGGGGGGATGCAACACAATATCAGGCTCTGGGCGTCTCTTTGGCTTAATCAGGCCTGCTTAAATCGAATTATTAGAAATATTGCACGATTTTATCTGTTTATCTGTTTATTATTTTTATGATGTGATATTTTACAATAACTCGAATTATATGTAATAAAAATTCTTGTTAACAATGTTATAAATATCTTGTAAATACTCTTTTAACCCTTGAACTCTATACTAATGCGAATTTTCACTGATCACATTTAAAATGTCGGCGTTATTTAAATCATGCTTCAATTATTTTTTATTTTTCATTAACAAAATAAGATTTTTGATAAACATCAATATCACATTTCGATTCCTTATTAAATTTTGCATAGGAATCATGTATTATATTTCATTATCACTGTATTGCCAACAAAAATATACGCAGTTGAAGTTACGGAGTCCCAAATCGCACTACTGTGGAGTTAACGGGTTAATATTTACTCGCGAATTATACGCGAATTTTAAACCATCTTTTCCGAAACAAGTGTTTAAACATTAACTACTCTAAGCGGTCTCACAGACCATTTCCTTTTTAAATTGTCACGGATTAACTTAAAATTTTCAGTTTAACTATAAATATTTGTGAAATTTTGTATGTAGCCTATGTTGCCTTAGTACTATTGCTAGAGACTTCTGAATAAGTGATTTTAAATTATAATAAAGTTTATTTCTGAAACAGTATCCTATGTGTTAATGAAGTTTTTATTTATCTTTAATCAAGCGGCCTCGGAGACCGTTCCCAATAGCTATGCAACAATTTCTGTCACAACAGTTACGGGTTAAATGAATATTTTCAGGTATAAAGCGCATTGTCACATTTAGGGCTTTGGACGTCTCATTTACGTTTTAACTGCCAAAATCACCTAAATGCAACAATCGTATATTGTGGGATTATACTACAAATATTGATTCCTTTTCTACAAAACAAGTTAGTTTTGAACTAAATCTAAAGGCACAATATTCAATAATTTTCTATGTAATAAGATATATATTTATTTAGTAAAATGCCAAATTTACCCTAAATGCGACAAAACTATGGGGAAACGAATCTCATTTAGGCACAATGACCTTATATTAAGAAATAAATTAACATGAAAGGTTTTCAAGACGGAAAAAAGGCTTAGGAACCTTAAACCTTCAAAAAATTCAATTTTTGAAAAAAAAAAAAAAAAAAAAAAAAAAAAAAAAAAAAAAAAAAAAAAAAAAAACATTAAATCTTAACAATTTCTAAACGCTCTAAAGCAAAATGAATGGCACTCTTAATAGATGTTAAATATGGAATACATTCAAATTCATATGTATATGTTTTGGTAATGTATACTTTATAAGATATAAAATGACAAAAATGGTAATTTTTTTCACTTTTCAACATTTTAAGAGTCCTAAATTCTCTTACATGAAAATCAGAAAAATTTCAAAAATGCCTGTTACTATGTTGTATACCTTAAAACTTCATTTTATTGTTGTTGTTTTTTTATTGTCGTCGTATTGTGTATAGTTTTTTATTACGGGGACACTTCTATAAATTAATATAATTAATAAGTCTAAATAAATTAATAATGAGAATTTAATAAATCCACTGCCTGTCAAACGGAGTGATATTGGTAAAAATAGATTAAAAATGAATGTGAATATTAATACAATTTTGCAACACAACACTGTTGTGCCAAGCCACTCTTGCTAAAATACGCTAACTTGCGTTCAATAAGTAAATATAAGTTCAATGTTGCAAGAAACAATTTCTTTAAAATTTTATTCCTTTTATTAAAAAACAAGAAACCATGTTTAGAATGTAAATGAATTGAACATTACGGAAATTACATTTTGCAAGTTACGTGATTTAAATTCCATTATAGTAGAATGCCTTTATAAGAAAATGGCGACATACGGGCAATAAATTGCGGTCGTCGAGAGGATTTTGAATAAAAATTTGGATACTTGCCATTATTGCCAAGCTAATGTTTATTCACTTGTCTAACTCGTTCAAGGGATTTCGCCCAGGCGAGTCAAGTTCTGTAGCATGGGGTGCTATGGTTTGAACAAAATCTTTCCAAAACTCCATCTTCTATCTCAGTACATTTATTTATATTTTACAGAAATCCGGAAAATATTATGTATCAATAATATTAAAACCTTTCAGCGATTTGTTAATAATTTTATTAAAAGTGAAAATAAGTCATGTAAATATTCTTTACATTACATTATTTTAAACATAATGTACACTAAAAATTATTAAATTGGCCGATTAAAACAAAGCAAAAATAAATATATTTGTTCGCCATTTCGGATAGCAGACGATATCCCATTGAAAGGATTTTGTTTATATTAAATAATTTTCAACATTGTGATGAATAAGATATTCTGCACTTCTCTTATTAAAGCTGGTGTTTTATTATTAATAATCTCTGATTACAACAACACCTCCGCGAAATATTTTTTGTTAAAGGTAAGTCTGCTTACCTTTCTGCGACATATTTAACTACCTCCGAAACGAATATTGCATTTGATCCTTACAAATTTAATATACTTAAAGACATCCCTTAATAAGTCTTAAGGCTGTTCTCATACATATAGTAGGAGAGCTGTTGAACATTTTTGAGTAGGTATTTGAGGCACCCTGAAAATTTGTGCAACACTTCTTTTGTAATGCCTGAATACAAAATCGAATGTCTGACTGAAGGATCGTGGCCCAAAAACTGTGCCAGACACGTGTCAAGTGCCATTTTTTGACTACCCAAAAAAGGTATTTGAGGCACGCTGAGATTGAGACAGAATAATATTTATACTTAGAAAAAAATATTTTGAAAATGACAGACACTTTAGTCGGCCCAAAATCTGTGCCAGACACGTGTCAAGTGCCATTTTGCCAAAAATGTCCATTTTTGGCAGAAGATTTGATGAAGATTATTGTAAAATAAAAAATAACTAGAATGAGAAAGCAGAATAAAGAAATTTGAATTTGACAAAACCTTAAGGGAGCACAGGACCATTAAACTTTCAAAAACTCAGTTTTCAAATTTTGTTTTATTCTGAATTTTTAAACATTTTCTCAAGAATATGCAAAAAAACCGCATTCAAAAATTGCATTATTTCTTGAGTTATAATCATTTATCATTTATCATCATTTATCATTATAATCATTTATAATCAAATCATCATTTCTTGAGTACAATTGAATGTCCGTTGGTATTGAAACTTTAAAACGCGTTTTCTCAGATTAGTAAATTTGGAGTTTGCGCGCACTTTTACTTTCAAACTATATAAGCTACATCTTTAAAAAATTAACAAATATGCGTTTCTTTATAGTCTTCATTCTAAAAAAAAAAAAAAAAAAAAAAAAAAAAATCACATATTCTGGTTCTTTATTTTTTTGCACTTAAAAAACTTGAAAATTTTGTATTTTTTTCTATTTTGTGCTAAAATTCAATTTTAAACAAACCTTTTCGATATATATTGGTTTTAATTTAGAAGTAGGTATGTTTGTTCAAAAATTGTTTTCTATATGCATAATTTAGAGTTTTATCATGCGCACAGTTTGTTTCTCTGATTAGTAAGACGAATTTTTACGTTTAAAATTGAAATATTAATTTTGTATATACAACATTTATTTTTCTGGATGATATAACTAAGAATATATACTTTAGGCAGATAGAGGAAAAAAAAAGATCTTAATAGCATATTATTTGTGTTTGGGTATTTTGAAAAGGCAATGTTTTTGAGCGTTTGTGACAAACTCAAAGGCCCTGTGCCCCTTAATCAGCATAATATTTTTAAAGAATTGTTTTGCAAAGAAACTAAAGATGCAATCAGATTAATGAATGGAAGCAGTTTTAAGTATATTCGTATTTAATATAAGCAATATACAGGTATGTCCCCTCTTATCGTTATCCAATTGCTAATTTCTAAAAAGTTAAATTATGGTTAAAAATGGTTATGCAAAAATTTTTCAAATGTCCTTTATTCTATTTAGGTAGAACTTTCCCCATGTTCTTATAAGGAAAATAGTAAAAGAAATATATAGGGTAACTTAAGGTGAGATGCTCTGTTGTACAAGATGACGTATCACGTAATTTCCATATGCGCAGGCGATGTAGGGAAACGGTGGTCAGTTGTAAGGAATAAAGTTCTCTAGTGATACTTTAATTTCCATTTGCGTTCTTTTTTAAAATTTTTAAGTGTTAATTTTTTATTGCTATTTCATCTTAAGACATGTGGTAAGCGTCAAAATCTTTTACGTGACTTCTTTATTTGACTATATAAATCTTAGTTTAAACACCAGAAAAATAAATCTGATGTTTTTAGGGAGTACGGTACCTGGCCTTTCTGCAAAGCATAAATAATGGTCAGTTCCCGCTTCTTCACTTCAGTGAGGGGGGGCCGGTGTGTTGCCAATTACTATGGCACTAAATAATTAATATGGTTACTAAATACAATAATAATAATATGGTTACTAAATAATTATTTAATAATTATTAATTTTAATCATTGTTAAAAAATTATGTTAAATGCAGTTATAAATAATTTTAATAAATGTAAATATCGGTAGTATATAATATAGTTTTAGATAACTAGGGGTTTCTGTCCCCTACGAGCTATGCTCGCCAACGTCCATCCAGACACCGCAGACTCTTAAAAACACGCTAAATTGATCTGCTTTGAAAAGATTACAAAGATTAAATCGTAATTAAATGACTTGTGGCGATCACATGTAATCAGGTTTCCATTCATTTCCTTTTGGCTGTGGGATTTTAAGACAGAATCAATTGCCGTCGAGATAGCTAACTGATACTTTCATGATTGATTAAATAAGATCAACCCAACATTAAAGTTAGCTTGTGTAAAATGGCTAAGTAAACAATTTTTTGAAGACGCTATAAGAAATTTATTTTAAATTAGACATTTTTAATGTATCGTTTTAAATATGAGGTAATTTTCACCAAAGTTTTTTTCTCATTTTAATATTCAAATAAAAATAATTTTAAAGGCCTATAAAAACCAAACTAAATCGGTGTGACAATAGCAACAGCGAATTTCCAGGTTTCTCAAGCCAATCTAAAAAGGAATTAGGTAAAAAGTCAAAGGGTAGAAAGACAAAATCTTCAACTGACGATGATATGGATGATGATTAAATTCCCTCCCATGATTCAGAACACGAGGATTTTTTTTTTAAGTGAATGAGAATTATTGTTCAGAGTGTCTAGCAGAGTGCAATAAAACCTCGGGAAATTGTGACGGGATCAAGTGCATTCAGTGAAACTGTTGGTTATATAAAAACTGTTCAATGTTCCTAAACAAATGTGCAGTTTGTGGCAAACCTGAGATATTGCTAAAAAGAACAAAGGGACATATGAAAAACATTAAGAAAAAAGCATGATTCTAAAGCACTTTATCACAGTGGCCGTAGTTAAACTTGTTAGAAAGTTTAAAAATATGCATACTTAGGAGCCCTAATTCTTTTAAATGTTAAGTAGAACATAATATATTAAGTAAATATTACACAACTAATTATATTAATATAACATAAATAATTATATAAGAAATAAATATTATTTTGTTCTTTTATATATTGCCAACGTTTGTTACATTCATATTTTTGTAATTTCCAAATATTAAGTAAGTTAACAACTTTGGTATTTCTAAAATATTAAAGTTAATTTTATTCGTCCCATTATGTTTTATACTGCTTCACAAAAATTATTGTTTACATTGAAACTCCATAAGGCATTTTACCCCCAGATAGTTGGCCATCTTACGCATACCTATGGGTAAGATTACTAAAACAAAATTTTCGATGCTTTCTATATCATCTGTAAAATGAAATAAGTTTTTTAGAGTCTAAACTTTAACAAGAAATCAATAAATAAAAAATATAAACAACAGGTGATTTTTAAAACAATTAAGTGAAAAACTACGGTATCTTCACCCAATCTACCCTATATATCTACAAACGAAACTTACTTAGTTTCGATATTTTAAATTTAATGAATTTTCAGCGTTTTCTAGTACAAAATATCTTTATGAGTATCACAAGTGAGTTCAACTTTTGGGCGAAGAAGAAGGGAATTTTTAATATTTCATTTGTTAGAGTATGAAAAACATATCTCCCGAGAACATTGTGTAAATAACATATTGTGTTGAAGATTTGTGTGTGTACGTGCGTGAGTAGTCATGATAACTCCCAAATGGTACTTCCGATTGCATTATCATTTGGCCAAAATGTTTTATAAGAATTAACGCTTTTCCAAGTGGGGGAAAAGTGTCTAGGCCGAGAGTCGAACCCAAGATCTTTTTGGCTTAAATTGACAACGCCCTGCCTAATGTGCTGCCTGGACCGTCAACCGACTGCCACAATTCACTGAGACAACCTTATTGGCAATGGCATCTGATCTTCTATGTAGATAGCTCAACAAAATATACCGCATGCAATGGAAACGAAGACCATTAAACGATGAATACGTAAATACACTTTATTATTTTTTACTCAATCGTACTGACTGTTAAAGATATCATATGGATTGAAATTTTAACAACTGAATGAAAAAGTGTTCACACCGGAGTCGGAACCAAGACCTTATTTTGGTTAAATTTCAACCCCTTTGCCTTTTGAGCTATCTGGACCGAAAACCGTTCGACTCAGACAACCTTATTGACAATAGCATCTGTTCTAGCATGTCGACCGCTCAATATAATATTCCGCAGGTAACGGAACTCTATTAAACAATGCTTACGTAGATATGGGAACGTCCATTCGTTACTCTTGTGATAATTAGAGCAAATTTTCATATATAATTCCAATTATTTTATTACAAAATATAATTAAGATAAAAATTGATATAACCGGCTAAATACTACTGTGTTCCACACAAACATACATCTAATTTTGAACAAAAAGCATTTTACTTATGTATATGTTAAATGACTCTTGTGACACTCTGGTCACAAGAGTAACAAAATTTTGATTGATTATATAGACAAGGGAAATGCTTTTTGTTACAAATTAGATATATTTTATAGGAGTGGAACATAGTTGTATTTAACTAGTTATATCAATTTTTGTTTTAATTATATTTTGTAATAAAATAATTGGAAGTATTTGTGAAAATTTGCTATAATGGTCACAAGAGTAACAATGGACGTTCCCACATTTTAACTTAACAGCAATTACAATGAAAAGTAAATTTCTGAACTAAGAACATTAAAAAACCCGCAGATTTTGCCTTCATTTTCACTATAGTCTTTTGAAAGCGTATAGTTCTTCAATTCATATTTAGTATTTTGTTTCTCCAATATCAATTTTTTTTTTTTTTACAAAATGTCTTATATGTTCTTAAGTGAGTATTTTCAAATGTACATATCAGAAACGCACAATTTTACAAAGCAGAATTAAATTCCAAATAACTCCTAATAATATAATCTCATTTTAAACAAAGGAATTCACTGAAAATCGTACAGAAAATTTATAAATGTTTGCAACATATTTGAAGCCGACATAAACATTTTATTTATAAGTCTTGTTAAACTTTTTTACTTAGCATATTTCCACATTTTACATGCTATCATTAAACGAAAAATAAAAGTACTGTGGGAAGCAGGCAAATTAGTAACAAGTGTGCATCTTCCGTTTTAGAAAAAAAAATTAACCGCTTTCGAGTTGAAAAAGACTGCTTGGGAAGGGTTCCAGTTTTAAGTTAGGACGTCAATTTTTCCAACTTTCTTTTTAATTTACTGACGTTGTAGGCATTCCTCGACTTCAAGAATTTTTGTTTAGATTATTTAGAGCAAGGAACTTATAAACTCTTTAATACCCATGACAGATGGTAAGAAACAAAACCAAAGAAAATTGTTAATAATATATTTTTTAAGGAAACGATGATTTTATGCTTTATTATCTATATTATAAAGGACAAACATATCTGTGCGTAACGCATACGTCATTTTGCGAATGGCAACACTTTGAAATTGGAAATAAAATTTTGGTTTTGTAATTTTCTCTACTGCAAATTTTTAAACTTCTAAACATCGCACATTTTAAATTTTTACACCGTCGTATAAGGAAAAAAATGCTCTTTTAAATGCAATTTGTTTGAAAGCTGTATCTCAATTTATTTTTGAGATATTAATTTTTTTGTAGTTTTTAATACCATTTTTCTTAACTTGGCAACAAAAGTACCTCATTTTTATTGAAAGTCATTGAAAGTAAACGGAAAATAATCAAAAATAGGATATACTGTATCTTTTTGTTGCCATTTTCTCATGAAACCTGAAAAAAAAAGTTGAATCTATATTATAAAGGACAAACATATCTGTGCGTAACGCATACGTCATTTTGCGAATGGCAACACTTTGAAATTGGAAATAAAATTTTGGTTTTGTAATTTTCTCTACTGCAAATTCTTAAACTTCTAAACATCGCACATTTTAAATTTTTACACCGTCGTATAAGGAAAAAAATGCTCTTTTAAATGCAATTTGTTTGAAATCTGTATCTCAATTTATTTTTGAGATATTAATTTTTTTGTTGTTTTTAATACCATTTTTCTTAACTTGGCAACAAAAGTACCTCATTTTTATTGAAAGTCATTGAAAGTAAACGGAAAATAGTCGAAAATAGGATATACTGTATCTTTTTGTTGCCATTTTCTCATGAAACCTGAAAAAAAAAAAGTTGAAATTAAAATATGAGCTATGTCAAGAATATTGTCTGTTATTCCGTGATAATGACATCATATGCACACTTTTCTATAGACGAAGTTTAAAACTGGATTGTAAAATAAAAAAGCGTGTATTTTAATTCTTAATCCTGAATTATGTTTTGTAGAAGTGCGTCATTTTCACAGCCCAGCTGCTTTGAAATTATTCACAGGTGAAAATGCTTCCCTTTTGAAAATATTGTAATTGAAATCACCCACTGATAAAACGCAATGTTTTACAAAAATTTAGAGTGTCTTTATAAAAGAGAAGTGACATGCAAATAATAGCGATTTATATTACAGAAATTGATGATTCTCGCCTGGATGGATTTGCTTCGCCGCGTTAGACAAGCAAACAAATAATTCGTGGTTTAAAATAATATTGTGTTCCTGAAGCTTTTGTCGAAAATTCTCTCGAATAATAAAATTTCAATGTAATTCTTTAGAACATTCTACTATAATTTTATCAAAATAACGTAATTTGCTTAATTTAATTTTTCCTAATTTTATATAATCTATATATTTAAAACACAAGTGTGTTTTTTAGTCATCTGCCCTGATCTTTCTACTGAACCAATTTTACTTTTTTTTTTTTTTAACTGAAAGTTCTTCCTTTGTAGATGTGATTGCACTATCTTTTTTTTTTTTTAAATATCCCCACTTTTATATTTTAATTTTAAAAGCATTTTATGAAATTTCTTCAAAATTCTGAAAATTAGATAGCTTTCATTATTGCAGACAAGAGAGAAATAACGAGGTATTTTTAACTTTATTCATGCTATTTTCTGATAAAAATTCAAAATTGTTGTATAGGGTTAGTGGCGCGAAATCTCATTAGGAGCAGAATATTATATTAGGGGCATAATAACAGAAAATAACCTACTGCTTTTGAAAACACGCATCTTTCCTCATAAATTTTCTATATTGTTTTTCCTTCTGCATGTGTACTGATAATAAGTTTCAGACACTAGACGAAATGCTTATTTAAGTGAAATTGAAGTCATATTTAAAAGAAAACGATCATTTTCTTAGATAAAATTTTAACACAAATGCGTCTAAAAAAACATAAATTACAGAAATTTGTACTCTTCGGAATTGAGATTAGAATCTCAAGTAAAGAGCGCGTCTGTTCACATAAAAGATGTTGCTCACAATCGTGACTTCAAATTTTGAGTTAAAATGATTTTTAAATGATCAAACAAAATATAATTTAAAAAAAAAATGATGAATATGGATATGAGAAGTGCGTATGCAAATTTTGAGAAGGTGAAAATTGCTGTTTTCATATTGAAATCCAAGCATAAGAGCCTCAATTGATAACCACATCCTAATAACTGATCTTTATTATATTTTACTTAAGTATCTATATTATAAAGAATAAACGTATCTGGGTGTAACGCTGACGTCATTTTGCGAATGGGAACACTTCACGATCAAATTTCGGTCTTGAAATTTTCGCTACTGCAATTTTTTAATCTTCTGACCATCGTACATTTTCAATTTTCGTCGCATAGTGAAAAAAATTACTTTCAAATGAAATTTGTTTGAAATCTGTATTCATTGACTGAAGTATTATATTTTCTAAAGTAACTTTTAAGCATGATTTTTTTAAAGTTTATCTTATCACGTGCCGGTTTCAATGCATAATAATAATAATAAACATTTTTCACATAAAGCAACAAACATTTTTCAGCATTTGTTTCTGACTATTTTTGAATAACGAAATTAATATTTCCTTTATAAACAAATAAAAGAATAATATTAAAGAATCCACCAATCTAACATATTTGTGAAAGACAAATTAACGAAATTAATACTTCTTTTATAAACAAATAAAAGAAAAGTATTGAAAAAACACAAATCTAACATATTTGTAATCGTACTATATAAATTTTCAGATCAACAAATAGGATTTTTTTTTTTTCAAATGGAATTTGTTTGCAAAGTTCATCTCAGTTTACTGAGTTTCTATGGTTTTAAAAACAATTTTAAAGCATGAAATATATATATTTTTTTATCTATGTCGCGCGGAACTCGATTACGAAAGATTAATCCGTTTGCCCTTAAAACAAAGCAAAGAGTTCATCATTTTCTTACGGCTAATATCCATTAAAAAAAACTTCCCTATGAATAAATAAATAAAATAATATAAATGAAACACAAATTTATCAGACATGTACGAGCTCTGAAATTATCAGAACATAAAAGGATGCCATAAGTAGCAAAATCCTGGCAAATAACTCTTAGCATGCGGCTAATAAAAAAATATCACTTTCGATAAATTAAAAAAATTTATTTGATTGTATAATTCGTATTTTCCATATGAAAAATGCTTTTTTAATGTAAGTGGTCAATCTAAAAAATTTATTGCATATAAAAAAATTATTAGTTTTCAATTTGAAAAAATGTTTTCAACTACATTCTTTAACCCGGGAAGCCCGGGTACGATCCCCTAGTTATTTTAAAAATTATATGTTTTCGAATAAATGTAATTTTTGGTTAAATATGTTTGAACAACTTTTATAGAAAAATAAGTACGTATATTTAAACAAAAATGTGAACTAGAGTAATATAGTATAAAGAAGGGATGCACAACCTGTGGCCCACGGGCCAAAAGTGGCCCGCGATGGGTTAATGTGTAGTCCGCGAACTTCGTCAATTTGTAACTTGAAAAAATGGCAATTTTGTCCATTAGTCACAGAGAAAAATCGTGAATTTAGTCAAGTTGAGCGGGAAAATTGAAAGTTTCATCAGTCAGATAAGAATCGCGAACTTCGTTGAATCGGGTGCAGGAAAAAAGCGAATTTCTCTTTTCGGGTGCGAAAAAATAGCGAATTTTGTCGATCAGACGTGGATAAATTGCAAATATCGTTGGCCAGACACAGAAAAATAGCGAGTTTTGTCGACCGGGTTTGGAAATATTGCGAATTTCGTTGGTCGAGCACGGAAAAATAGCGAATTTTGCTCACCGGGTGCAGAAAATTTGTCACACCCAAGCAACGACCTTAGCAACCCGACGTGTTTTTTGTTTTCCCCCAAAATTTTGCCGATTGTGATTGGTTGGCTCATAATACAGGCTACAAATAGTTGATTATGATTAGTTCAATGAAACTTGGTGGGCTGGTGATCACGTGGTTGTAACTGATCTATAGCTAAATTTGCCGATCAGACGCGGAAAAATCGTAAATTTCGTTGATCAGGTGCGGAAAATTTGCAAATTTTGTTGATAGGACGCAGAAAAATTGCAAATTTATTTGATAGGCTGCTGAAAACTCGTGAGATTCATTAGTCGCGAGGAAAAATTATGAATTTCGTCAATTTACCGCGAGAAAAAATTGCAAATTTCGCCAGCCAATTAAGAATAGCAAATTTCTTCGATCGGGTGCGGAAAAATTGCGAGTTTTGTCGATTAGGAGAGGAAAAATCTCAAATTTCGTTGATCGCCAGTGTCGAAATCGCGTGTTTCGTCTGTTTATCGCCAGAAAATATCGCGAATTTTATCAATTTGCCGCGGGAAAAAATTGCAAATTTCGTCAGCTAGTTAACAATCGCGAATTTCATTGGTAGGGCGTGATCGTATCGGCCGTGATCATTGACTCTTTCGTAGATCAGGCGAGGAAAAATCGCAACTTTTGTCGATCGGGCTCGGAAAAAGCGCGAGTTTTGTCGCTCGGGCTCCGAAAAATCGCAAATTTCGTTGGTAGGGCACAAAATAAATTGCGAATTTTGTAGATGATACGCTGAAAAATTAAATTTCGTTGATCGGCTGCGGAAAAATTGCGAGTTTCATCAGTTTATTGTGGAGAAAAATCACGAATTTCATCAATTTGATGCGGGAAAAAATTACAAATTTCGCCAATTTGTCGTGGGAAAAAAATTGCAAATTTCATCAGACTCAGTAAAGAATCGTGAATTTCGTTGATCGGGTGCGGAAGATTTGCAAAATTCGTCAATCGGGCACAGAAAAATCGCGAATTTCGTCGGTCAGGCACGGAAAAATCTCAAATTTCGTTGATCGCCAGCGAAGAAATCGCGTGTTTCGTCTGTTTATCGCGAGAAAAAATTGAGAAATTTGTCAATTTGTCGCGGGAAAAAATTGCAAATTTCGTCAGCGTCAGTTAAGAATCGCGAATATCGTTGATCGGACACGAAAAATTTCGAAATTCGTCGATCATGTGTGGAAAAACCGCAAACTTCCTCGATCGGCACGGAAAAATCGCGCCTTTTGTCGATCGGACTTCGAAAAAGTAGCGAATTTTGTCGATCGGGTGCGAAAAATAGCGAATTTCGTTGATCAGGCCCGGAAAATAGCGAATCTCGTCAATCGGGTGTGGGAAAATCACGAATTTCGTTGATCAAGCACGGAAAATTGCGAATTTTGTCGATCAGGCGCAGAAAATCTCAAATTTCGTCGATCAGGCGCGGAAATTTCCCAGATTTCGTTGATCCGCTCCTCCTCCCCCTTCATTTAAAAAGTTCACATTGTTTTCGGTACTAGCCACTTTCATGCCTATGTTTGTTTGTTAGCACTTTTAATAAAACAAAATTTACTCCCCTTCAAAAAATATTATCCCCCTGAAAATATCCTTGCTATATCTCTGTCAAATATACAAACGTAAACTGTTGCTATATCCTTGAAAACTGAATTGGATATGTTGACTGGGTAAGGGAACCTAGAGGGGTAAAATTCACTCCTCCCTCTGAAACCATATTTTTTATCTGATTATAGGAGACAGATCACCTCCCCGAAATAGAATTCTCTCCGTGTTACTGATGTGGCCCTCGACAACCCAGACATTTTTGTAAGTGACCCTTCTCATAAAGAGCTTGTGCACCCCTAGTATAAAGTAATATAATAGTAATAAAGTAATATAATTTATAGTAATATAGTAGTCATAAGTACATAAAGTACATATCGTTATAAAACACTTCTTCCAGTTTTAAATATTTATTCCAGAGTGGAAAGAAAGTTTACAAAACACAAAGTCAAATATTAACTTACTACAATAAAAATTCCTTTTGCTAATACAATTAGATCGTTGAAAAACTAAATCAAAATCGTAATAAAGAAACTTGCCATAAAAAGAAGACACATGAAAAATTAAATAATTTTTATTTTACAATTGTTATTTTAATCGGCCTTAAAATTTTTGCGTCTTGAACAGTAGGCGCTTATAGGAGTAAAAAATACATTTATTTTCCAAGCATTATTAAGAATGAGTTACATATCTAATTCAGCATGAAATTTCCCAATTAAAAGCATACATTTTACTACTTGATAGAATCAAACCAATATTAAATACTGTCATTTTTTTTATAAACTGGTGAAATATTGTATTCGCATTGCACAGCACTTCACTGCATATTATATAATATATACTACGGCTACTATATCGGCTACTATATTACAATACGAGGGTGGTTCAATAATTATTGTCCAGAGACTGCATAAAATATTTGTACTACGATGGTTGATGTGGAATATTGAATCCTAATGTCTTAGATGCCTATGCTCAATTTCAGAACCATAGCTGCTATACTGACATTTTGTTTTTTGTTTTTTGTTTTAAGTGTGAGAGGTGACACCTAGCTTGAAAAGGGGGTTGGGGAAGAAAGGCTTAGTTTGGAGCTTATGGGGCCAGACCTGAATCAGTTCTGTGATAGATTTGTGCCATGTCTCATCCACTGTCACAAATCTATCACAGAACTGCTGCAGGTCTGACCCTATAAGCTCCAAACCAGCCTTTCCCCTCCCCAACCCCTCTTTCAAGCTAGGTGCCACATCTAACACCTAAAATGCAAAAAAAGAATATGTTAATATATCAGCTACGGTTCTGAAATTGAGCATATAGGCATATAAGATATTAGGCTTCAATATTCCACATCAACCATTGCAGTACAAATATTTCATACACACTCGGGACAATAATTATTGAACCACCCTCGCATTTATCTAACTGGCTACATGTCGATTCAGCGCTAAAACTTTTATTAATAAAGCTCCTACGTTGGAGATATATTTCAGCATAACATGATCTATATCTAGTTGAGCTGCATATACGTTTTATTTGTATAGATTTGTAATTAATACAGTGAAAATCCAATAAATAATAATAGAACAATATTGGGACATTATTGATTTCCTATCAGGGTTACCTTACTAGTAATAGAAAAGTTATATTTTTGGCTACTTAAATACTTTTTTGTCATTCTGACTTAAAATTTTCATTAACTCTTTTAGGGACAAATTAATTTTGCAACTAAAATGTTGAGATGATGGGCAGCCACAAGAATTTAAGAAAAAATAGATACGAAAATAAATTAATACTTTTCGTCACGTACATTATAAAAGCAAAATTTTATTAAAAATTATGGTGCGATTTTGGCAGTTGGGTATTAAAATTAGGTACTATAAATAATACGCCAATTCTCTTCATATATTTAACTTAAATAACTCCAAGTTATTGTAAATAGTTTAAAATCCTGCTATATAATTTATATGCTCATCTGTCATTTAGTCGGGATACGATTTAAATAAAAGTTTACATTTAAGATCTTGCATCGCTAGCGGCTTGCATTGTAAAAGAACAATTTTACACTATCACTCTTATTGAATGCAGATAAAATTTTGTTCAAGAATTTGTAATTTCTTCATGAAGTAAATGGAATTCCATTTAATACAAATGAATTGAATAATATAACATAAAGGACTTATATCTTCAAGTATACCTTAAAATTCTGGTATCTAAGTGTAAAAGACCTCTTCGTTGTCAATTACGTGTGTCTTATCAATTATTAAGTCACAGAAGACGTAGAAGCTTCAAAGTTTGGATTTTTAACCTCTGTTCTGTAAAAATACAGATTTCCACATCTTCAAAAATATATGAATACCGTTTCGCAATACATACATTCAAAAACAGATACTTTATTTTCGTAAAAGAAAATGCCCGTGCATATAAGGATAAATCTATTTTTCAGTTGTTCTCCGAACAGGGGAGACTATGGAGGGTTGACCATACGGGAGGCTTGACCCACCCATCAGTTATCATATTTAAAATAATTTCAGAGTTTTACCAATAGGTGTCAACCAAAGCTATTGGAATGCTCAAACAACAGTCTTTGTTTCATACAGCTAATCGAAATAGGTGTGGAAAAATCAAATTGGGAGCGTTTTCAACCTAAAAAGTGCGTTTTTTAGAAATAATTTGTAAGCTTTTTTCAGATAAAATATATCATACAAATTTAAGTAAGTAGGTTTAAAGTAATGCAGAAATAACGAGCTTTTATTTCAGCATAAAGATTGTACCGTAAGTTAGACTTAACATAACAATATGCTATTATTTAGAAAAGTGGTATGTGGGGAGGTTTGACCCAGTCAATGTGAGGGTGGGTTGACCAGATGCTCAAGGCTCCCTTAATTAAGTGGTTTTGGCAATCTGTTTATTATACACTGTGCATAATGAAAAGGGTTATATATAAAAAAGAATATATATTTATCCTGTAAAGCTACTGTAAAATGGGGTGATGGAAAAGAAAGTGTTTGAAACTGCTTAAAGAAAGATGTAAAAAATTGCTGTAGTATCCACTGCAAGAAAATACTTAATGAAATATAAATGGGAAAGTTGATAGGAACTTTTCTCCATCTAAATATCACTTAAAATAGGTAAATAGAAACAGTGGAAAAGAATAGAAAGTATGAAAACAGCAGTCTTAACCATTTCAGGGACAGTGGCATGTTTATGAAACCACTTAATTTTAATTCCCAAACGCCAGAATGACACCAGAATTTTACTAAAATGTTTTCCATTTAATATGTATGTGAAATATAGCCTTTTTCTTATTTACAAATAAATTTGTTCGTAAATTCCGGTGCCAGTCATTTATTTCAATATTTTAGTACTGAAAGTACTTTGCTCCCGAAAGGCCTAAACGATGTTAATAATAAGTTAAGTGCCCAATGCCGCTGCAAAAGAAAATAGCATTGATCGAAAAACTTCAGGAAGGCATGTAGACAAATTTCACCAGGATGAATAAAGTTAGATGAAGCCAAACTATGTGACAACTATGTTGTTAGGTCGAGTGTCACAAAAAGTAGGACAAGGAGACAAAAAAAAGGCGGGACAGTGTTTCCTAAATCCAGACATATTCATACATGAAACCCTATGAAAACGGAACATGTCTCTACCGGAATATTGTCTTAAATGTTAAAATTTATTTTCCCTGCTGTACAATTATATATGCTTAGACAAAATCATGTTTAAAACAAATGTTTTCTCCTATGACTTGCGATTGCGTCAAAACAGGTTTTTTAAGTGTCATGTTTTCAAAAATATTTTTTTAATAATTAAAGCATGTAGCATAAAGTTATTCTGTTTTTTTTAAAACTGATTTTATTCTCTTCTCAAATATTTCAATATAATACAAAGTGGGTCAAGCCTCCCATATAGTGGGTCAACCCTCCCGTATGTGGGCAGCCTTGACCCATTATTTTGTCATCAATAAAATCATTCATTTTTCAAATTTCTTATATATTACACTTATGTAGCAATTTTATTTTGATAACTGATTGTATAACGAATAAAATGATATATAAATCTTTATTCTACGTTCAATATTTAAAAAATAAAAAATCATTTTGTAAAAAGTGGGTCAACCCTCCCTAGTCTCCCCTACATTTTTTAAGCATATTTATGTACAGTCGTGGGAAAAAAATAAACCCCCTACTAACTCTTCAACAAATTATTGTAGAAAAAGTTACTGGTACCAAACGATTAGAAATAAAGTATACTTTTAAATGATGTATATAAAATTAGCTTAAAGGTTTATCTTATTACATATCAAAACGAACCCAAACATTGTTTTTTTTTTCAATAGCAATACCCATGTGTGACACCATAAATAAATTCTACACCCTTCAGTTAAACTAAATCCAAATTTGCACGAAATTCGTACGATTAGTTTCCGGGAAATTAATTATTTTAAAATGAGCGTATTTTAGGGGCTGTATCAAAACTGAAATTCAGTACTCGATTCTTGAAATGTTACAGATGGACTATGTCACTTATTAATGTATTATTTCTTGCCAATTGTAACATTTCACTCGCTTAATAAGTTTCGACTATTGTCAACCCAAATGTTTCAATAAAAAGAGTAAAACATATTTTTTTCAAATTATGTTTTTATGCACATCATAGACGATCTTAAACCATCATTTTGACGTTTTTTTATCCTAATTCGAAAACTACTTGGAATAAAAATTTGAAGTTGAGGATTTGTATAAAGCAGCGCGCAATAAATATACAGGGTAAGTCAAAATGAATATAGCGATTACAAACGGCTATAACTATTTAATGGAAAAGAATTTAACGATAAGATTAACGCAGAATGTAGACGGAACTTCAAAATTTTGTATACATATGTCATAGATGTTCTCTGTGACATCTCTTGGTCACACTGACAACATCTAGGCGGTAGTCCATTTCATGCCATACATTCTGAAGCATTTGTTCAGTCGCCGATACAAGCGCATTACAAATGCGTACTTTGAGTTCTTCAATTGTTTTTGGCATGGAAAGCACAAAATCACAGGGTGTCAAGTTCGGTGATCTTGGTGGCCAAGAGCAGAAGACATCGTCGGCATCTCCACTTCGACCGATCCAACGCTTTGGAAGATGTTGGTTTAAAAGTGTGCGAACCTCCATACTCCAGTGTGGGGGTGCTCCATTTTGCTTCACTGTGATAACAGAATGACATTTGTTAAATTCTAACACGCAGAATGCTTTCTGCATGGGACTCGCCATTTTTACTAATGAGACGCCCGCAATGAACAGGTTTCCTGTCGTTGCGAAGTTTCAACACGCGCATGCGTAGACTTCCGCTTCACTGCACCTGCGCCTTATGTAAAGAAATTTTGAAGTTCCGTCTGCATTATGTGTTAATCTTATTGATAAATTCTTTTCCATTAAATGGTTATAGCCGTTTATAATCGCTATATTCATTTTGACTTACCCTATATATCTATCAAAAAATTGTAGGTCGCAATTCATATTTCTTTCGATTATTAATTTCATAATTCATATTATAATTTTTTTTAAATATCAAATTCAATGTATTTATTTTTGTTTTTTTCAGTATTATAACCACACAAAAAAATTATCACATTAGGATTGTAATTTCAGGAGATGTTAATAAAAATATGAAAATGTAATTTAACATTAGAAGCTCTAAATTTTGATTGTTTATAATTCAAAAACTTATATATCCAAATGAACTTTCGTTTCTAGGCATAGTTTGAACGGAAGATTTAAAATGTATTGTCAAAATTTTTGCCATTGAAAAAAATCAAAGTTTGGTCTGATTTTGATTTGTAGATAGTCCCCTAAGCAAATTTTATTTTACATACACATTTAAAAGTAGACATTATTTCCAATCGTTTGGCACCGGAAACTTTCTTCTATTATATTTAGTTGCAGAGTTAGTAGGGGTGTTTACATTTTTCCACGACTGTACAATTCTTATCTAATCAATTAAAGCCAAACAATTTTCATTTTTCATGTTTGTATAACTAAAATTGTGAATGCAACTAGAACATTTTAGAAGGAATATATTAGTTTTTATCTATGATTTTTTAAATGTTTCTATAACTTATTTTAAAAATTTGTTCATCTTAGAGAAAACTGAGGGAAGACATTCGTCATTGGAGCTTCAAAATCCCCCCACACACTCGAAATAATTGTGTTGTTATACTAATTAATAATTTAGAAGTAAAATCTATCCAGCCCTCCTGAAACTCCATATTGACTCCTACCGGACTGATCTCGGAGTAAAATGTTGGAATTCAACATTGAATGGAAATCTAATTTCAAATGAAATACGTTCTACACTACTTGAATATTGTTGGATTTCACTTATAAAGAAATTTCGCCGAGTAAATGAGAAACTGGGTGATAGACAAAGATATTATGTACCATAATTGGAAAGAAGCAAAAGGGTAGCTTAAAACTATCATAAAAATTATTCAATAAGCAACTATTTAACCCATTTGCATCAAATAGCACTACCCTTACACCTTTGATTGTATAAAAAGATTATCACAAAGCTTCTACTACAAATGTACTGTTTGATCAGTGATTTTGTACTGTTTGGTCACTGATTTTACGTGTACGTCCATTAAATTTTATTTGTTCATGCAAAACTTTTAAAATTAGAAGATCGTTATTGTAAGTTTTTGACAAGCCTACACTCTAAAAAATAAATGCGTAAATTTACACATAAAAACAGGTATATCGATGATAGAAAAACGATTTGTCTATACATGTAAACTGGTGTGTAAATTGACAAAATACATACGTAATGTGTAAATTTTAAAATACACATTTTAATGTGTAATTTGCTGATAACAATAAGTGTGTAAAATTTATCTTATCAGTCTTAAAATGCACTCATTTATCTATAAACTGTACAAGAATACACATATTCCTGCGTAATATTCTTACACATTTATCAGTGTAGTCTTCTGTGATAACACATATTTTTGTGTATTATGAAAAAACACATATTTTTGTGCTATATCTAAATTACACACTTTTTGTGTAATATGTAAAATACAAATATATTTATGTTTTATGTAAAATGCACATATTTTTGTGTAATATTCAGTTCTTACACATATTTCTGCATAAAATGCAAAACACAGATTTGTATTATTATCAAAATACATAGATTTTTATGTAATATTCCAAATAGACAAAATTTTTCCGTACGTACATTTCTTTACCTTTATATTTTGGTATATTTAAATTATGAACTAAATGGTTTTATGATCGAGAAAAAAAACTGCTTTTCAAAAAAAAAAAAAAAAAAGAACAATTTCATATGCTGGATATGTTTGTTCTTTCTAATAGGTTTATTTTACGACCACAAAGCAATGTACCCACAATGTAATAGTTTCGCAATTTACTTTAAATATAAAGACATCAATTTCTTATCATCGAAATACCTATTCTTACGTAAAACAGGATCAACTGAAATTATAGTTTCTACAAACTATCTTTCTGTTACGGTTGGTTTGGAATCCTAAAATCATATGGTAAAATTTATGCGTGAACCTGTGTAATCTGAATTCCACATACAGTTTAAAGACATTCTTCTAAATTAAATAATAATAAAAAATAAGATGTCCCTCACTTTGCTTACAACTGTAACCGCTCATGTTGTTTTTAATATTTTAATTTTTTTTGGTCAGAAATATTTATTGCATTTCCACCCTCCTTCCCGCCAACAATTACTGAAAATTGAATAGCTCTAACTGTATTTATAACTTGTTCAAAATACTGTTTAAGCATAGAAATTTTCTGAGAAGTATTCTGAAAATTTACTCCATCTTACATAAATGCTCCTGAAACTACATTAAATTTTCTTATAACTTTTTTTGATGCTATAACAAATATATCTTACTTAAAAATATTTCTAAATCGATAATTCGAGTAAAAATCTTTTGTTGCCAGCATACCTAATTTAAGTGTTTTCAGAGAAATGAAAAATGTAGGCAAGCTGCTTATAAAGTTTTTTATTATACTTATCTATCAGAGCTTGAAATTAATTTTTTTCTTGGACATTTAAGAATTTTTTTCTGAACCAATATAATAAAAAATATTTTGTCTTTATTCTTCTAATAATTTTGAAGCTCTCGTGGACAGTGAGAAAAAGAAACAGCTTAGTTAATCTATGAAATATATCAGGCACAAATATTCAGAGATGTAGTGGGGTCATTATAAAAAAAAAAGTACAATATGTAGTCACTACCAATTTGTGTTCATTCAGTATAATTTTAATGCAAAATTCTAATGAAAGGAGTAAAAAACAAACCTTTTAGATATATTTACATGTGAAAAAATGTAAAAAAGTAAAAAATATATATATATATATATATATATAAGGTATGTCCACAGACATATGAAGTCTGTGGACAGTCACAACTGTTCTGGTTTTACAAGTATATATGCAAAAATATCCTTTTTAAAGTTAACTATCAAGATAGCATTTTTATTAATATACATAAGGGGAATATTTGGGGCTGTTCCATAATATATTTTTCTTTCTTTTAGCAAATTAATTATTTTTTCCTTAATTTATTATTGTCACTGACTTTTGTGTCCTGTCTGTGGACAGAATACAATTTTCCATAAAAACTGATCAAATGCCAGAACAATACCATTTGAATGATAATATAAACTCTTTTACAGCCATTTTGTACAAAGAAGTCAAAAGTAAAGTTTTGGTTTAAGTTTATGTGGCTGTTTGTCTTCTGGTTTTGCGATAATTCTAAATTGGCAAGATCATAGGATCACATATGATCTGGGCTTTCTAAAAAAATTATAAAATGATGTATGTTGCTATCAATATTTGCAAATAATGTAAATTAGCATTATATAGAATACTCTACATCAATTTTATAAAGTATGACTCAAAATTATTTCTCTCAAAAGAATAAATGCTTGAAATTTCCATGTCTGTGGACGTCACATCTATGGACATGGCATGTACACAGTCATGAGTACTTTGTCCGTAGACATTACTATAGGCAGAATGTGGTCGTAATTTACATCATGTTACATAAAAAGCAAATGATAAATTTTATTAAGGGGAGGGACCAGAGCATCTTACAAAATAAAAAGTAAACGTTTGAGTTCTTTGTTTTGAAAATGCTGTTACAGTACTATATTTATGCAACAGAATTACTAAAATAAAAAGTGCACCCCTGAATTACATTAAAGCCTCCCATCCCTTTTTTAACGTCTACACATTTTAAGATTTGCACGCTCATAATTTTTGTAACATTCCAATTCCTGTAAATCCACGCATTTTTCTACATTTACACACTTGTCTGAATTTATCAACCAATAACAGCTTACAGAATTAATGTCATAAACTAAGTACACTTAAAAGCATGTAATTTTTTGTACAAGATGTGTAATTTTTATGACATGTGTGTAATTTTAGATTTTTACTCAGTTATATGTGTATATGTCGTAGGCTAATTGATTGAGAAATCAGGCTCTTTGCAAAGAGCCTTGGCTGTTTGCAAATCATCTCCCTTTTTCCAATTAGACTGATATTTTTCAGGCTTATTGTAAACAGCCTTCACAGCGTTAGGCTAATTGAAAAATGACCACTTATTTCCCAATCAGGGTGATTTTTTAGGCTTATTAACCCATAACCCGACCCGAACCCAAAAAATAAATTATAACAGACCATACCCCGATCCAAGCAAGACAAAATAATTTCAGTCTACATGCAACTCGACTCAAACTTGAAAGTTCCATTTAAAAAAACCCGAAATCTCACCCGAATCAAATCTGATAACCGATAGATATAATGCAAAGCAACATAACCCGATAGGATCAAGACAATTTCCGTGCACGCGCAACCCGACACGAACCTAAACATTCCATTTGAAGAAAACCAGAAATCTGACCCGAACCATATCTGAATCCGACAGAATATTCCAAAGAACCATAACCGGATCCGAGCAATACAAAATAATTTCCGTGGACATGTTACTCAACCAGAACTTAAAAATTCCATTTGAAAAAAAAAAAAAAAAAAGAAATCTGACTCGAACTAAATCTACACATTGCTAAATTATTCCATTGAACCTAACCCGATCTGAGCAAGACAAAATAATTTCCGTGGACATGAACCCGACCCGAACCTAAAAATTCTATTTAAAAAAACAAAACCAAAATTTGAACCCGACAAAAATATCCCAAAAGTCCATAAACCGACACGAGCAAGACAAAATAATTTCCGTGGACACGCAACCCGACCCGAATCTAAAAATTTCTCCTGAAAGAAACCCGAAATTTGAACAAGACAAATTAGTTTTCCGTGGACACGCAACGCCACAAGAACCTAAAATTTCCATTTGAAGTCAACCTGAAACCCAACCCGAACCAAATCTTAACCCGACAAAAGTATTCCAAAGGACTATAACCCGATGCCAGGCAAAATAATTTCCGTCGACAGACAACCCGATCCGAACTTGAAAATTCTAATTGAACTCAATTCGAAACTCGATCCGAAACCTGGTTATGGTCGGTTTTCGAGCTGACTTCAAATGGAATTTTTAAGTTCGGATCCGGTTGCTTGTCGACAGAAATAATTTTGTCTTTCTCGGATAAGATTACGGTTGTTTAAAATATTTTTGTCGTTTTCAGATCGAATTCGGGTCGGGTTTCAGGTTGATTTCGAATAGAATTTTCAGATTCTGGTCGTATTGCGTGTACACGGAAATTAATTTGCCTTGCTCGGATCGGAGTACTGCCTGATGTATTTTTATTTCGTGTACTGTTCGGATTTCGGGTTAACTTCAAGTATAACTTCCAGGTTCGAATCGGATTGCATGCTGAGGGAAATTATTTTGTATTGCTCCGATCGGGTTATGGTTCTTTAGAATATTTTTGCTGGTTACCACATTTGGTTCGGATCATATTTCGGGTTTTTTTTTCAAACTAAATTTTTAGGCTCAGATCGGGTTGCGTGTCCGCAGAAATTATTTTGTTTTGCTCGGATCGGGTTATGGTTCTTTAGAATATTTTTTTCGAGTTCAGATTCGGTTTGTATTAGATTTTGGGTTTTTTCTAATGGAATTTTTTGGTTCGGGTCGTGTTGCGTGTCCACGGAAATTATTTTGTCTTGCTCGGATCGGGTTATGGTTCTTTAGAATATTTTTGTTGGTTACCATATTTGGTTCGGGTCATATTTCCGGTTTTTTTTTCAAACTAAATTTTAAGGTTCGGATCGGGTTGCGTGTACAAGGAAATTATTTTGTCTTGATCGGATCGGGTTATGGTTCTTTGGAATATTTTTGTCGAGTTTAGATTCGGTTCGGTTCAGATTTTGGGTTTTTTTCTAATGGAATTTTTAGGTTCGGATCGGGTTGCGTGAACCTCAGAAATTATTTTGGCTTGCTCAGAACGGGTTATGGCTCTTTGGAATATTTATTTCGAGTTTATATACGGTTCGGATCAGATTTCAGGTTATTCTCAAATGGAATTTTTAGGTTCGGTTCGGGTTGCGTGTCCAAGGAAATTATTTTGTCTTGCTAGGATCGGGTTATGGTTCTTTAGAATATTTTTGTCGGTTATCATATTTGTTTCGGGCCATATTTCGGGTTATTTTCAAACAATTTTTTTTATGTTCGGGTTAGGTTGCGTGTCGACGGAAATTATTTTGTATTGCTCGGATCGGGTTAATGTTTTTGGAACATTGTTGCCGGGTTCAGATTTGGCTCGTGTCAGATTTCGGGTTTTTGTAATGTAGTTTTTAAGTTTGGGTCGGGTTGTGTGTTCACGGAAATTATTTTGTCTTACTCGGATCGGGTTATGGCGCTTTAGAATATTTTTGTCTGTTATCATATTTGGTTCGAGTCAGATTTCAGGTTTTTCTTATCAGGTTCTGCTCGGGTTGCTTGTCGACGATTTTGTCTTGCTCGGATCGGTGAACGGTCTGTTGTAATTTATTTTTCGGGTTCGGGTTGGGTTATGTGTTAATAAGCCTAAAAAATCACCCTGATTGGGAAATAAATGGTCATTTTTCAATTAGCCTAACACTGCCTCGGCTCTTTGCAATCAGTCTGAAAAATATCAGGCTAATTGGAAAAAGGGAGATTATTTGCCAATTAGCCCGGCTCTTTGCAAACTGCCTAGGCTCTTTGCAAAGAGCTTGATTATACAATAACACACCAATTCGTGTAAATTCAGACATTTTTGTACATTTACGCACTTATTTGTGTTTTTCAAGTGAAAACAAATTTAACAGTGTCATAAGCTGAATACACACAGAAACAGGTAAAATTCTGCAAAAAGTGTGTAATTTTCATGACAAGTGTGTAATTTCATAAATTCACACATACATGTGTGTAAATTTGACTAATTTTCGCATTTATACTTTAGAGTGTATTGCGCTTTAAACAATTTTCTCCTGTCTGAAATTAAAAACAGCAGAATTTGTAAGTGTTTATTGTAAGGCATAATAATTTAAAATTTTTATGAAACATTAAAATACCAATGAATCCACTGAAAAACCTTCGTTGCGACCAAAATTATGTATCAAAATATTTATGACGCTGGAATAAAACGTAATGCCAGAAACCACAACTAGTTAATTGCCGAAATGTAACTACATTGAATTCTTATATTTCACTATAACGTCGATGATTTGATGGATGATCTCGGATAACTGATTTGTGTTTGAACTCGTCATGAATTTCTCCCGAGTTACGTGAGAGCAACTTTCCTTTTCTTTTTTCTATTTTGTTGTTCGAGTTTATCTTTAAACGTGATAGAATATGAACAAAATTCGTTTCTATAAAAAGTTTACTGTGGCGAGTATTGGCCATAAATCTCATAGATTGTCTTCTTCGCTCGGCCTGCCTCTGATACAAAGATCGACCTATACATCAATCTTTAATACGAAAGTTTCTGTGAGATCAAATCTCATGTATACATAATAATATAAAACATATGTTAAAAGCGCTTTATAGTGATAAAAATTAGAAGCAGCAGAAAACATCATAAATAATAAACATTAAATGTCATGCAAAAAAAAAATGTTTTTTGGCTTAAAATTCAAAATGTTTCAGATGTAAATATAACATTTTGAGGCATATTATATAATCAGGTAGGCATTCATCTTTAATTTATATAATAAAAAATATTAGTAACTTCTGAATCAATTTTACAACCACAGAACAGTTTTCTTCCTCGCCGTAACCCCCCCCCCCCCTCCCCATACACACACACACACAAAAGTCTGTTAAAATGTACAATCGGCAAAAAAAAAGAGACAATACTCCTTCTAACTCTTCTGCAAAACATTGTATAAAATGTGACTGGTACCAATCGATTCAGTATTAGCATCTAATAATTAATGACATATGTAAATTTTGCTAAGGGAGCCGTCTGTATGTAAAAATGTGCACCAAAGTGGAAATTTTTTAAGACTAACACTTAATTTTAACAACACATTTGGGTTTTTCGATAAATTTTAGCTTCGAACAGGAAACAGATACTCATTCGACCGATTAGTTTAGAAATTATGAAGCTTTAAAATTTCGGACTCTCAATTTTTAATTGTTGCAAAACAGATTACAAGACGAGCAGTTTTTTAAGCACAACTCAAAATCTACTTGGCAGGCTAAGCTATAATTTTGGATTCGCATTTTTAAAGCTTTTGGAAATCAATTTCTGTTTAAAAATTTTTAGCTTCCGGATCATTTTTTAATTTCATTCTATAATTTTAGCTAACTTTCGAAATTAAAATCGCGCTAAAGCTGTTTTATAAATTGCATTCACATCATGAATTTATTGAGCGAGAAACGTAGAATATCAAATTGTCATATATATCAGATTGTTACTGGTCAGCAAGTACAATTTTTTTTTTTTTTTTTAAATTCCGAACAGAAGTTATACTTTTGAGACCAATTAAAGATGGGAAAGCTAGTTTTTATTCACTAAATGGAATCTATTTAAAGTTACAATACGGATATTTAAGTACAGTCGGCTGAAAAGAAAAGGAAAAGGAAATAGCCATTTGACGTTGAAATTGTCTTCTTTCCAATTATGTTCAATAAATAAACTTAAGGAACAGTTTTTATACTGAAATTGTATAAAACTCTAAAATTTTCAATTCACCTAATCTTGACAGCATATTTGCTTTTTCGATAAATTTTACTTTAGGATACCAAAGCGGAAAGTCATTTGGTCCAGAAGTTTAGGAATCATGAAGTTTTAATGTTTGGGACTCCCGATATTTAATTGTTGCAAAGCAGATTACAAGACGGGTATTTTTTTTTAAACATAACTCAAAATCTACGTTGCGCACTAACTCTAATTTTCGATTCTCATATTTGAAACTTTTGGAAATCAATTTCCGTTTAAAAATTGATAGCTTTCAATTATTATTATTTTTTTTTTTTTGAAAACGATTTTCATAATACATGTAGTTTCGAATTTAATTTACGAAAACAAAATATGAATATCTAGAAGTTTAAGTATGCGAATCAGAAATTACAGCTAATTCCACAAAGTACTTTTTGGGATATGTTTAAAAATCTACCCACATAGAAAATCGGTTTTGGAACAATTAAAAGTGCTAATTTCAAATTAAGAGTTCCAAACATTAAATGTATAGTTCCTAAACTACTTGACTGAATTCTTTATCGTTTGGTACCCTGAAGTAAAATGTACCGAAGAATACAAATATGGTGACAAACCTAGGTGTTAATATTGAACATTTTAAATTTTGGTTTAATTTCTATATTTAGACTCAACACATTTAATCCCATACATCACACATTTTTACTATAGCACTTATTATTAAACATTATTATAAAGTCACATTTTTATACGATGATTTCCGCCAGAATTAACGTCGGATGTTCTCTTTTTTGCTTGTTATACATTTTTAAATCCTGAAAATTATAACGAAGTTTGTTTGATGTTTCTGAATATTATGTTTTTAGCTTTTGTAATGCTCCCAGTTAAAGATTATTTATAAGAATTTTGAAGCAGACGATAGATTTACTAATCCCATTGAGATCGGTGAAGGCAAACAAAACACAGAAACACAGAATTATGGGGCGCTGCAGTTAAACTTTGCGCAGGAATAATAAAATATATATATACTAGCTGACCCGCCCGGCGTTGCCCGGGCCCGTGATAATAATATTAAATGACCCTGAAATTTGTATGATTTTATCGCTAACCTGTTTTTGTCTGAAGTACGTGCCCGTGACTGTGCTAAAAATCGGTTTAAAATAAATCTGATATTTAGCGGTAAAAAGGTTAAAAAAAAACTGCAACGGGAAACAGGGGATATGTGTCCGACGACTGATGTTGACATTTAACAGTAAAAATCTCTATTAAGCCACGTAACTATTTATTTTTTTTTTCACATCTTAATCCTGAGTGAAATATTTCGAATTTTAAGCTAATTATATCACCGTTAAATCCGATTATACGTCAATGAAATCGATATTCGATCATTAGCTAAAAGGTTAAGTATATAATATTTTAATTTCAGAGCTATTGCACAAAATTAAGTATATATATATATATTAAACAAAACATGCGTAATGTTCACCCCTGTTGATAAAATCCTAACCGTAACCTAATTGTGACGTAACGGCAACTTATCTGTAACTTAATTGTAACTTAACAGTAACCTAACCGTAACTTAAATATAACATATATGTAACCTAACCATAACCTAACTGCAACTTAAGCGTAACCTAACTGTAACCTAAGCGGAACTTAAATATAACCTAACCGTAACCTAACTGTAGCCTAATCGCATCTTAAATGTAACCTAACAGTAACCTAATTAATCTAAATGTAACCTGGCTTTAACCAAACTGTAACTTAACACTAACGATAACCTAACTGTTCTAACCGTGCACGTGCTGCAAAGTACTTTAGTTCCACTTTGCACCGCTACGGGGCACAATATCTTTTATACGAACAACCGACACGGGACATCGCCGGTGCAACCGGGTATAGCAGGCGTGCTACACACGCTTTGCAAAATCTTTTAGTTTCACTTTCCACCACCAGGATGCACACTTTTAGTAAACAAGCCTATATCCGAACGAAACTCAGATTTTCAACCTATCCGTAGTTATGTTACTCGATGGGGTGGGGACACAAATAAGAATTTAAGTAATTTGCTGAAATTTTTATTCGCAAATAATGGTAACCACCACTCATTTAAGAGACCAATATGATTTATAAGATATACCTTCGACACGGCTCGCTGATGCATGCTTCACCGTATAGCAGGCGTTCTGTGCAGGCTTCGTAAAATATGTTAATTTCACTTTCTGCCTCCAGGGGGCACACTCTGTTCTTAACAAACCTACATCATAACGAAACTCCGTCATTCTACCTATTTATAGATATATTAGTCGAGGGGGTAGGGGGATGATATGAAAATTTAAGAAATTTGCGGAAAATTACTAATCGGAAATAACCACTAATCATAAATTAAGGATGCAAATAGTTCTGTACGAACATCCGACATGGGTTCCCACTGCCTGCGGCACTGTATAACAGGCGGAGATAAATTCGGAACATTTTGCTGTATTTAAAAAGCAAAAAACAGCAATTAAAAAATGCGTTTAAAAATGTCTTTAACTCCTTGAGTGGCATATATTATATACCACCTACGATTAATAAAGTTTTACGCCAGAAAAATTTTATGAAATTTTACTTTTCTAACTTTGGTGGAAAAAAGCCGTAAAATTGCTTTTACTTATTTTGAAATAGAATTTTTCAAAGATTCCGGTGGGAATTCAGTATTACACAAACGTAATTGCTTGCCCCTCAAGGGGTTAAAAAATTATATTATTAACAGTATCAAAAATGAGAATTTATATTCCATTAAAATTGTTGCTTCTCGCTACAGCAGCAGAAAACATTAGAATGCAAGGACTTATTGTTGCCAATTTGTAGTGGTAAAAGAGCCAGTAAGGAGTATTCTAATCTTTTATTTAACGTTTAAAATCACATTTCTAGCTATCTAAATGGATCAGTATTAAACAGGCACTTCCATTTTTCCGTAAACAAACCAAAATCGCCGATTTTTTAGCAGATGTTATCGCCCAACTAATCAAAGTAGAGAAAAAACAGAAAACATCGTGGTAAACAAAAAGCCTGCCATGTTGTCAAGTTTGTTGCTAGGTTGTGACGTCATTTGAAATTAATCTATTCTCTTAAACGCTCATTATCATTAAATATTTTTTGAAATCATGTGTTTCACCTTCAATATAAAATTTAATGTTTAGTTTAAAAAACAGTCACTCTTGAAATATTAATCACTCAAATTGATTTATTTAATTGTACCCATGTTTACTTAATTATTTCTTCGAAAGCTTTATACAACCAACCAACCGAAAGCAAGCGGAAAGAAAGAACGTATTTTGGATGGGCGATGCTTTATAAACCAACCAACCGAAAGTAAGCGGAAGGAAAAAAAGGCGTCTTTTTGATGAGAGTGATGTTGAAATAAATTAATTACTCAGCTAATAATTAGACTATTAAAATTCTGAGGGCCAGATGCATTAGGAGAGGCCTTGGGCTCTCTTCACAAAAATTTTGATCCTCGTACGTGCCGTAAATTTTGCTATCCATCGCCAACAGACAGACACACACACACACAGAGCGATCTGTTCTTTTATTAGTATAGATATTGTTCAAATTTATTATTGAGTATCTTAATTCGAGTGGCTTTTATATATTTTCCTTGATATCTTTTGCCATCAGGTCTACCACCTTAACAACATTCTTGAAGGTGGGGGGAGGTAGAGGTTGGTTATTTGGAGACGTAATAAATAACAATTTTTACGTTAAATAGACGATGGTTTTAATTATTCTGTTTCATCTAAGCATACTAGATAATTAGAATAAAATTTGTATATTGATTTGCATTTAATTATATTAATAATGCGTGAGAAAAAATAAGGGAAAAAAATAAACTGGGTGCATGTGAAGCTCTCACTACATCTGATAATAAAAGAAACTTTAAAAATAATAAAAGAAACTTTAAGAGGCGGTAAAATTCACTGAAACAAACTATTAAAAACACTGTGCGAAGTATTGTAGGGTGTTTCTTATTAAGGAGAACGGTGAGATTTTATTTTTATTATTATATATATATCGCTTATCCTATTGTTGATTATTTTATGTAGATTGTTCAGCATGTAAATGGTAATGATGAAGAAAAGTACAAGATACATAATAATAACAAATAAATAATAACAAAAAACTATTTAATTACTGACAAAGGTGCCAAAAATAGGATGTCTATATTAGACCTAAGCTAATTTCCGTCATATTATCTTAGTCTGAATAAAACCTGCGAATAATCCGAATGGTGAATAATCCGATATCTTATTTTTTAAAGAATAATAGAATTTTACTATTTCCTTTTAGCGACTTTTGCAAAAAAAAAAAATAAATAAAAATAAAAATAAAAAAATGTACTTTGCACTAAATAAAATTTGTTTCGCCATATTTTACAGTGGTGGAAAATTGGCGCAGAGGCGGAGCCTATTGACACCACTAAATTTTTAAGGTATTATTTTGTTTAATAAAAACTCAGAAATTTGATCATTAGATAAGAGGAAAAATACTACTATAATTTAGTGGTGTCAATAGGCTCCACCTCTGCGCCAATTTTCCACCACTGTATTTTATGTTATCTGATATTTCACTTTTCCATTAAAAATTTCTCTAGCATTATATAAAAAAAAAAAAAAAAAAAAAAAAAAAAAAAAAAAAACTTTTTATCTTTTTTCACGAAACTGTAAAAGTAATACATAATAATTATTTTACAATTGTTTGTAAAACGTTCTCTAATGCTTATATTTTCAGATCTCACAACCAATCATGTCTCAAGAAATGTTTGTTTAGGTGAAATCGACAATGCCTGGAAGTTTATAACTTTAATTTGGAAATGCACTGCATATATTGTTTTACTATACATACATATATAATTTCAGCAGAATCATCTGTGAAATTTATTTCTGCAAACGATTGCATTTACAATTAAATGTGGTATGCATCAACATAATATTTTCTGAACCTCCTCAGATGGCTACAATAATACAAATTCTGTAATATATTTGTAATAATGCTACACAGCACAATAGTTGAAACAGTAGTCTTTCACACGTATTTTGAAGATACCTATATGTTTGATATATTTATAACATTTTAAAACTAAAACATGGTTAAAATTATTTTTCCAAAACTTAACCAAAATTGAATAAAATTTATTAACCCTAAAAACCTATCCCTCAATTGACCTGTTTTGTATAACCTATTTATGACTAAATATAAAAATTGCTGTATATTTCATTTCTGCACTATTTATTTAATTTTTCAAATAGAACCATTTATACAACGAATAGTTGTATCATAATAAATTTAATCTTCCTAAGAGGAAATCGTAAAATACTAAGATTATCATAAGCACTTTGTACCGCTTTATACACAATTATACAATTTGCAACAGAGTTCAGATTACCATTGTATTTGGCTTTCACGGCGATATTAAATTGCAATTTTCCTTTGTCTTCATGCAAGTATATTTATATTATCAGTCTACGAGATTCTAAATGAAGATTCTAATGCAGAAGTCAAACATCTTTTCCTCATGATTTGGCAAATTTTATGGCTTCTTAAACCTGGTAATCAACGGACTAATTGAGCAATTTTTTAGACGAAAAGTTCTTTCGTTTTATTATTATTGAATAAATGATTAACAAAATTTATTATATAGCATTTTACATGAAGTACTTCTGCAAAATAAACTCATTAATTTTATAATTCAATTATGTAGCTGTGGAAATATCTTAATTTTTAAATAACTCGTTTAAATATAATATCTATTAATAAATAGACACAGGATAGTCTTAAATTAAAGAATCCGTAAACGCAAAGGATGAGATGGACAAAAGAAAGTTTTACTATTACGTAAGCTCATTTTAATATTATTTGGATAAGACATTCTTACATACTTTCCATAATCTTTAAACTAATTTAAAAGATTTTTTAATCTGCAAATTCAGAATTATATTCATGATAATAATATTTTTTTCTAAAGTAACATAGAGTTATAGAATAACAACATATTTATTCAATGCTGATTCACATATAATAAATAATTAATCAAATAGAAATAATAAATTTAGCACACCGAAATTTCAAATGAATTCATAAATATTAAGAAATCAAATATGGTAACATCAACATAACAATTGCCATAAGTGAATTAATCTTACAATAATTATCAATTCATCTTAAAACAAGAATAAAATATTTTGACCATGTTTTATTTATTTGAAAGATTTTTAAAGAACTAATAACCATGTAGTGGCGAACCCATTCACCTTTTATCGTTTTAAAATGTCTAGAAATTTAGAGGGAATTGCTTTCAAACCTTTAACTACTACGGCTGTTGTCTCGAATGACCATTTATTTACATAACCTTAAAACAAATATCTGATTTGACATAAATTTCTTTCTTTTTACATACATAGTCTTATTCATTTCTACGTTCTTCCATAGGTAAGGTGGCAGCCTTGTTACAGATGATCCACATCACAACGAAAATACTGCCGATAACTACACACAATGTCTGCGCATTGGAGTCACCTGGAGTTGAACCCGGCACTATCACCATGTCAGATGAACGTCTGTACGCTATCGCCCACGGGGATATTTTATTCTCTTCTAAAACGCTTGTTAAACTTAACCAGAAAATAAATAAACATTTTTTACGAAAATCTCTCTGATTTTAATTAACCTATCACCATCTAATTGCAAATATTTTAAATGATTTTTTTTTTTTAACATACTAAATATTACGCGCTTTCGTTAGATTAATTCTCCCTCAAACTGTAATAAATTATACCAGTTCCTTCCTTTTTTGGAATTTTTTGAATGTGAACGAGTTTATAGGGCACACAATATGTACAGGTTGTTCTTGGTTATCATTGGCGCACGCAGAAGGATTGGGGCTACGAATACACATATTCAATATATTTAGCAAAATAATGATATCTGTAATCCTCTCCTTCCCTTTTCTGGATGTACCAGGGCATTTCATAGCCTATTAGAGACCGTTAGTAAGATCTATATATATATACTTTCGACTGCACGACTGAAATGGCATTAAAAATATTTTGTAAGCTGTTCGTACAAACAAATGCATTTGTCATAAAATTACAAAATTTGAATTTTTTCAAGCAGTCTTTTGTTCTACAACTTATTTTATTTAAAATATATATATATATATAAATAAATCTTCATATTCTGGATTATAAAAAGAAAATCAGTTTCCTTGCGAATGAAATAGACTCTATTATGCACTGTAAAAAATGGACTGAAATACGGAAATACTACTGACAATCGAGACGCCAGTACTATTTCCGTATTTTAACGGAACTTTTTCCCTGTAAATTACAGAAAAATTTCCATTTTTTTGGCATTTACGGGGGGGGGGGGGGGGGAACTTCCGTTAAAATTCGGAAATAATACTGGCGTCTCGATTGCCAGTAGTATTTCTTTATTTTAGTCCTTTTTTTTTTACAGTGTAGCTGTTTGTTTTCTTCTGAAAAATGGGAAGTCACTCAGAAAATAATTCCAGAGATATCTATAGAATTTAATTGATTATTAAAATAAAGTCCCTCTGTTTCTGGGGAACAAATTCTGAACGAAACTATCATCTCTAGTTTAAATAGTAAAGGAATAAGGCTGTACGTGCAGTAGTTACTTTTTAAAATTTTTATATAATTCCATTAAAATTTTGTTTTCATGTGACATTATCTGTATACTTAATTTTCATCAAATTTAAAAAAATTCAATACGAACTCTTAATTGCTTTCCTTGAATTAAATTTCTAATTCTTCATTTACCCTATATATAAAATTTAATGCTGAAGTTAAATTAGGGACAGTCTCGATATTAACATTCATTTTGAAAATTGAATCAAAATGCGGATGTAATTAGTAAAATAAGGTTATATATATATTTTATATCGAAAGTAAAGATTTTTTTTTAAAAATTATGTGTATACTCTTGCTTGATAATGTGTAGCACACCGGAAGGGAAGAAAATGAATTTTGTTGACATTTCAAGAATAAATTTGAATCAAGCATGCTGATCTTTAAAGTTAATTATTTCATTATTAATTAATAATAACTATTTCAAAAAACGTTTGCACAAACTTTATGTTTGAACTTTAGCAATGTACTATATAAAACAAAAAGTAACGAAATACACAAATATCTCTAGCGGTTATATATAAATAATTGATATTTCTCTGCAAATTTAATGATTTTCTCGTAAAGTAGTGAATATACTAATAAAAGAACAAATTTTGTTGCTGTCTAGAACGGTTAAAACCCTGTTTCTATTGTGAAATCAAATTAAATAGTTATCCAAAGCACTTGAAATATTGCTGAGGCTAAAATTGCAAAACTATTTAATAAAGGGTGGTATACTAAACCGCTTTCATTGTTAAAAATAGGAATATATGATAGCTGAAATAGCAACTACACTAATATGAAGCAAGAAAAAATATACAAAATTCTTTAAAAGATTTAGTATCTCAAAAATTTCCGAACTTGACAATAATTCTGATTTTGATATTTTTATAGTAAAACAGTTTACATTGTCTAGATTATTTTTTAATAAAATTTCAGTCTTATAATTATTACAGCATGAGCTACAGTTGATTTTAAAAACACTTATCAGTTCTACGCTGCAGGGAAAAGAAATCTTAAATGCATTTAATCTCAGTTTGTGTTTCATTTTTAAAAATTTTTGTTGCTTTCAAAACGCTAAGACTTAAAAAAAATTTTACAAACTTTTATTACAAGGATTTTTGAAAATTTCCCATTAAAATTCATATCTTATATAAGAGATTTATGCACAGTCGTATATTCTTTAGAACAGTTTTTAACTTCATATTAAAATAAAAATATTGAATGCACCTTGAAGGCTCTCGTATTACATGCCACATTTCTGAAAGACCTATCACTTTAGCAATCATTGGATTGTTTTTCGAACTTCCCCTCCCTTTTCTCTACTCTAGAAAAAAAAACTATTTTATTGGCTAAAGGCTAAAGTAAAGAACTGCTTTCCCATAAACTTGGGAAGTTATTTATTTCTCACTCCGTACCATGTTAAAAAGTTTGCTATTTGACACATGATAATATTGATCCGTTGGAAAAAGTAATTTTTTACTCAATGAGTGCAATGTAAGACAAATTAAAATGTATATAAAATATGATTTTGGATTTACAAAGAAAATTTTTAGATGTGATCATATTTAGACTCAGTTCTGATGGCAGAGCATTGGCAGCTTCAGTCAAGAGATCCCTGGTTTGAATCCTGGTCCGGATATTTTCGCCCACGGGGAAATTAACATGTCATATGATTTATATTATTCAATTAGAATAATTGTGTTAAAATTAATCTATTGTAATTACGTATCCGGGGTTACGTAATTACGTATCCGGTGTTACGTAATTACGTATCTGGGGTTCCATTACCTGTTATTTATTCTGCTGAGCTGATTCAGATATCAGACTGGATTTTATAATCAATAAGGTTAGCTGGGTGAATTAGATCCACCCGATTCGTCCGGGATAGCTCAGATGGCAGAGCATTGGCAACTTCAGCCAAGAGATCCCTGGTTCGAATCCTGGTGCGGTCATTTTTCGCCCAGATGGAAATTTACAACTCATATTTTGACTATTATAGACTTATAGCTGAAAATAGACTGTAATCTTTGCTTTAAATTCTATTACTGTAAAAATAATGCTTTTGGCTAATATTGCTGTCAAATCTACGGACTTATAAGTACAACTATTTTCGAACAATATTCTTTGTCTTACTTAACCATGAATTTCAGTCATTAAATAAAGCTAATGCTTGAATTCAAATATAATGGTACTCAAAATTCAGAAGATTTGACAGCTATAGTCTTGCAAGATTTATACAGATAGTATAATTTAAATAAAAAATTACAGTCATTTTTCAGCGTTATTATTATTTTTTTTTTCAAATTAAATGCTACATATAACATATATTGTACAAACAAAATACGAGAATCTTCCTCTATATTTGTTTTGAGGCATAGCACTTTTATTGATATGATATAAAGAAAGGATATAATAACATAATAGTATCTTCAATATTTTCCACATTTGAGATGACAACGACACCCTTTGGATTCTGAGTAGTTCCTCATGTTTACCATTGGAATTGCTCTTTGTTACGATTTTGCTAACGATCTTCTTTTAAATATTTTTCCACTTTTGTAAGTAACTCCAATATTATCAAAATAATTTTCTTTATTTAAGATCGGTACTTAACCCCTTGAAGGTCGGTGGTTCATTTTTGGACCACTTAAGTTTAATTCTTAAATGCCACATTGACGGCAGAATTATAGAATTAAAATTTTCCTCTTATTAAGTACGTGAAAAAAGCTGTTACTTTTTTTAAAAAAAATTGATTGTAAATTCTGGTGTTTGTCAATCATTTCAGCATTTTACGAGTAGAAGTACTTTGTCCCTGAAAGAGTTAAGGCACACTAATATCATATGCATTTATTTGTTGAACATCATTGTGATGCAACTTTTTCTTTTTGGTAAACCTTTCCATGTTTAGCCTAATATTAAAATATTTGATTTTGAAATTGTTTATCTATAAATAAAATGGTTAAAATAAACAGAAAAACAATTACTAAACGGATTATAAAAGACATGCAACTGAAATTATAGAGATAACTTGTGAAACGAATGATATTCGGATACAAATATACATATCTGTATATATGAATATATATATATATACTATATATATCGTATATATATATATATATATGTACAGTCATGGAGGGAAAAAAGTAAACACACCCTGCTAACTCCTCAACAAATTATCGTAGAAGAAAGTTACTGGTACCGAACGAATGGAAATAAAGTCTACTTTTAAATTATGTATATAAAATTTGCTTAGAGGGCCATCTACATATTAAAACGAACCATACACTGTAAAAAAAGGGACTAAAAAACGGAAATACTACTTTCAATCTAGACGCCAGTACTATTTCCGTATTTTAACGGAACTTTTTCTCGGTAAATTACAGAACAATTTCCGTTAAATTAAAAAAAAAAACGGACATTTTTCTGTAATTTACCGGGAAAAAGTTACGTTAAAATACGGAAATAGTACTGGCGTTTAGATTGCCAGTATAGTATTTCCGTTTTTTAGTCCCTTTTGTTTTACAGTGTACCTTTGTTTTTTTCAATAGCAGTACACAATTCTGACATCCTAAATGAACTCCACACTTTTCAATTAGCCTAAAAACAAATTTTTATGCAATTCGTACGATAAGTTTCCGAGAAATTAATTGTTTTAAAATGAGCGTATTTTAGGGGCTGTATCCAAACTAAAGTTGCTACTCGTTTGTTGACCGACAGAGCGCCCTTCTTGATCAAGGCATCTTAAGCTCAACTTAAACAATCATTGAAGACTGCTAGATTACAGGATAGCATAATAAAATTTCAAAATATCTAGTCATTTATATCATAGACGGCTCCTTAAACCATCATTTTGCTATTTTTTAAGCATAATTTGAAAACTACTTGGAAGAAAAATGTGAAATTCTGAATTTCCATAAAGCAGGACTTAATAAATCTAAATCCATCAAAAAAATTATAGGTTGCAATTCATAATTTTTTCTTATATCAATTTCATAATTCATAATTTATATGATAAAATTATAAAAATAGCAAATTCAACGTATTTAAGTTTGTGTATTTTAGTATCATTGCTACACAAAAAATTAGCACATTAGGAGTATAATTTCAGGAGATTTTAATAAAAATATGTATATAATTTAACGTTAGAAGCACTAAATTTTGAATGTTTATAATTCAAAAACTTATCCTTCAAATGACTTGAAATTTGGTGCCTAGGCATAGTTTGAACCGAAGATTTGAAATATCTTGTTAAAATTGGGTATTGCTATTGAAAAAGAATGAAGTTTGAGTTCGTTTTAATATGTAGATGGCCCCCTAAGCTAACTTCGTATACATCATTTAAAAGTAGACTTTATTTCCAATTGTTCGGTACCAGTAACTTTCTTCTACGTTAATTTGTTGAGAAGTTAGTACGGGGTATTTACTTTTTTTTCACGACTATACTATATATATATATTTATATGTTTAAATGGTTTATTTTACAAAAAGATTATTTATTTTTACACCACATGGTAGCTACACAGTCCGACTACACAGCAAAACTACCTATTGCAGACTAGCATTGTGATATCAGGTTTACCAGAAGGTAAAATCTCGAAAATTGTCCCAAATTAGGAATATGTCCTAAGTTTGGATCTACTGACTGTAAAATGTTTGAAATTTCTTAAACTGTAACTTCTTTGTTAATTAAAATGTATGATTACTCAGCATTTTTTTTAGTCTTCCTTATTCAAATTGTTTTTTTCTTGGAACATCAGTCAGCCTATAAGTCTCTGGCTTTGGTGCATTATGGATTTTAGATTTCCTTCAATTCTTTAAAATTTCATTTTATAAAAATTCATTATACGGTTTTTCAGATAATAAAATGATTAACGCGCATTTATAATCCAAAAATTGCATCATGGGAGGAAAAAGTGTTGATATTGAAAAATTGACAAAAAGTGTTCCCTGACTTTTTCTATTACTAATGAATGGCTAAAACCTTTCATCTTACCCCGTGTATGTATCTCTAATATTTTAATGACGAAATACTTTATAATTATTTTAGGAATTGTAATATCGCAATAATTACTCTGTATACATGATGGGTAATGAAATGTTCGTGTCTTTAGAAATAGGAAAACTTTTTGTTGGAACGATTATTATCTCAATTTGAAACCGATCCGTAAGAAAACAGAAACAACATCTTATTGTATTCAGAAAAATTAGGGTTATTATCCGCGATTAGCAGTTTATTTCGCTTTTAAATATAAGATAAAAAATACATTACTGAAACTCATAATTTTTAAATTAGGAGATTAATGTATATCTTGATTGCGATAATAAATGGCGTTTTTATTTAATTTTTGAAATAAATTTGATCATTAACGAAATGCAGTTGCTATAAAAAGTTAGAAAAATAGCAATTCCGACTACGAGCGTGATGAGGTCAAGTTCCCACGGTAAGTCGTTAGATGTAGCATTCGCTGTCTCTTTGAACACATTCGCAGATGAGGAAAAGTACTCATTTTTTATGAACGATTTACAAGTTCTAACTCATTTCCTGTTATTTGTCCACTATCGCCTTAAATATACAGCAACATTTCATCAATTACTTACTAAAGTTAATTGTACAAAACTGCCAATTTCCTTTCTATTTCACCGCTTCTGAAAGAAGAGGATTTTTTTATGAATTAAGAGCTTTTTCTATCTCGAAAAAAAAAATGGACTCCTCTCCCAGAAAATTTCTCTTTTGAACCAATTGCAACAGCTGTACAATACGTGATAACTTAATTCAGAAGAAGCGATACAGTTGACAAGAGTTAGGGGAAAAATGATGCATCCTTTAGAAGAAACTTTTGGGAATTTTTTATGCATTTTATTAATAGATATTTCACCGTGAGGAAGTGTCTTGCGGGAAATTTATGTTTTCTCTTTTTTCTTTTCTTTTTTATCTATCTGTTCAGCTATGAAACCTGGTATTATACAGATTAGTGTTTTTCTCTTACATTTAATCGTCACGTTCTAAGGAACATGAAATAAAAAGTGCATTTTTAATTTTTTTTTTTCATAACTTTCTTTTTTGATGTGTGTCATCTTATTCAACGAAAGAATTTTTTCATCTTAAAATAAATTAATAAATTAAATTATTTAAACGATCGAATATTGATTGTTTTGGGGAGGAAACTATTTAAGTTGCACAAATGACATCGGGATAGTGCGAGTGGAGTAGATTTAGCATAATGTTTATAATCATGTAAAATTTATTTATAAAAGGATATAAAAAAAGATGATTTTCTCGCAAAAAACAGATTTATATTTGTTTTTATATAACACAGAGAGCATTTGCTATATACGCAATTTTATTCAGTGCGACCTTTTAATTGTATACTTATCTCTGTCTTAAAGTCTATGACAATAGATAAGTCAGGTACACTTTTCTAAAAAAAGTATCGTGGAAAAGTTAGAAGTTCCATTTTTAATTTATCTCAAACACAAATGAATTTTTAAAATATTTATCGAAATATCCAGAAATTCGTAGGAAAAAAATATTATATCCAATATATCTTCAGTAATATGATATTTACAGTTATACATATTTACAGTATACACTTTTAAATGAACAAATAAGTTGCAGAAACAGATGAAGTTTCAACTCTCTAATTTCAATAGATTTTATAAAAATTAGCTAAATTTGTAAAAAATGCATTCTGAAAAAAAAAAAAAAGAAAGTATTGTTTCTTTAAGAGAAAATCTTTTATTTGTTTACGAATATAAAGATTAAACTAATTCTTGGGGATAACTAATTCTTGTTGTGAAACTATGTGAATTAATTAATTTCACATTTCTCTGAGTCTCCTTTATACTTTAAACGCAAACTTGAAAATTGAAAATGTGAAGCATTTTATATTATCTATGCTATCAAAGACAACTTAAGATTAAATAATATTTTATAAATTTTTATTGTACTATTAAATTATTTATTAAATTTACTGTACTAAATACTAGCTAGTATACAATTACAAGACAACGGATAGACAATTCACCTTAATGATACAATCGAACCCTTTAGTTGTGCTGACATGATTCTTATCTAATAGTTCGTTACCCTCATTCAGAAAACGTTTTTTTCGTGAAAAAAAGAAATCTTCTATGCTGTCACAGATTATACTTTATCACGATTCCGAAACACAGGGGAATGCCGAGTCATTACATGCCGAAAAAATAAAAATATGGGAAATGCGATAAAAAAAAATTTAATGTTGAAAACCAAGGCCAAGAAGTTCACAAAGTGGCAATATCGGAAGAATTTGTTATCTTCATATTTCAACGCTTTCACTAGTTCAAAGTTTAAAATAAAGAGAAAACGCGTCTTTCGAATCAAAATGTTTTCTTTATTGATAGGAAAAAGTTATAACATGGATAAGAAATAAAAAAACGAATTATTTTAAGCGATATGAAAGTGAATGGATAAGCGCTGATTATACTCAAGCGGGCATCAATAGATGAAAGAATGTATCAGTAATGAAGAGTTTCAAATCTTTTATATTTTGCCATTGAACTTCGTATCTCAGGGCAAAAACCTGAACGAAAGAGTTCACTTCTGCTAAAAAATTAAAATATTTGATTTGCAGGGCTTATATACATGATATATATTGAAAGATAATTTTGCCATTAAAGCCGGTTTTTTTTTAAATATATGAATAAATTGTGGGAGAATATATAATATATTTGTAACTTTGTAATTGATATCAAACAGAAAAACGCAAAAAAATTTAAGATTATTATTTCATATCCATCTTTTCGTTCCCAATGCACTCTCCTGGGTACGCCCCTCTTTTCCCTGCATAATTCATGAAAACTTCGTCACGGACAATATCAGGACAATTTGTTGGCTGCTCTGGAAACTAATAAAGATATTAATTTGTAATCAACATTTGCTGTTATAAGCAGAAAATTTTTATAACTTTCAAAACTTCCCCATGCAGTTTTGACTCACGACACCTCGACTTTGCCTAAGTTTATCGTTTAGCATGTAAAAGGTGTGTACTGACATTTTTCCATGAATTTTCGCTAGTAGAACGGTTTTAAAAGCCTTATGTGGGAAATTTCTGAAAAAAGTTTTGTTCCATTTTCCAATGAGCACTGCATTGGGTATTAAAACAATGTAGTATTAAAACAACATTGCAGTTTTGATTCAAGACACTTCAACTTTGCATAAGTTTTTCATTTACTAGGACTTGAAAAAGGTGTGCACTGACATCTTTTCATGATTTATCGTTAGTAGAGCAGTTTTAAAAGTCTTGTGTAGGAAATTTCTCAAGGAATTTTTGTTCCATTTTCCAATGCAGTGTGCATTGGAAAACTAAACATTATTAAAACAACAAAATAAAAACAAGAAAACATTAAAATTGCATTTATGTATTATTTAGAGGTTACATAACTATAATATAATGAAATAAACGGTCAAGTGCGAGAATTACTCGCGCTTATAGGGTTCCGTACAATAAGTATATGAATTTTGAATTGTATTATTAAAACAATCGTTTTTTAAAAAAAATAAGACTTCATAAAAACTATACAACGTAGGGTTTGGTATAGCTGTATATATACTAGAAAAGTTTGAATGTGTATACCGTAAAAGTTCAAACAGATATGAAGCCTAAATAATATCAAATATTGATATTCTGATAAATCTTATTTAAATCTTATCCTAATCTGTTCATGATGAATTTAATTTGGCACTGACAAGAAAAGTAGTGCATATTTACACTTCATTTGGCATTTCATAAAACTAAATTCAGCGTCGTAATAATCTTTTTTTTTTTTTTTTTTTTTTTTTTACAGTGTATCAAAAACAAAACCCTTGTTCAAAGTTTAAACTTGGCATTTTGCTAAGCTTCGAAAGGAGGTAGCAAAGTAGCAACGCGGCTTTGGTCTGTGCCGAGTTTTTCCATACAGGTTTTTAGTTTACCTTTAAAGACACAGTAGGTGTATTGAGAGAGCCACTCAATGCAAACTAGTCGCGAATCCCATAGTATTTATGTGATTAATTCTCATTAAATTAATCTGTTTTTAACAATTTGACGTTTATTGCTTTTATACTGCTACTGGGCATTGCGTTACACAAATATATCCTTAAAATTTGTTATCTAGGATTTAAAAGTGATGAAGCATAGAGTATGCCATCCCTGTCATTATGTATGTACAAACCGTCCGTATCTTTAACGGTTAATATCTCGTCTAACTACCGACGATTTTTTATGAAATTCATGATCAACAATGCTTTTATACTTGTGCTACGATAGGTACCTCTAGGCTGCTCAACACTTTTGCTGAATGCCCGTAAATCGAAATTTGTATGTAACGGAAAATTGCGATTTTCTCAAAAACCAAGTGACCTATGATGGCAATCGCTATAATTTTCCTGCAAGGTTTAAACTAACGTCTACTACCTCTACTTTTTTCAGAATTTTAGTTTCAGTAGATTCGGAATTAGATGTGGGGGGGGGGGTATATATTTTTACACTACATTTTCGACCATAACTTTGAAAATATAATACCGAAAATTAAAGGAAATGTATTTTTGAGTTCAGCGTTACGAGAGCTTTCACGCGATATACAAAGAAATGATTTATTGTTTCAAGTAACTTAATTAGCGCCTATACATTTTTCCTAAATATGTTTATGAATATTTATTAATCTGTAAATATGTGGGTCGATAGTCTCTATTATTTCCCCCAATTTGAACTTTCCACGTTCCATAGTTTACGAGTAAAGTGGCTGTGACAGACAGACAGACACAGGAGTGATCTTATAATGGTTGCGTTTTTACTTTTTAAGTACGGAACCCTAAAGTAAATAAAATACACTAGTAGATCTGAGAATTCAAGACTTACGATACTAGTCTAGTACCTAAAAAATTTTGGCGCAATTGTCTAACAAAGCATATAATATTAAAAGAATGTACAGGGTGTCCATAAAAGAATGTCACAGTTTCAATGGTATATTGCAAAAGTTTAATTTAGACTATTGGCAACAAGTCATACATCAAACTGAAGGTAAAATAATCTAGTTTTCTTTAAAATGTTAACTATGTGCACCTTTAGTTATACGGCACAAATCCCACCTAAAGTCCAATTCTTTCCACGTTTCGGTTAACAAGTCTGGTTTAATGGAAGCAATAGCCTCTTCAATTCTGTGTTTCAACATTTAGCGGCGAAACTTAGACACGATCTTTTATATAGTCAAAAAGAAAAAAAAATCGCATAGCTCTAAGGGCTTTTAAATCTTCAGTCCAGAAATAACGCATTACGCTCAGGAGTCGCCATTTTGCGTATGTGGCACTGCAAGCGAGCCAATAACAAAGCAGTACTGGCCCGTGCGCTTATCCAAAACTGTTTGAGTTACTCTTTATTTGTGACCTTCAACCAACACTCTACAACGCTTACAACTGATACTATGACAATTTATAACTGGGACATTCTTTTATGGACACCCTATATAATTCTACAGTATGCTAAATATTTCTAAAATTGGTGCTATTCTCATAATACTAGTTTTATGTTAAAATATTTCAATGTCGAGAAAGTAACACATTTGCGACATAGGAAATGTGATTCACCTATTTGTGTTTGTTGTCTTCCACCCACCTCACAAGAACTATGTTTTGGATTGTTCTCTGACAGAATAACTATCACGTTATAAAAATACAGTTATGCCAATACCAAGCTGGATTAAACTTTATTTGCGCAAACCCTGTACCAACGAACAGAATATCTAGAATAATGAAATTTATAGAGAAAGAAGAAAGTCATTTTTAAAAATAATTACTGATACGTCTCAAATGCATCTTTAGACCGCTCGTTATTGATGATCTATTTAATCAAATATCTCTTTATCCCCTGTATATAGTTTGAATTTTTATTCTTTTTTTTTATACTTTTCATCCTTTCTTTTTATTTTGTATTTTTTACAATTTTTCTTTTTATTTCTTTCCTATTTCTTTCCTAGTATATATATTATATTCAAGTTTTGTATTGGTCAATTGTATATATTATCAATTGACATGCTTTCAACCAGGCTTCTAGTAATGAGAATCTTACAGGATTTTTAATACCATTAAGGGGGCTGGCCACTCAGCTTCGGAATTCTCCTCCTAATGTTAAGCCTATGGACTTTTGATGCATTCATATATTTAAAATATCTTCAAGGGAAATTCATATTTTTAACATATTTTTCTGCGTACTCTTCTTAAAGGATGTCCCTTTTTTTCTTAGTTTTCTAAATATTTCTAAAATCTATGCTGAATTTAATATTTTATGTGTTAAAAGTGGGCGAACTGTGAGTAACATTTTAACACTTCATATAAAATTAAGTCTATACTTTAGAGATATTTTGAGAACTAAGAAAAAAAGAGACATCTTTTAGGAAGAGCACACAAAAAATAGAAGTTTAAAATATTAATTTCCCGAGGAGATATTTTAAATATACGAATGCATCAGATGTCCATAGACTTTATATTAGTGAAGGGAAATCGGAAGCTGAGTACCCAGCCCTCTTAAAATCAATTAATTATATTTAGTCAATGTAATATGTATAAGCATGATGAATTCCATTTTCATAAACATTTCTTCCGTAAAAGTCATATTACAAAAAGAGAAGCAATGAACAATCTACCGTTGTTTGAACCCTTGAGGGGCTGCGGCATATATTACATCCAACCTACGATAATGGAAGATTCGCACCAGAAAGATTTTATCAAATTTTACTTTTCAAACTTTGGTGGAAAAAAGTCGTAAAATTGCTTTTTCTTATTTTGCAATAAAATTTTTCGTGGATTCCGGTGTTAATTCACCATTACAGAAACACAATTACATGCCCCTGAAAGGGTTAAGACATCATCATTGCAAAATATTTCATTTTTGTTGAAGAATGGAAGATGAATGGAAATTAATGCATTCAAGTTTAATATTATTGTGAACTAAAAAACTACTAAATTATCACAAACATTGTAAATTTTGAAGATGTCAAACAAATCCAGGACTTTCTCTAATTTGTTTTTTCGGGTTCCGGTATTGGCCGTGGTACAGCAGCTAAAACATGTGAGTTGGCGGACCGTAGGAAATACATGCCAGCAGGATTGATGCTTGGGGATACGGTTATGATGCACCTGTCCCTGTCGATCCAGTAAAGGCAATGCTTGCGCATTATCGAACAAATGTTAATTTAGTTTAATGATAAAATCATCTTCGCGCCACTATTGATTTACTACAATGAATTAGACGAAAATTTCAGATATGCGGTTTCAGCATTTGAGAGAGAAATTCAAAAATACAGAAAAAAAATTGCATTAGTTACCTATATTATTCACTCCAAAAGAAAAGAGTTTTTAAATACCATAGTTTAAGTAGCAAACAAGTTAAATATCTGATTACAACATTATTACGATTTAAATATTTGATAATGAATAATTAGTACGTAAAATAGCAGATTTTTTCTAATGTATAAAATAAATACGTACTATCTTTACATAAATAGTAATAATAATAGGGTTCAAATTGCTTAGGGTTCAAATAATAGGGTTCATGTATATACATTTTTTGGAGATGTGAACATAATACAAAAATACAAGGTTACATACATTTCACATAAAAATTATGAAGTTGAAGAAAATAAGAATCTGGTAACATTCCATTCAACGACTAGGCAAACGTTCAAATTATCTCTATAGTAAAGTTATTTTAATCCAGGTAATTTCACAAGAATAATTTTTAAATTATAAATCACATTATAAATATACATTTTAAATAATTATTCGTTATAAAGAACGTCGTAAAAATCAAATCGGATTAATAAAATAGTAATCGAAATTAGATTAAGCGAATATTCTTCCACTCTAAATTTTGGGTATAAATAAATAATGGAATAAAAATTTGGAATAAAAAAAAAATTCATACAATATGATACTTAAAACACCCTAAAAAATTATATTCCGTTCAAATGAAATCGAAATAAATCATAAACATTTTTTTAAGTTTTGTATTTTGCATGCATCTTATCATTTTATGCACAATTGTCATAAACAAAATACAAAATCTGCAATACAAATATTTTCAATTAAAAATGGAAGAAGTCTAAGATTTATTTCGATTTCATTTGAACGGAATCTAATTTTTAGGGTGTTTTAAGTATCATATTGTATGAATTTTATTTTTATTTTTTAATCTTCAATTGGCTTAACTAATTTGTTACAAAAATTTAACATTAAATGTAGAACTAATGGAATAAATAACTTGATATCTGTCCCTTCTCGGGCTTAAACAATGTAGGAAATAAATTTTGTTTTTTTAATTTGTTCTTCAAATTATGTTTTTTGTTTAATCTATATATAGGTGCATGTAATACAGGTATAATCAAGAAATATTTTTTTGCAAGAATTTACACTGTTAGAATTTGCAATATGAGTATATAAATAGATCATAACATTCCACAATATTATGATGGCGGAATTGTTTTGTATTTAACTGTAAAAATGCAGTGATTATTCGAGTGTGTAATCGAAGTTATATACTGAATAATATACTATATTTTATTATTTAATATGTGTTTAAATTAAAATATATGCGTAAGGCTGCTAGTGAACTTCCGAATTCTCCTCTCTAATGATAAACCTATGGGCACAGAATGCATTTATATATTTAAAATATCACCTCAGGAAATTAATATTTTAACTTCTTATTTGTTGCGTGCTCTTCTTAAGTGATTTCTCTTTCTTGCTTAGTTGTCAAAATATTTCTAAAATCTATGCTTAATTTAATATTTTATGTGTTAAATGTTGACGAACGGCGAGTAAGATTTTAACAATTCACATAAAATAAAGTATATATTTTAGAAATATTTTAATAAAAAAGCAGACATCCTTTAAGACGAGTATACAGTAAACAGAAGCTTAAAATATTAATTTCCTGAGCAGATATTTTAAATATATGAATGAATTCTATGTCCATTGGTTTAACATTTGCGACGGAAATTCAGAAATTGACTGAATACACTCTGTGGCCAAAGGTGACCGGTCACTTGCGATTTTAGACGTTTTGTTAAATATCTAGAGAAACACATGAGAAATTAACCTGAAACTGCAGGTGTGTAAACAGTATAGTATAGGCCATATATTTCCGCAAAGATTTTTTTTCGAAACCCCATAGGGGACCGTCAACAAATTGAAAAAGAACGAATGAATAACTTTTGGATAACCCTGTAAAAACTAATGCAGCAAAAGCGTTCAATTTCGAGATTATTAATAAGTGGCTTATTGCAATATACTGTGTTAATTTTTATGAGGTTTAACATGTATACTCGTAGAGAAATTAAGGTTTTATAAAAACAGTCCCAAATTTTGCCATGCTTTTTGCTTATAATTTGCAGAGTTCTTAATATAAAGAAAAGTTCTTTTCAAAAAATATGACAAGCAAAATTGTACACAATACCCTGGAATCAGAATTAAAAAAGAATAAAAATTGTATGAAAAATGAGTAGGTTTACAGAGAAATGTTTCACTGCGCATGCGCGAATGCAATCGAAATATAATGTGCATAATGTGTTAGCTAAATGTATAGAGCAAATTTTGTAAAAGTCTGAAAAACATAGTTTGAAAAGTCTGATAATAATCGTTTATAGAATAAGCTCAAAATCCGTTGTTCCCAAAATGAAGCAAAAAGATGAGGGGTTGTATCCATACATCCATTGATTACTGCAAACATAGCATACACAATATTGCATGTACTACTGTATTTGGATACAACACCTCATCTTTTTGCTTCCTTTTGGGAATAACAGATTTTGAGCTTATTTTATAAATGATTATTATCAGACTTTTCAAACTATGTTTTTGAGACTTTTACAAAAGTTACTCAATACATTTAACTAACACATTATGTAAATTATATTTTGATTACGTTCGAGCACGCGCAGTGAATCACTATTTAATAAACCTGCTTATTTTTCATACAATTTTTATTATTTTTTTATTCTGATTGTAGGGTATCGTGTACAATATTGTTTGTCATATTTTCTGAAAAGAACTTTTTTTTATATTAAGAACTCTGCAAATTATATGCAAAAAACTTGGTGAAATTTGGGACTGTTTTTATAAAAACCTTAATTTCTCTACGAGTTTTCATGCTATCCTCATAAAAATGAATGCATTATATTAAAATAAGCCACTTAATAACAATCTCGAGTTTGAACGCTTTTGTTACATTAGTTTTTACAGGGTTATCCAAAAGATATTAGGTGTTTTTCAATTTGTTGACGATCCCCTATGGGGTTTCGGGAAAAAATCATCGCGGAAATATATGACTTATACTATACTGTTTACACACCTGCAGTTTCAGTTAATTCCTCAGGTATTTTTCAAGATATTTAACAAAACGTCTAAAATTGCAAATGACCGGTCACCTTTGGCCATATAGTGTAACTGCCTTAACAGAATTTTCTAACTAAATCCGAATGTATGACAAGACAACGTATGTTAACATAAATGATATCCAGTGCATATTTCTCTGTTGCTGGTAATCCTATAAAGTTTAAAGTATTAGCCAATGTCTAACGAAACATACATACATGGGATATTTCCTGTTGAATATAAGAATATTAAACATTAAATTAGAACAAATGGATTTACTCTTCTCGTACTCTCTCTTTCCTACCTTTGTGAAAAACACTCGCGTGCGTCCGTGCGCATGTTAAAACAAAACTTATTATTCGCAATTTTTGTGACATTAAAATGCGAAGTGATCTTAAAAAGTCAAAAACTAGATTTATTTCTGTTAAATTTTAAGTGTCACATTGTAATTAAATTTAAAATTAAAGTCCAATCATCCAATTTGATCAACATCCGTAAACGGAAGCTGGATTTGCATTAAAAATCTTTTAGTAGCAAATTAATACCAATATTACTGTAAAAAAAAAAAAAAAAAAAAAAAAAAAAAAAAAAAAAAAAAAAAAAAAAGGGCAACTAAATCACAATGTCTTGAAATAATTTTGTCATTTTTTGATAAAGTATCTTGTTGTACAAGGAAAGTGTCACTAGAAAGCTTTTTTGAGTAATAATCTTCCCATCACTATTTAATACACTAGATTTTGAGGATACAATTTCCTTATAACTTTAACAATATTAATTATTATTTGAGACACTATATTATAAGGATACAATTTCCTTATAACTTTAATAATATTAATCATTGATTTCAAAACAAGATAAGTGATCGAAAATAAATTTTCCGAAATCTATTCGAAAATGAAATTTAGATTTCTCATAGAGTTATTACGACAAGCATATGAATTATTAATTAGTTAAATTAGCCAATTATCTGAATCAATTAGGATATTTTAACCATTTTTCTCTGTACTTAAAACAATTACATCGGGAAAATCCGGATATAAGCATTTTCAAAATTCCGTTGTATAAAAGAAAAAAAAACCTCTAACACAAACATTTTACCGCCATAAAAGCTCTCTTAAAAAGCACAAAAAATGACTAACAAACTTTCTCTCTAATCTTTGTGATTTTCTAAATGCCTGATTGATTTAATTTCCAGCTTCGTCAATAACACTTTCTTAGCGAATAATTGAAGCCTGTTATCTATTTATAATTTGTTCAAACAAAATCTGAGTGTATCATTTTCACGCTCTTTTCTCCCTTTCTAAAAAAACGTCCTATTTTAAAGGTTATATATATTTTGGAGCTGTTTGATTACAAAGAACAGAGTTATTCAGTTATAGTGTTTCTTAGGACAACTTCCTTACAGATGGTGAACTAAGCCTTTATTCACAATTTTCTACCATGTGCGTCCTTTATTTATTCAGCAATTGCAAGAGTTGTTTTACATGTTGTTTTTTATTATTAATCAGAAATTTGTTTCGGGGGTAGCAGGAATCTTTTTCCCTCCCCGCCATCTTTTACGTCATAATTATGATGAAAGAGGCGAAAGAGTAGCGGCCCATTAGAGGATAAGTTTTATTCAAATAATCATGGAAGCCGTATTGAGGCGATATTTGATATCATCCGGCATGAAATATGGCGCATTAAAAAATAATGAACGTTTTTTCGCGAATCCCCTTGTTTTCTTAAGGCAAGATAGCTTAAGATCATAATCATTTTTTATTTGTTTAGAAGAAGATTTCAACGATACTGTAGTTTATATGAATGATAGTTTTAATTTCTTAAGATATTACTCAAAGAGTTCGATGTATACGTAATCGGAAGTTCATTAGTGATATGAATGAATAAATGGTTAGTGTTAGAATGTTTAATAATTGCTGGAGTTATTGTGGAGTATTTCGAAATTAATCAGAAGAGTAATCCCATTCATAATGCCCGTGTGTTTTCTCAGATGCAACATCAAAAATATTATTCTAAAGCATGCAGGAATCTAACTGCAAAGCTGAGTTTTCATTTTTGTGATGTTTTTAATATACAGAAGAAATCTGTGAAAAAGAAATTGCTTGGGACAGGAAAATACTTTAGTTTTAGACTAGTTTCCAGTTTAGCAGATGTAATTTTATGGAATTCTTTCCGTCCCAGAATGGTTTAGTTTCAATATTTAGCGCGGAAATGAAGTAAGAGTTTAGAATTGTATTTTCTACTTAAAATTAAGGGGGGGGGGTTGGTCAAGAAGCATAAAAAGATCAGAATAAATACACTATTCCTAAAATAATAACGCATGCAAACACACTTTGCCTAATAGTATCACACATGTCATTCAGTCAACAGTATGTTGTTGTAAATTATGTTGAAGTTTCAGAAGTTAATATCTAAATTTTATTGTGTTCCGGTGAATTAATTATTTTTAAAATATCGAAAAACAATATTTTATTATTACTAAATATGTAAGTCATTTTTTCATAGTCTTATTTGGTTGATTATGTTTGGAATTGTAAATCATTTGGTTGACTATATTTGGAATTGTAAATGTTTACCATTTCTTGACGTACAAAATAATATATGTATTTACACAAATTGATATTTATTTATGTTATTTTAAATAATAAATTTCAAATTTTGAAATGCATGGCAGGCTTCCTGAAGCACAGATAAATTAATTTGAGGAATATACAAAGCAAAAGTTGTTTATTTTTTCATACATGACTGAATTAAATTCATGTAACTGGGTATTATTTGATTATTTGGATTAAAGAATTACATAAACTTATACTCGCATCAAACCCAATTATGTTACAAAAATATCGAAAGGGTGTTTTACGTGCAAATGTACAAAAAAGGACTCTCTACTGTCTTTTGGGCGGTACGAATGTGTTCGAACAATAAATTTTCCCATTTTCGGCAGGATTAAGTTATAGAACTATTTCTGTTTCGTAAGTTTTATTCTAATGTCCGCGGCTTATATGAATTAGTAATTAAGGGATCCTCACTTTCATGTATAAAATAGAGAACAAAACTGAAGTCTCATTACGTTTACTGTGCAGCGGAATTAACTGTTTTATTGAATGAAATTTTGATGAACAAATGTAGGTAATTTAAACAGCGATTACAGTCGTTATTTCTTAATTAGTTATCTCCTTGTTTATCTGCTAAGATTCACTCAAATTGCGCAAACATAAAAGTCAATTTATTTACAGAGTTTGAAAAAAGAGAAGAGTTTTAATTTGATCCCTATTTTTTAACCACACATTTAAGTTTGATTATCATCACCAAATCACCCATTTTGACTTTTTTCCTTTTTATTAAAAAAGGTGCATATATTAATGGATCCTTTCAAGATTTCAGAATAAAAAGTGTTGGATTTTTTGTATGGATCGGCTATTTGCTATTCCTCCAGTTTTTATATAACTTGGCTAATTTTGTTTGTAAATGCTCAGACTGCAATGAATTTTGTCTAAATAAATAAATCAGATAATTAATTCTTATTAATAAAAATAATCGCAGTTCCCAGCGAAGAAAGAAACAGTGAGCCACCAGCTGGAAAAAAGATGGCAGCCAGCACTGCCATCGGCGGTAAAGTGCAATGGTGCCATTACTTAAACCTGTACAAAAGTGTCCGAGTGGAATGCAGCTGGCCCATCAGTGATGGCCAACAGCAGGCCAGCATTGGTATGCCATCACATTACTTCAATCCGGCATTTTTCCTGCAGTGCTAGCACATATCCCACTGCTATTCCTTTGCTGGCCCAGCACGTTCCCTTACAAAAATTTCTTATAGAATTCTATAAAAAAACAAAGTATTATGGCTCTTTTTTCTATAAGCTAGCATCACCAGCAGCTATAGAAATATTTGAACATGCAGCGGCTTCCATGTGGTCACCCTCCCAAGTACTAACCGCGCTCGATGCTGCTCCGTTTTTGTGATAGGACATGAACAAGTACTTTCAGCGCATGCTATGACCGCTCGTTGTTTCCAAACTCTCTTTACACTATTTCAGGTTTGTTCTTTTGTGATTTACGTTCCCAATCATTAAACTGGTATAGAAATTATTGTATTGTATAGAAATCCTATATATTTTATACGCTTTTTTTATTATTGATTCTGAACTGTGTAAATTATGAAAATCGAAATCCTTTGTAACTTAGTAAGACCAGATTTAAGGAGAAAAAAAAAGTGCGTTGAAATACAGAATTTATTTATTTATTCATTTACTTATTTATTTTGGGGGTGGCAATGGTGCTATATTATTTACATTTTCAAAAAAAAAAAAAAAAAAAAAGCTTCACATCTTAAATTGTTAAATTGTGTTAAGATATTCATTTCAGATTTGTTTTCAAATACTCAATGTCTTCGACATTCGCAACGACACCTAGCGTAAGAGTTCCAAGCAATAATACTGCAAAAGTTTGTGCACTTCCATGTAGTGGTGGGCCAGCGCATGAGATTAAACGGAAGCCCACCAGAATTTTATCTCATGATTTTCAGCAGCAAAGTTGACTAAAGCTGTCCAGCAGTGGTCATGTAGTGGTAGACCATTAGCCAGCACTTCTCCATCATTGCTAGCACCTATCTTGCTGCTGGCCAGCAATTTCCTCTTTGCTGGGATAGTATTGATACAACATTTTCAGATATATTACACATTTACCAGTATTATTTATAAATTTTTATATGAATAACACAAAATATTACATGAAATAGACGCCATACCAGTACAATAGTTAAATAAGGAATTCTGAATAATTGAACTCAAATATCAGGTAATTAATAATGTCCAATTATAAGACTTAATGCTGATCATTTACTATTTGCCTTACCACTAAAGACTCAGCGTTTAGGGAATTACAAACGAATGTATAAAAATTAATGCCTGCTTTGAATATATTTTTGAAACATCCCTTTCTTCTTCTTTATTTAGGTACTGTTTTGGAATTAAATAGCTATCGTTGATAGTTAAGGAATATTCTGTCAATTCCTCAAGGAGATATGACATACAAGAAAATTCAGAAATTCAGAAATGCATTGATAAAAAGAAGTGTGATAATTTCTAATCAAAACAACATAAAAATTCACATTTGTATAAAAAATAGGGAAACAATTTATTCAGCACGATCCTTTGTGCCACGCCTTGTGGCAGAATCTACATCCATTTATCTTGATCTTTTTCACGGCACATCATCTTCAAAGGAACATGTCAAAATTCCTTAATAAGATACATGCGTGAAATTTTCGGCATAATTAGCTTGATATGTTTTGAATAAATTTTATTCAAAATTGTTTTTTAAATTATTTATCTTTTTTTAGTTTTTGCTTTAAGATAAAATCAACTATTGATATACATACTTCTGATTTATTTTAAAAACATGAAACCTTTTCTTTTTTCTTTCTTTCTTTTTTCTTTTTTTTTTCTTTTTTTTTTTTTTTTTTGTATTTTTTTAAATCTTAAGTACAATTTATCAAACAGTCTTTCTAATGTTAAATGTTGAATATATACATATAAAATTTTAAATATCCTGTTGCGTGGAGATGACTTACATATTGTAATAATACTTACAGAAGAAAGATATATTTTTTAGATGTTTTAATGTTGTATATATGAATGTTTTTTACTCACGACCAAGTGACGCCAATTGGCATCTTATTTAAACCTGTTCATTTCTCCCTTTATTTAATTTCAGTTTTCTAAGCTGGTTAAAAATCTATTGTTAACAAGATTCTTTTCTTTATATTCTCATTTATACGTAATAAGGCTTTTAAAAGGCCCGTTTAAGATTATCGCTGAAAAAGTAACGGATGCGGTGATGGATTTTTTTTTTTCGGATATCCGCGTACATGGAAAACATTTAAGGTATATGAGGCTGTTATTATTGTTGATTTATTTTTGAGAAAAAATGGCATCTTGTATTTTTGCTGTTTAAGGAATGCTTATTAATGACTCTAAAGCAAGTTTGCGTCTGTCTCTACGTTATGAAACAACTTCTTCAGAGATATTAAATGGTTTTAAAATAAGTATTTTGTCGCATGAATGTTAAATATATATTATAGTTGTTTTCAATGGACAAATGTTTTTTATTTATTTTTTTTTTTAATTTTTTTTAAAATGTTTTGATGCTGTATATAAATACTTTTCACCCAGGATCATGTGACGCAATTTAGCATCGAATTTACATTTGTTAATCTCTCTCTTTGTTTATTTTTATGTTTGTAAGTCTATTAAAATTTATTATTAACTATATATTTTTCTTTTTATTCCAGTTTACAAGTAATAATGAATTTATAAGGTCCATTTGAGATTCACTGAAAACCAACGAATGTGAGACTAAGGTACGTACAGACCTACCACAGTTTTCGAATAGAATATTTCGCCTTATTTAATGAGAGAAATACATTCCAAAATTTTAGATTAATCGCAGAAGAAAAAATATTAGGCAATGATTTCTCATATGAAATAGTGGTGAAAATTCCTTGAAATTTCTACGGAGTGTACTCCGAGGAGACAGATCTTTTTTTCTCACAGAAATCCGTACACACGGGAATCTTTCAACATACCTGAGACTGTTGTTATTGCTGTACTTTGGACAAAGAATGAAAATTTTCATTTATCCTTTAAAAAAGTTGTTCATTTAAAAAGAAGATTTTTTCCTCTCTCTACGTTGCCAAACAACGTGCTTAAAGAAATTAAGTTATTTAAAAATACGTTTTTTGTATCACATTTTCGTAAAATCCATAGTTAATTAGTAGATAAATATGTTTTTATTTTGAGAGGTTTTAATGCTGTTCATAAACATTTGCCACTCGTGATCATGTGAGGCGATTTGACATCTTATTTAAATTTGTTCATCTTTCACTTTATTTATTTAATATTTTTTAAATTGGGATAAAAATGTATTATTAAAAATATTTGTTTCTGTATTTTCTCATTTATATGTAATATTCAATTTGAAAGATCCGTTTAATCCCTTAAAAAGAAAACCCTTAAAAGTTTGAAAAGTCCCCTAACCCCTTGAAGAGCGGTGATTCGTTTTTGGACCACCTTATTTTAATCACTAAATGCCACATTGACACCAGAATTATGGAATCAAACTTTTCCTTTTATTAAGTACACGAAGAAAAGCTTTTACTTAGTAAATAAATTTGGTTGTAAATTCTGGTGTAAGTCAATCATTTCAGGAGTAGAAGTACTTTGCCTTTGAAAGGGTTAAACAGTAACGAGTGCTAAGACGGTTCTTTTTTTTCACGGATAACAGCAGACATAGAAAATATTTAACGTATCTGATACTGTTATTGTTATTCGCTTGTTTTGGACTGTTTCTATTTATTTTTTGCCAAGGTTGTTAATTAACAACTTTAAAAAATAAATGTATTCTTATCTCTAGGTTCTTAAACAACGTGTTCAGAGACATTAAACAATTTAAAAGTAGGTATTTTATCACACGAACATCAAATACACATTATGATTTCCCTCACAGGACAAAGATGTTTTTATTTAGAGATGTTTTAATGCTGTATATAAATATTTTCCACTCATGATCATGTGACGCGATTTGGCATCTTATTTAAATTTGTATTTTTACATCCATTCTTCACTTGATTTTTTTTTTTTTGTATGACTTAAAAATAGAATGCTACCTTCAGCTGTAATTCAAAATCAAAATACTAAGGTAAACGTTCCAAGAAACAAAACGTTATAATACAATCTTCTAAAAAAGAAAAATAAAGCTTTTTATAGGTGGCACATTTCGCTACATCTTGGCTGTTTTCCACTCCCTCCCTCAAAGTCGGATTCACCGATTGTGTTAGCAAATGTCTTTAGGTTCTAAGACAGTTAAAATATTGTCTTAGTTTCTTTGTATTTTTTCAACTCTCTCAAGTAGAATCATCAGCTTAATTTTTTAACCGGTCAGCGAAAACAATATAAGGTACCGGAAAAACCTTTAATGTTCCCATTCTTTCTCTAATGCGTCATTGCACGGTTTTGATTTTTGAGAAGAACGTAGTTATTTTTTATAAAAGAGCTTAATATAGTTTCGGCTTTTCTTTTTTTTAAGAGAAAAATATTGTTGATAATGCGGAGATGTGTGAGGTAAAGATGTATGATTAATGGTTTTCCTACTGTACTGGATGAACCCATACCGTTCTAAATTAGAAGAAATGAACATTTTATCTAAATGCAGTTCTGATTTACTGCAGGGCATTCGGGGCACGGCCCAAATGCTGTTAAAGGTTTTTCAATTCTTGTCCAAAATCTGATGTAGTTGTAACATCTAATGGAATTTTACATTTCATTCTACATTCTATTGTGTTCTTATTGTATTTTTATAACACCGTATATTTTGTCTGAAACATCCATATTTAATTGCTTTAGTATAGTGAATATTTTCTTTTATCTTTATCACTTAAAAAAATATTGTATTTTAAATTCTTGTTTAATCTTGTTCCTGGTCTCGCCAGATTATTAGAGGGTTGGTGGCCGTAGCTCGTAAGCGGCACAACCCCTAATATTTTAAATAATTGTAGCTTGGTATAGAAAATTTATTATTGGTAGTTGTTTGATACTTTATCATTCCAGATATATAGGCTTGCATAGGAAAATATGATAAGTACTATACAATTTATTATAAAACGTCTACTCATTTAAATTTCTTAATTGTCAAATTATTATTTGAAAGTAAATTAATGATTATCAAATTTAATTTTTTAATGGATATTTTAAAGTAAGTATTAAAGTCAATAGTGGTTATCTTAGTAAGTTCCTTTTTCAATGTATTTCTTTTACTCAATCCGTCTGTAAGCATCGATGTAAGGGGGCCCAAATTTGTAAATCGGTCCATGATCAAAATGTAGTGCAGTTATACATTGCTTTATTTCCAAAAGATACCAAACAATTTTTTTATAGATATACATCGGGAAATCACGCTCATGAAAAACAGTATGACAGTTTTGATTTTTTGTAAGTAATTTTTTTTTTGTATAAAATCTTAACCCTTAAATGCCTGATGTTTCAAAAATCATTGTAATAATGTTTTTCGGCTTTCATTTTTTAAATAAATCATGGGAAAAGTACTTAAAAATCATATTTGTTTAAATATGGTTTACGGCTAAAAAATAGCTTGTTACTAATCGAAAATACTGGTCTTTAATTGAAAAAATAATTTTCCTTGGTAAAGTTCTATAATATTAATCACACAAGGAACTAGAATAAGAAATAAATTTTACTTGTTCACTGCAGAACAAAATAGGGTATTTCGCAAGCTTCCAAGCAAAACAAACCAAATAAATCTATCTTTATTCTTAAACAGCACAAGTGTTGCCATCTGCATGTTAAAATCGATTTACTAATATTTTCAGAATATATTTTATTGGCAACATTAGGCATTATAGCTTCAATATTATTCTAATAGTATCTTAGAAGCCTAAATTGGTTATGTTATGCCGAAAAACAGCACTCGGCATTTAAGGGTTAAAAGATGCTGCTAAAAAATTAGACGTTGAGAAGATGTGCGTGTTCAACTTTTATAATTAACTACTTGCTTAGCAAACTGGATGAACATATGCTGTCAAAATTAGACAAATGAACAATTGATATTAATGCATAACTATTATATGTGATTTACTTCCAAAATATAACAAAAAAAATATTTTTCTTTATGAAACATCCAAAGCATCTTAACTTCATGAAAATCACATTTGCTTGACGCAATTTAATAATATAGCATTTATTTGAGAGTAATCTCCATACATAAATTCCAATTAAAATAAATAATTTAGTCATATCAAACCTGTTAGTGAAAACAATATAAGATACAGGTAAAAGGTTCACTGTTTTGCATTTTTTTTTACCTTATGCGAGCTCTGATAAATATTTAATCAATAAAAATTATACTTTTCAAGGGCATAAGCTCCAGCAAAAAAGATTATCTTTGTTTTAAATTAAAAAAAATAATGGAATCGGTATAATAGGTCTCGAGAAAAATGATCATCCAGTTTGGAAAACAGAGTTTGGAGAAAAATAATTTTAAAATTTTACAATAGCGTTGTGATCAACAAGAGCGTTACATTCAATGAGCAAAAAAAATAGTTTAAGGAATTGAAATTTCACGGAAATACTTTAGGGCAACAATCTACACATTTGAGGGATGCAAAAAATACAAAAAACAAGAATTACAACCTCCCTTAATATTTCCATTCTCTTGCTGTACTGTCTTTATTATTACTTTTTTTTCGGGGGGGGGGGGGGGGGAGGTAGAAAAGTTGCCACTATATATAGATATAGATATATTGCAAATTACCAACTAAAATTGTGGAAGTATAATTAATAAAGAAATTTTTTCATTGACTATAAAACTGATCCCTTTAACATTTGCAACGTGGATTTAAAAAAACATAGTAAAAATAGGATAAAAGGAACAATGGAAATTAGTAGAACCAAGGCAGATTCATCATGTCCTAAATACTTTGATTATCACAGGTAAAGTATGTGGTTTCATCTTTGTATTAGCCATAACAATGCTAAAGAATACTAATTTAGAACTACCACACTCAATAAATCCAGAAATAATATATTTGAAAATAAATAAGTTAAAAATAAATTATGATTAAAATAGATTAAAAAAAAACATATTACCAATTTAAGAGCCTTTCTTGCCTTGAATGATGCAGCAAAAAAAACAAGGTTAAGAGATTATTTGCACATGTTGGCAAAAAAGTTTTGCAAATGATGAGTGGACCGAGGAGTAATAATGTACGGTACAGTCAGGTACAAACTTTAATATATGGTGCCAGCGCCCTCTATAGAACATTTGAAAATTAATTCCACTTTGTAATCCGAGGAATCAATAAAGTGCTGCCATCTGCAGTATTTATTATTAGTAAAATACATTGTTTTGAAATAAAAACTAATATATAATTAAATACATATTTATATCTATTACTAGATTAAGCTTTAAATCATATACAGTCTAGAAATATATAAAGGATAATTAAAAAAAGTTAATAAATTTACAACAATATATAAGAAAAAATAAGTAAATGATTTATTGAATAATAATAATATGTAAAATGGTGATAGGGATTATTTGTTAATTAATGTTTCACATAAATAAATGTACCATACTATAACATATCAATATTTAAATCACTGTCACAGCAGTACATAATCCCTTAAATAAACATATAATTAAATATAAATAAATAAATAAATAAAATTATTATGCTTAGGTATTTAAAAAACAATTTAAATTTTTAATTAATTAGTTACATTTAATGTGTCTACAAACGTTCTCAAAATTTAATATACATAATTTAGGGGGAGAAGATAGAACAAAGAATAAAATTTATAATTAAAACATGCACTTTATTCTCTTGTAGTATAAAATACTATGTAGGAGATATTAATGTGATATTGTCCTCATTAGGCTAAAATTTAAACACAAGTTAAACATTAACATTATTAATTATTAAAGAAAATAAATAGATTTAATTTAAATTCATAAATATAACTATATAAATATAACTATACAATTAGTCATTCAAATGTGCTAAATCAGCATCCATTATAAAATATATTATTGCATCGTAATTATTAATCAAATGCCCTCCCCCCTTACATATATTTATATATGTATATACATATATAAAGATAGACTTTTATAAAGAGAAATATAGCAAAGATGTTTATGTGTTTTAATTCTCTTTGAAAAAGCTAAATTCTATGTTAAAATACATGTAATTAAAAGTCTTTCAGCGCGTAGTATGAAATTATATAGATCCAAATTAGATTAAATGAAAAATGGATCTATATGGAAAGCTATATATGTGTTACTTTCAAATCATAGTATCAATGTTTATAAATATACATATATGTAAATAATAAATATAGATAATGTTTATAAATATAAATATATACATTGTATGTATACATTCAATCATTGAATGTGTCTGTTCTTAAATGAAAAACAATATTCATATTACTCATATTTTTAACATTTCATTTATTAGAAAAACAAATCTTAATTAAATTCATATTAACTAAATAAGTGAAATGTTTTAACCATGCAACGAAAACAATAACTCTCTCTATCCCTGATACTTTTTCTTTTTTTCCTTTTTTGGGGGCTAAATTATTATTTTATTAGCTATTATCACTGTACGGTTTCAATTTTTGAGAGAAACATACTGTTTTCTTATTAATTTCTCAACATTGTTTAAAAGGTGAATAATAGCACTTTAAACTGCGCATTTACTTTTGTAAAGTAAATGAGACCCACCAGTGGCTGAGAGGTTCTGCTGTCAAAGCTGGATAGCTGGGTTCGAACTGTCTGAAAAGCAGTTCTTGAATATTTTAAATTTGACTAAAAATATATCTTCCAATTGTAAGCATTTTAAATTTAATAGTGCTGCCATCTTCGATCACACTTACTCACTTGTTTTAATTTACCGATAACAAAATTTTTGTTATAATGAAGTTTTTTTCGAAAGATTACGACGTTTCGAGTTTGCACATTTTGTATTGTTTGTCTTTCGGAATATTTAGGCCGACATTTAGCTTTTAGAACATTCAAATGAATTCATTTTTATTTTACACTTTTAGTTTTTAGCATTTAAAATAATTCCATAAAGGTTTCTTACAGAACTATTTTACAGCGTCATACGGATTGAATTATAATTTAATTTTAATTGCTTAAAAAACGGCAGATTTCACTAAATTAACTACATATAACCTTATGGGTGTAAGCATGAACAAATTAACTCAAATTAAATACTCTGGAAAATTAAACCTTCAGAAAATATTCAAGTTTTTAAAAAGATTTTTTAATCAGAACTTCGCAAAGAAAATACACTGTTAAAAATATTCTACAAACTGTCTAGCCATTCAACGGTTTTTTAGAGAAAAAGGTTACATAATCGTAAATTATCTCTTTTCCAACCAATGAGAGCACTTCGTAGTATAGTCAAGTAACCGTTATCTATAAAAACTAGAGATTGACCGAACATTCGGTTTCATTTTCATTTTCCGCTCAAAATCTGAGTTTTGCTGAACATTCGTTTTCAGCGCAAATGATGCCGGAAATTCGGCCGGGGCCGAAACTATCTGTATTCGAAAAATCTCGTTCCTTTCTTTGATAATTTTCAACATTGCTCATTGATTTGTGCTATATCGGCTGAAATAAGTTGGTTGGTTGTGTTTACGGCGGCCAATTATCAACACGAGGGATATAGGCCCTATAGGGGTGAGTGCCCTCCGTGGGGGTCTTTCTAAGGGAACCTAACCCGTATTAACGCATGGAAATCCACGGTTCGAAGAAAACCAAGTAAACTCCGAACGGTTAGGCCGACGGGCGCGATTGGGTTCGAACCCAGCACCTCCCGTCTACCAGCTTCGAGAGCAGAACCTCTCGGCCACTGGTGGGGCCGGCGGAAATAAGAGACACTCTTTATTTGTTGCTATGTAGTATGTACTTCACTGCTTATAATTATAAGTCATCACTGACTCATGACGTGAGTGCAAATTATAAAGCAAGCAATGCATATATGACTAAACTTTGAAGTCGCTTTCCACGTGCTCATTAAAAGTAGCAGTCATACAGTAATATAAAATTTTTAGTTTTAAACCGTTCCGAATGCTCTCTAAAAACGTGTAGTAAAATAAAGGAAGGCAATTCACAAAAGTCATTATTAAAGATACAATCGAGTTATGCATACCTAAAACATTTTTTAATTAGATGAAAATCGTATAATAAAAAAATCAATCTGTGTCGTTGATGAATTAATTACATTTTATTTTATATCTCTCTATTCTAAAAAAAAGTAACTACCGCTGTCACCGCCGCCGGTTTTGAATTTTTTGTGACCGGAGGTCTTTCTTCGTTAATATTAAAAAAACTGTTGCATACAAAAATATGAAAATCGATAGTATTATAGAAAAATGTTTGATAAACACGCTGATGCAGACAGTTTTCAAATCGAAGAATTATTTTAAGAGATATTTAATGCCAAAGTTGGACAAAATCGTTCCATTAAAAAAGTTTTATAGGAGCAAAAACTGTACATAGGAATTTAATCATTTTTAGATCATTTTATGCGACAGAATTTCCCGGTGTGCAGATTGCAGTTAGTTTTTTTATTTGAATAATTTTTCGAGGTTTTATTTCTATTTTAAATTAAAATTTTCAGCATTTCGAGAGATATTTTTTACAAATTTTAGAAAATTGTATTAATTTAAACTGTTGCCAACTGTATAAACAGCGCAAACAGTAATGTTTGCTTCAAATTAAAAATTTATTTTACACGTGACTGTTATAAACAAAAAATATAAAAAGCAGGAACTCATTGAAAATTACGTCATAAAAACTATAGTTACACGTGAATTTTAAATGAGAAAGAATATTGTAAAATAATAAATTCAGTAACATGCGTTAGAAGTCCTAAATAGGAGAATTTACGTCATATTACACTTAAAATGGCGTACATTTACGTAAAATGAACAAAAAATAATATTGCAAAGCAGTTTTAATTTAAAAATTGCGGCAGACATTTATTTGACATTTTAAGATGATCATAATATTTCATTTCTAACAAAAGTATTTTGACGTGAATATTAAAAACAGAAAGAAAAGTTTGGTGAAAATTACGTCAGATTATAATTGTCAGATTCAAATTATAATTCAATCTTCCGAAATCTTTTTAAAGGCGATCAAATTAGCGTGCTGTTAGAGTCTGCGGTGTCTGAACGGGGGTTGACGAGCGTAGCTCGTAGGGAGCAGAGCCCCCTAGTGAAAATAAAAAAAATTTGGTAAGAGGCACAGAGGGCCAACTTGGGAGATAAAATTTCCAAACAGGGGCGCATTTTAAAGCTTTTTTGGGGAGAGTGAGCAAAGGAGCTTCAATCTTGTTATGCACATATGAGAAAAAATTGATACATTTTTATTCTAACATATATTTTTAAAATTAGCTGAAATACTCAATATTGTTAAACATGTCTATTTTAAATATATCTCGCTTTGAGAAAGTTGAAATGGAAAATAAAACTGATAATTAATAATTTCTATCCTTAGAGTGATGTCGTAATGCTAATGTTCCTGTTTTAGCCAAATTTAACAAGTTATTTTCGCTTTTGTGTATTTAATCTGACTTATAATGATTGATACATTCTTATCATATTCTTTGAAGGGGCAACTGCATCCCCCACCCTAGCCTACCCAAATGGTACTCCTGTCTGCAAAGAGCCGCACATACGTACTCACATAAAAGGGGGTATTTCTAGAAGGTATTAAAATTGATAATATTGATTAGATTCATAATTTTTAAATTACATTACGTTTGAATCACTTTATATTTTTATAACAATTTAATTAAATATTCATTTTTGAGTTTTTTCTCCATTTTTTTAACTACATTGTTAATTAGTTATTGATAAATGCCTGTGATTTGGTTGTCATCTAGTAATAAAATGCAAAAGTTGTATTATTATTTATGTTTGTTTTTGTTTGAAACTTACACACACACGCACACGCACATGCATATATATATACAGGGTGGTCATAAAAAAACTTTGCCGATATATGGAACTCTAGCGGCCAGTCCGTTTAACCGATTGTGGTGAGATTTCAGATATAGTTATTCAGAGGTATGAGCTCGGGATTCTGTGAACGGCATCAAATTGGCGCTCACGGTTACGGTTATAGGTACAGAAACTCGAAATTTTCGAATGGCAACGCCCATTTTTTTTGTTGCAAAATGCTCAGCGCATGCGAAAACCCTAAATAGCGCTCGAACGGTACGTGTATCGTAATAAAAGGACGCATTATGCACACACAAAAAACAGCTCAGCGAACGGCCAAAAACAACACGATCGGGGCGCACGGAGGAAATTTGCATATGACAGAGGCAAGATGACAATAGCAGAACGCCGTTCCACAGATAATCAGCATAGAAAACGGATTCTTGCCTCTGTCATATGCAAATTTCCTCCGTGCGCCCCGATCGTGTTGTTTTTGGCCGTTCGCTGAGCTGTTTTTCGTGCGTGCATAACGCGTCTGTCTATTTCGATACGCGTACCGTTCTAGAGCTATTTAGGGTTTTCGCATGCGCTGAGCATTTTGCGACAAATAAAATGGGCGTTGCCATTCGAAAATTTCGAGTTTCTGTACCTATAACAGTAACCGTGAGCACCAATTTGTTGCCGTTCACAGAATCCCGAGCTCATACCTTTGAATAACTATATCTGAAATCTCATCTCGATCAGTTAAACGGAACGGCCGCTAGAGTTCTATATATCGGCAAAGTTTTTTTATGACCACCCTGTATATGTATGTATGTTTTTTGTTAGAAATATGGTTCTTTATACATATAATGGATTAATAATTATATACAGTGTGCCCTCTAAAGTCCTTTGTCACTCAAAATATTTTCTGCACGGCAAGAGCTATAGTCATAAAAGTGGGGTCTAGGTATAGTAAAGTAGCCATGCGCTATTTAATGAATCCTCCTAACGGCGCATCTGGTGGAAAACTGCGGATTTAGCATTCCTTTCTCGATAATGGAAAGAGATAAGGGAGGAAAAGGGGATTTACAAAGTTGTAAAGCATCATCCATTTAGTATGAAAAGGCACCTTGTTGCAAGTAATGCGAAGAATAGAACGGTTAAAACGCGCATTTGTTTTTTTCGTGATTTCCTACACTGTGATGTGACAAAACGATCTTAGAAAGAAAAAAAACTAGTTATAACAATATACCTTTATTTGAGATGTTCACACTTCTCACCGTCAGTTGCAATGTATTTGGATCCACATTTGTCTGAAAGATAATCATTTCTTCTTCCGTTCAAGTTTCGTGACGTCACAGTGTAGGAAATCATGAAAAAAAAAAAAGCGCATTTTAACCGATCTATTCTTCGCATTCATGTCCACAAAGTGCCTTTTCGTATAAATCGATGATGCTTTACAACTTTGTAAATCACTTTTATTACCTATCTCTTTCCCTTTTCAAGGCAGGAAAACTAACTCCGCAGTTTTCCACTAGGTGGCACCGTAGTCTGTTTCATCCAGTAGCGCATGGCTACTTTAACTAGAGACTACTTTTATGACTATAGCTCTTGCCGTTCAGAAATTATTGGGGTGACAACGGAGTTTAGCGAACACACTGTATTATGTATGAATTATTTACTTAATTTTTTTTTTTGACATCTTCGTTTTCGGTTGAAACTAGGAAGAATACCAAATTCGATTTCGGTTTCTGCCTTTAAAACCTGTTTAAGGTCGAACAACAATAAAAACGGATAAATGACTGGACAGTTTGATGCAGGTTTTTAACTGTGTATTGTAGGCACATTCCCATGATTTTCCCACTAGAATCTTATGCATTTCTTCGAAATATATACTCCCTTTTTTTAGGTTCGTTCGTAAGTATATAAATACGTAGCACCATTAGTCGTCGTCTGGTCAGTTCGGCTGTCTGTCAATCTGTCTGTCTGGATGTCTGTCCGTCTGACCGCATATAACAGCGCAAAAAATACACAACCGAATAGTTTGAAATTTAATAATTGTTGCCCAATTTTGTCGAGCCATTTCAAGTTTTATGAAAATCTGATGTATAGTTCCATTACAGGGACAGTCAAAACTATTCCGTTACAAAACGGCCAATAGGAAAAAAATAGATTGAAGTGCATTTTAATGATGTTACACTCTTTCGAACATAATGAAATTGATATGCATTTATGAAGTTGACTAAAACATACATTCTGTAGAATATGCGGTGCAAAGAATATTTATTATTCAGTTACAAGGCCATACAAATGAATTCCGTTACATAATGGTATAGGAAGAAACATTGTTTGCGTCGTATTTTAATTATGTTAAATTATTTCATATATAATGAAATTGATATACGTTGCTGAAGTTTACTACAAATGACTTGCTGTATAATAGAAAGTCCATAGTATTTACAGGGACACACAAAATATTTCGTATACTATACTGCAATCCGAAGTACTGTACATTAGCGATGATTGCTGGAAGTGCATTTTTATTATGAGTTTTTAAGTTTACTTAAATTTTGCAAATTACGTTGTGTGTATGAATGCTGTAGATCATATACAGGGCTACACAAAAGACTTTGTAAGGGTTACTGAGTATGGACGGAAATAGCTTAAAGGTTGTTTTTAAATGAGTTATGCATTTTTACGGTGAACTACATTTAGTATAGTAAAATATGTTTGTAGAATGTGCATAAACTGCTATACAAGGCCACGCAGAGTATCGGATACTTGGCTGTCTATGGATGATAATGTGGTTTCAATAGTTTTAAGCATGTTTTATTCTTGAATTAATTTTAGCTAAATAGTGGCGTGTATATAAAGATAATAGTTAAAATGCAGGGCTGTACAAAAGTATTCAAGTATGTTTCCATCTATTGGTATAAATTTCTGAAAGTGAGATTTCAACCTATTATTTGTTTTTAACACATTCCAACATAGTTGAAAACTCTTTATGAATTCGGTTTGTCTGTCCATCTGGTCGTCTGCCTGTCTGGCTGCCCGAACTCGAACTTGCGTTAATATAGTTGTATTGCTCTGTAATTGATGTATGTTATTGAGATTTATTATGCCATGTTCGGTATTGAAATCAAAGTATGTAGCGTTCATATTTTATTTACAGAGACACTCAGAAGTATTCCATTACATTATGGTCTATTGGTAAATGTTGTAATTATATAAATACGTAGCACCTATAGCAGTCGTCTGGTCCGTCCGTCTGTCTGTCCGTGTGTCCGTATGTAAAAGCACAAAACTACCCAACCGAATGACTAGACATTTAATATATATAATCGTTGCAAAATTTTGTCGAGTCATTTCAAATTTTATGAAACTCAAATAAAAAAATATGATATTAATAAAAGTTTTCTTCATTCGATTAAATCCTATCATTCCTTATTAATTCAATGATATCCCATGACAGTTAATGATTCTAGGTTGCCATGGTAATTAAGTCCTATTTAAGAGGGAGTCATATTATTTCCATGTTACTTAATTTAATATATATAATCGTAATGAATTTTGTATTCATGCATTTTTGCATAAGATAGCAACAGCTATTGCACCAAGATCTGAATATTTATAAAACTAGCTATAGTACGAATGCACCTCATTTGCCACGTCTGATGTACAATTTCCAACTTGTTTTAATTTCATTCATTTTGAAATACGCTGGCGGGAAAAAAAATAACAGAACATGCATAGACATTGATGTAACTTAAAAGATTTTATAGTTGGAAATATGTAACTTGCACTAGATCTGCATTTTTTCATGCCTCACATATCTTCAACAAGCAGGGTATTCTATTTCTAGAAAAAATAAATATAAATACGAATATAGAAAATGTGATATAATATGGGATTGGTAAAAGTTTGTGTTACGTTTTACAACTGTTTAGGGGGGGGGGGGGGAATTATAAGGTTTGTGTTCACCCCTAACTAAAATGTGAGCTTTACAGCTTTACAGGTGTTACTTTCCTACTTCAATTCATTCTCCCAATTAAACGCCATTATATCGCAATACGACAAATGTTTTCACAATGACATATTATACCTTCTACACGTGATATTTTTTTCGAAATTGCATATTTCTGCGTAGCGAGGATGAGTACCATTGAAGAACGTTACAGTGTGTGTCAAAAGTTTAAGCACAACTGCAAATTTAAAAAAAAAATTTAATTATTGACTGCAAGTTACATTCCATTTCACATGAGCTGCAAATTGCAGTTTTAAAAAGATATTGCACAGAATTATGTTTTAAAATTTATCTCAAACAATAGAATTTATCAGAAGAACAACAATGAGCATGTCAAAACTTTAAGCACAGTAGTTCTTTAATCTTTAGTGAAGCAAGAATTTAAAAAAAAAAAAAATAACCCTCCAGCCGCAGGACACGCTATTTTCGCGTTCCACTGGGCTACTTTTTTAAAATTCAGATTGCTTGATTTCCACCACTTTTTTTAAAAGCGTATAATTCGGCTTATTCTCGCATTATTTAATATGTAATAAAATAAAGTGACTATTTCTACTTCAAAAAAGTGGTTAGAATCAAACAATCTTAATTTTAAAAAAGTAACCCACTGAAAAAGTTTCCCGCGTCTGGACGGTTAATATTTGAGTATTGCTCCATTCTCCTAAATAACTTTTAAATATACAGTCTTCCATCGATAAAATGAGGTTCTGTATTGTTTCGTGTCCGATTTTAAACCAGTTCTCAATGGCATCTTTTAAGTTTTAACTGGAGAATACTGCTTACCATTTGGATAAACTGGGTGTGTTTGAATACTCCGGATATTGTCTATAGGGTTTCAATCAGGGCTAATTGCCGTACATTTCAAAAACAATGACTTGTTCGACTTCAGCCACGTTGAGTTTGAGGTATGGATCGAAGCATAATCGTGTTTAAAATCCTTTTTTTTTCCAAAAATCTTTCCAACAGGGAGCAAATGATTGGCAAGTATTTCTTGATAGTTTTCATGGTTTTCACGACCACTGATGAATGCTAGGGACGTCTGACCATTGAAAAAAAATCCACCCATAACTTTACACAACCACCACCATATTTTCTGCTAAATATACTCCTGAGTTGTTTGAGCAGAGATCATGCCAATAGTATTTAAAACCATCAGGGCCGTTGAGGTTCTATTTTTTTCATCACTGAATATCACATTTAGCCACTTATCACCAGATGACATATGCTACTTGGCCCACTGTAATGTAGCTTATTCACGGTGTGGTTTCAATCATGGTAACCGAGCCATTTTACAGTTTTAGGTAGCTTTCTTTACAAAAAGCTACCTATTGCAGCCGTTCGGAGGAAAGCGATTTCAAAAAATTTTGGCATATTTTCATCGATCATGACCCCCAGACCCCGAAACCACCCTCCGTTCAAAATTGATATATATATATATATATATATATATATATATCAATATATATATATATATATATATATATATATATCTGACCTATGTCACACTGTAACTCTCGTATTTATGAACCGATTTAGATATAAATCGGTGTGTACATAGTACATACCAATGTCTCGACCGAGTTCGTTGGCCAGCTTCATCCGCCATTTTGTTTCAAAATGGCGGCCATTTAAAAATTTTAAAAAAATTTAAAATTTGAAATGTGGTACCAAAAAATTGAAAATTAAAACATATTTTTTTCTTATGTATTTGACCTTCATACAAAGACTCCGTAGCAGTTTTTGTTTCGTCTATATCTTAAAAAATGGCTGAGTTATAGCATTTTGAATTTCTAGCGACGTTGACATTTTGAAACGTCCTGAATTTTGTCACGCGATAAAAGGCGTATTTATGAACCGATTTGGATGTAACTTCGTTTATGCATAGTACAGACCAATGTCTCGACCGAGTTCGTTGGCCAGCTTCATCCGCCATTTTGTTTAAAAATGGCGGCCATTTAAAATTTTAAGAAAAATTTAAATTTGAAATGTGGTACCAAAAAATTGAAAATTGAAAAAATATTTTTTTCTTATGTGTTTGACCTCGATAAAAAGATTCGGGAGCAGTTTTTGTTTCGTCTATATCTTAAAAAATGGCTGAGTCATAGCATTTTGAATTTCTAGTGTGGCTGACATTTTGAAACTTCCTGAATTTTGTCACGCGATAAAAGGCGTATTTATGAACCGATTTTGATGTAACTTCGTTTATACATAGTACAGACCAATGTCTCGACCGAGTTCGTTGGCCAGCTTCATCCGCCATTTTGTTTAAAAATGGCGGCCATTTAAAATTTTAAGAAAAATTTAAATTTGAAATGTGGTACCAAAAAATTGAAAATTGAAAAAAATATTTTTTTCTTATGTGTTTGACCCCGATAAAAATATTCGGGAGCAGTTTTTGTTTCGTCTATATCTTAAAAAATGGCTGAGTTATAGCATTTTGAATTTCTAGTGTGGCTGACATTTTGAAACTTCCTGAATTTTGTCACGCGATAAAAGGCGTATTTATGAACCGATTTGGATGTAACTTCGTTTATACATAGTACAGACCAATGTCTCGACCGAGTTCGTTGGCCAGCTTCATCCGCCATTTTGTTTAAAAATGGCGGCCATTTAAAATTTTAAGAAAAAATTAAATTTGAAATGTGGTACCAAAAAATTGAAAATTGAAAAAAATATTTTTTTCTTATGTGTTTGACCCCGATAAAAATATTCGGGAGCAGTTTTTGTTTCGTCTATATCTTAAAAAATGGCTGAGTTATAGCATTTTGAATTTCTAGTGTGGCTGACATTTTGAAACGCCCTGATTTTTCCACGTTATAACAGACGTATTTATGAACCGATTTGGATGTACTTTGGTGTGTACATAGTACATACAAATAACTCAACAGAGTTCGTTGGCCAGCTTCATCCGCCATCTTGTTTCAAAATGGCGGCCATTTAAAGAAATTTTTAAAAAAATTAAATTTAAAATGAGATACCAAAAAATTGGAAAATGAAAAAGAGTTTTTTTGTATGTGTTTGACCTTAATACAAAGATTCCGGAACAGGTTTTGTTTCGTCTATATCTAAAAAAATGGCTGAGTTATAACATTTTGAATTTCTATTGTGGCTGACATTTTAAAACGACCTGATTTTTGTCACGCGATAACAGGCGTATTTATGAACCGATTTGAATGTAACTTGGTCTGTACATAGTACATACCAGTGTCTCGACCGAGTTCGTTGGCCAGTTTCATTCGCCTTCTTGTTTCAAAAGGGTTGCCATTTAAAAAAAATGTAATTTAAAATTTAAAATGAGGTATTAAAAAATTGGAATATGAAAAAGATTTTTTTTTATGTGTTTGGCCTTGATACAATGATTCTGGAGCAGTTTTTGTTTCTGAAAATTTGTTCTTTTGTTTATATCTGAAAAAGTGGTTGAATTATAGCACTTTGAATTTCTATCATGGCAAACACTTTGAAACGATTACCTTGCGATACCACACGTATTCGCCTATTTCGATGGAAGAAGGCATGTGGATAGTATACATCAATATCTCGACCAAGTTTGCTGGCCAGCTTCATGAGCCATCTTGTTTCAAAATGGCGGCCATTAAATTAAAAAATATATATATTTAGAGTGAGGTGCAAAAAAATTAGAAATTGAAAAAGGTTTTTTTCTTAAGTATTTGACCTTTATATAAGGATTCAGGAGCGTTTTTTGTTTGTCTTTATCTTAAAAAATGGATCAGATATAGCAGTTTCAATTTCTAACGTGGGTGACATTTTGAAAAATCTGATTTTTTGCATGCGACAGCACTCGTATATATCAACCGATTCCGATGTGAGTGAGCATGTGCACAGCAATTACTAAGGTCTCGACCAAGTTCACTGGTTAGCCTCATCCACCATGTTGTCTTAAAATGGCAGGAACTTTATGAAATCGCCGAATTTGGCAGCCAAATATAAGTTACTTTAAATAAAAGCAGCTTGGATAAAGCTGACTAATTTCGCGAAATTCTCATTCATAATGATTTAGTATTGATAAAAATTAGTATTGAATCTCCTACATTCGGTTTCCACTAAATTGAGCTTCGTGTGTTTGAATAATATAAGTTGGCTTTTTTAAAATAAGGAATATGAAAGCTACCTCTTCCTCCCGGCACTGGCCGGAAGGACTTTTTGATGTATGTTGATTTCAAAAATCTTCCATGAACAATTTTCCTCGATATTTGTCCTCCAACTATACATTTTATTTGCGAAAGAGAATAATTACTTGTTAAAACCAAGTTTCTTCTGCGACTGTCTTCGCGGAAAGTGGTCACTCGGAGCCTTCCTGAACGAGATTTTTGCTTAAAATCGTCAGCAGTAGCCAAAACATGATGAATTCCTCGTTTTGATCTTTTAAATGCACTTACAATTGAATCGGTCATTTAAAAAACCACATAAGTCACAGGACTTTTCAGAAATTAATAAAAAACTGTACTATTCACAAGTAAACAAAATTTTATGGATTTTTTGGGGCTGATTATAGAGTTTGGGCTTTAAACTTAGTAAAATTCGAATAATTCTTATAATTCATGAATAATTAAAAAAAGAATAACAGAAAAACTGTTCCTGACTTATTTTGTTTTAGCAAGAAACAGGGTTAGGTTGTATTTAATTTGAACAAAACAGTGATATTACACATAGTTTTAATCAAAATTAATGAAGATAACATATAGGAATATTTTTATGTTTTAATATCATTATGGTGCGTAATCATATTCTTCATCATTCTCAATTGGATTATCTTCACAATTTTCAATTGTCCATCTAAATATGCTTTGATAAAATGACACATGCTCTTCCAGAATGCTGACCTAAACTCTTTTTAAATAGTCTAAATTTTACTGTTAATTGACACTTTCGATGTATAGGTTTTGGCTCATGGAAGTGACACAGGGGTTGAAAGTTTTTTCATCAAGATAAAGGAATCATTAATGGATCCATCAATAAATTCCTCGGCTATGATAGTGCCTTTTTTATCAGAATCATGGTGAAAACTCTCGTATGTCGAAAGAGAAAATGTTTTTTTTTTTAGAACACTTTTCCCGTACGATTCTGTTGGCAAACATGTTTTTTTTTTTTATAGAGTCGGCTACCATTTCTTGACGTGCAAAGAAGCTATTGCATGCAAAAATCCCTTAAGTCGCTGACTTATGTCGTTCGCGTAGTGAACGAAAGTTAGAAGGTATTGTTTGAAGAGGAAGGAATACACTGACTTATGTGGTGATTACCCATATCATAGCTTTACCTTTAAGGAAGACTTTGCGACAAAAAATGTATATTTAGAAAAAACTTGACTTAAGTGGTTTTTGAAATGACCTATTCAATTTCAGAAACGGTCTTATGTTTTGCTATGTTACTCCAGATTTTTAAAATCTCCGCATGTGAAAATTCTTTCGATTTGTAGTAATGCAAAAACAACAACTTTTTGCTTCTTATACACCCAGGAATCATCAGCGTGTGCAACTGCTTGCGTCTTTTGTAAAATTTGTATAAAGACAATTTTGAGCTAAAAATTTTGACACAATCATTTTTGTTCCATTCTTAAGCTCCGTAGTTTGAAATAAAACTTAAAACACAATTTTATTGAATATTTTGTTATAGTCAAAGAGCCGACAGCACAAAAACCTATGTTATTAAGCACAAGAAAAAGCATTTATTGTGTGGGAGAGTAGAAGTAGGGGAATCTAATGATCCATGTCTGCCGGAAGTGAAGTGGAGCATAAGCCAAAAATTTGTACCACCAGTGGTTGACTCGTAGGTTTATCCTACAACGTGTTTGTCCTACAACTATCTTCCATGTTTTCATACCTTTGTTTGTAGGACAAACACAATGATAAACCTACGAGTCAACCACTGGTGGTATTAATTTTTGGCGTATGCTTTGGATCATTAGGTTCCCCTACTTCTACACTTCCATAAAATAAACGTTTTTTTCTTGTGCTTGATAACATAGGTTTTTGTGCTGTCGGCTCTTGGACTATTAGGACTGAAATTATTAACACATACAAATGAGAAATTGAAATGAAGTGAATATTTAAATTTTTATGTTAAACTTGTAGTTGTGCTTAAACTATTGACACGCACTGTATAAAGTTGACATTGAGCTACAATCCTACTACCTTTCATCGGACTTCATTTAATATAATAAACATAGATTACCTTTTTATAGCTGTTCCTTCAAATTTTTAACAACAATGAATTTTAAAATGTCAAAATTTTCTTATTTCCTTATTTCTTTATGAAATTTATTGTTTTTCTTTTAAAATATAACGCTTGGACATCGTATTAGAAAATTTAAAACTCAAACCCTTAAACTGAACAATAAAAACAAAGTATCAAACATGAGGACCTTTGATTAGCCTTAAATTTTTATCTTTTTCTGAAACTTTTTTTCTCATACACATATTCCATCATCTCCGAGAACACTGACCTTAATCACAGTACAGTTTTTAATCTAACACTTTTTTACAATGTTGAAGAGCGTAAATACAAATTTACAGAGAAACTGATAAGATCAAAGACTTAAAAAATGCTGATATCTCCATTTCAACGGTTTTTTATGAATATATATATTCTCGAGACAAATCCAAAGTTTGCACCATTTCAAAAATTAAGGACTGTGTACAAATTGAAAAGAAATAAAAGGGTATGACAAAATTATCATGCTCTTAAAATCTTTACACCCCGTGAAAAAGAATTAATCTGTAAAGTTTTGATATATTTAAAAGATTGGTTTTAAAATTTGAAATTTGAAAATATATATTTTCTCTTTTGAAGATAAAAAATAGTCTAATTATGACCTATTTCTTCTTAAAAGTATCGAGGATATTTGTGAGAATATTATATAACAAAGTACATAACTATATTACCATAATTATAATATATTCGTGATACACATAACGAATTAATTAAATGTTAAACTTAACTTAAACAGAAAGTTTGCGTTCTTTGAAATATGAAAAACTTTATACAAAATGAAAAGAAATGAAAGGATTTAGTAAAAGTATCTCATTCTTCATTTTTTTATAACTCGCGAATAAATGGATAATTAGATTGATTTTAGAGTAATTTTTTGAAATTGGTAAATAAATCACATGAAATGTAATTTTCCGACTGGACTAAATGTGCACGGGACAAGATTCGAACTAGGGATTTCTTGGCTGAAGCTGCCAATGCTCTGCCAATGCTCTGCCAATACTCTGCCAATTGAGATATCCGGACGACATTTTTCGCTCAGTTGGAAAATTGCAACTCAAATGGATAATTGTTTAAAATTTTGATTAACCCTTTAACAGTTTTATATTTTTGACGCAATAAAATAAAAATAGGGAAGGAACACCAGTTTTTCTATGCTAAAATATTTGGCCTATAAAATAAAAAAAAAATGGTCTGTCCATTAATAAAACGAAAATTTCACTTAAAATTTACTGGCATTCAAAAGCTTTTATTAACGAAGCAAGCAAACTCTTCTTGCCCGAGCGGCGTTTGGGCAAAACTGTTAAGGGGGTTAAAAGAAATGATGATAAAATTTTAATGTTTAGATTCTAAATTATCAACTTTTATCTTACAAACTTTCTCAATTTAAAAGCATGAAGATTTCGATTAGAATATTATTTTAATTGAACATACCTAATTAAATGTTACGTTTGAATAATTTTTTACACTATAAAATTATTGATTTATCAAATATTTCCGTTATATTTTGTGACAGAGTGTCATATTAATAACAATAATGTAAATTTTGTTTATTAATAGAGACACTTTCCTACTAATAATGAAATCTATATTTTTCTCATTTTCGAAGTTTATATTGAATTTCGTTAATTGTGTTATAAAAAAAAATGCCTTTCATTATTTTTTAAGTTTGTTTATTTTAATTTTTTAAGTACTTTTGATTAAATATATTTATATATTTTTTAAATTATTATCATCGAAAAGGGATCTTTTAATATTTAAATAAATTTTTGGAGCTATCTTATGACAGTAACTTTATGACAGTTCTAAAATAACACCATGGATCCCAATAACGTTCATTTTCAGAACTAAATTTTATGGAAAATGAAATGCAAATTACACTATGTTCATATCGCTTCGCATCTAATTTCAGGTGTCTGTATTCAGCGAAGCTTGTTATTACTCGGAAAAGTCTACATTTTGCATGAGGTTATTAAAAAAATTAACATTTGACGATAAATAGAAAATTTGTTCAAAGAATATTTTTCTTGTTGTTAAGACACGAATTTATTCTTATATGTATAGTATATATATTTATTTTATAATATTGGCCTTCCTTGATAAGAAATATTTCCTAATATTGGGATGTTTATATTTTTCCCATGTTCGTGCAATATTGGCTTGAAATATTTATCCAAGCTAAAGCCAATAAAATCAATATAGTAAATAAAAAATTATCGTTGGTAATATATTAAAAGAAAGTTAATATTGGCTAAAAATTGCCCAACATTGGCACAATGTCAGCATTTTTATATTTAAACACAATTTCATGCCAAATGAATGCCATATAGCTAGTTACTAGAGATGCTTAGTGTGTGCAGTCTTTGTTAAGTATTGTGATATAAGTTGGTTTAACATTATTCATTCAAAGAAGCAAACGTAGACTAGTAATACATTTTCTATTTTTCATGTAATCTTTATAATTCATTGTATGGATATGCAGAAGTAAGATGTTTTATTTATGCGTTTCATTTAACAACTAATATATAGCAAATGTACATTGAAAAGGCTTAACTCTTTCGCGACAAGCGTCTTTTATACTCCATTTAATTTTGGCTCCAGTTTTTAGCAGGAAAGTTTTTTCTTATTTAATCACTGAAAATCTGAAATGAGATAAGACGATTTTTTTTTTTTTTTTTTTTTTTTTGAAAACCAGTATTTTTTAAGAAAGATATTTGTGGTAGGTTTTCGCAACAATTGCAAGTAAAGCGAGTTTCCATGTAAGATTCTACGAAATGTATAAAGGAGATTTTTCTTTTAAAAAAAGTGGTGTTCAAAAAACTGACCGAATGAAAGCTCTGACTATTAATTTTCAAATTCAAGGATTTCATGCACCCTAAACTGCGCGTATATGCGCCGCACTTCGAAAGTGTTTAAGAGACCAGAAAACATAAAGTGCTTCGAATTTTCGTTCCAAATTTGTGCTAAAAAATAAAGCAGGATTATACAATTTCAAGTACGTAAATTTATACAGTTTCACAATAAATAAACCCCAAATCAAAGCCTTCAATTTCTAGATAAACAATGCTGGGCATTATGTGTGTAAATCTTTTTTTCAGTATTTCACAGAATGTACTTTTTGCACATTTATACAGGTGTCCCTAAACTCATGGCACATACGTTAGGTGGTGATAGAACACAACTAGACAAGCACAAATCACCAAAAAATCCATGGTCGGAACGCAAGCCGTAAAGCGCTAGAGGGCGCCTCTCAGCGACCGCAATAAAAAGGCTGTTCACCGCAGCTGTCTTCATTCGTTCTGTAGATTATCAATGAGATGGATGCGCACTCAAATCAGGAGAAGGCCAAGATGCATTACATGTAGGGAGCGGTAGACGGCAATGCAAGGGAAGCCCAAAGGTTGTATCAATCAACGGGCCGGCCCGCTCACCCGATTTGTCATGTCTGGACGTTTTCTTCTGGGGTCACATGAAAAGCCTCATCTACGATGCTGGTGCCACAGATTCCGTCGAAGACCTTGTTTCCCAGATATCCGTAGCTGCTGTCACATACGAGAGATGCCTGGTGTTTTCGCCAACGTACGGCGGTCACTCCAGCCTGCGTTACTGTTGGCGGCTGTAATTTTGAGCAGTTGCTATGATGGGGGACGTACGTGTTGCTTACTTTCATTTTGTTGAATAAAATGTTTTTCTCCGTATTAACGGTTTCCTTTCATTCCATCGCTGTCTATCATCTTTCTCCTCATTAAGTGCCCCAGTATGTTTCACGCTCTAGCTTTTTACGACTTGCGTTCCGACCATGGATTGTATGGTGATTTGTGCTTGTCTAGTTGTATACTATCACCCCCTAACGTATGTACCATGAGTTCAGGGACACTTTGTATGCACTTTACTTAAAATCTGTTAAAGCTATAGAGTTCAAAATTTCCTATTACTATAACTAATATGTTTCTACGAAACAATCAAAAATTATTATATTACAGAAATATGCATGAAAAAAATTAATATAATCGGGTGCGGTTAAGAGGCGATCCCGCTTTATACGCGGATTTTTTTCTCAGCCCCTTGAACATTGCCCATACGACTAATGTAAACAAATTCCCGTTTAATACGCGAACGGTTATTACGCGGGAGACAACAAATCTCACTTAAGACGCGAATTCATAGACACACTTATGAATTTGTTCGTTCTTGTCCAGTGTTGCCAATTGAGCGCATTTTTTTAATTCAAATATCTACCACTATTTCCCATTAGTAATATCCGCTTAATTTAATGACAGGTGACTATTAATTTTTGGAAATAGTAATAGATAATGTAATAGAAATCCACTAAACTAACCCTGCTGATTAAATAAGACGAATATTACTAATCGAAAATATTAGTAGATGCTTGAACAAAAAGCCCCGCTAAATTTGTAAATAACGAAAAAAATAGCAGATGTTGAACCAAGACCTGAGCAAAAAAGAAAATAAAAGTACTAAAACTTATAAAGACTCGACATATGTGACTGATTTTGTGTATTTCTTTTATATTTTCTATGTTTTGTTTACTTTTCGCCTTGCTGATAACATTTTCTTTTTTTTTTTTCGCAAAGAGTGACGTAGATAGTTTTTTCTTATTATATATATAAAAAAAAAATTAGGACTAGTTATAATGGTACTTATTAATAAATGTATTAAATATGATTTTAATGACTGCGTTGTACTGCAAAGATTTGATATTTTTGGTTTGTGTTAAATAAATTAGGTTAGCATGAAAAATATTTTTGTTGTTTTATTTTTGGTTGTAACGATTTAATTGACAATAAGGTTATATTTTCAATCCATATTTATTCCTAGTTATTATTCTGTCGGTTCTACAAAAACAAACAATGAGTTTAAACATGTGCACAGTTATCCAGGGTGTATAATTACAGCGGTTACAAACTTTCAGGACAGATAGAATACACCTAACAATGAGAAATCACATAGCAATGCATGGTCAGAAACCTTTCCTGGCGCGGAAGTGACGACACAAAACACAAGAAAGGTAGGACACGATCAGGGTCAACAAACATGTTTGTTGTTCTTAGTGCTGCAAAAATGCCGGGACGCTAATATCCGAACCCTCAAGCATAGAAACACCTTGGCGAAAGACGGAGTGTGCCAAATGATTTTGAGAGAAAAGCGCTTTGCGCGCGTGCTCTCGTTGACATCGACATTACTGACAATGCATTTCAATTCCTGTTAATTCAAAGGTTATTCTGTTTTCAAAAAGTCTTTTCCATTACTTAGAAATGGAGATTTAACGTTTAAAAAATTTATTACTCTTATAAGAATGATGACAACCATTCAGATTTGTGGAAATTTATAATTTGTTCGCCTCTAATAAATGTTTTAAAATGATTTATACCATTGACACACATGTAAAGTGGAAATGGATATTTTAAAAACAAGTACAAATTGGTAAACCTGAATCCATTTATTTAAAAATATTAATGATCGATGAATGCTGCTACTCAATGAAAAAAGTAATCTATCTTTGGTACTAACAATGTACTGTGTTAATAAACACTGAATTTATCAAAATCTTTTTAATGAATGGCGATAAAAATACGTAAGCATTTCTTTTTTAATTGGAAAATGGGGTCATCAAAAATCCGTTTTATTTAATTATTTCTTTAATAAATTATCTACATTCATCTTAAATCAGTCTGATTATTAAACTGAAAAATTGAAAACATTAAATCAATATTTAACTTTCATTAAAAGCACCCCCAAACCCCTCCCCCCCAAAAAAAAAATTAAATTAAAAATAAATAAATTGCTCTGAAAATTCAACATCTAAATTGCACTTGCAATGCTTCCATGTTAGGATGGTAAACCATTCAGCATCAAATCAAACTGCTATTAGATGCTTGTTAAAGGTAAAGAAATGTAATTTATGATAGAATTTCTAAACCTAAGCTTATATTTTAAATGTATGGACTTGAACTGAAAAATAGGGAGTAAAAAAATATGTTACTACAAAAATATAAAAACAACAGTTAAACTTCAGCCTTTTTTTTCAGTAAACACAAAAAAGAGCCATATAACGAGGGGTTATTTTTGTACATATTTATGCATAATAATACAGTGCATGTATTTATTTATTATCCTTACATGTACAGTTATTGCACTGGGACATCAATGTTTACTCATATATTTATCAATAGTTTCATCTACCTAACTTTTCGACGCACTCTTGCAGCGCTTAATATTTCTACAAACTTGAAGAGCATCAGAGAAAAAAACTTTAAGTGCTTACATGAGGTAACTGGGTGTAGAATAGCTTTTTATGAAAAAAAATAAATATTCATAATAGTTAAACAATTAAAATACTCAAAAGTACACAGAATGTCAGAGGTCTATTCGTAATTTCATGATAGTGATATAATAATTTTATATATTTCATTAATGGGATCTTAAATAAATCATTACTGTGAAATAGAAACCCAATTACAGTTATTTTTTGACAAAATGAACAACTACAGTATAAGGTCATCCTTATTATAAATTATATAATATGAAAGTTATGATATCCAAGAATTTCACCAGATTTACATATGTAAATTAGGAGTGTGAAATATTCATTTGTACACCACGTTTGGAAAACGTTTTATAGGGAATCTAAAAAGTCATCCATATTTGAAAGGGGGGGGGCAGCTGAAATATCAATTATAATCATTGAATTTTTCAAAAATTTGAGGATAGTACTTTCTTTAAAACAGCACTTGATGACCAAATGAAGAGGAATAACATTTATATCACAAAAAGGGTTCTTATTTTGTACCATAATGTGTAGAACATTTAAACATTAAATTATATGATGATATATTTATGCAAAAGATTTTCAATGTTTTATTATTAGCTATGTTCTATTATATTGGGGACTCATAAGACATTTATCAAGATAAGACCCATTTATAAATTTCAAAATATCGTTTCAAAAATTGCGATCTATTAATTTTGTTAATAATTCATAATATGTAGTATTATAAGGGGTTTAAGATAAGGTACCTTTTGAAGTATTAATTTCATGGTTAATGACAAGCTCTAAAAAAGAAACTTTCGATAGTAAAAAGCATTTTAAATAATTAGAATTATTTTTTTCTATTTATATTTTATGAAGTTTATTATTTATTACGTGTGCATTGAAATTACTTCAAAATTATCATAAAAAGCCGAACAAATTAATAAATTACAAGTTAATAAAAATAAATTTTCAGTGAAACTTTTAAATTCTTTCTTGCTCACACAAAGTTTTACTACAGAGGGAAAAAATCATAACAAATTCATATCTTAAACATTTTATGATTCCCCGTTTTTTAAAAACATGCAATATTAAACTATTTTTTGGTGATTAATAATCAAAACTCTGACCTGACATGAGAAAACTAAATAGATAAAGGAATATAAATAATATTAAATTACCGTATTTTATGGAAGAAACGCCGCGGCGTTTACGACTTTAAAAGTTAAATTTTTGTCAAGTGCGGCGTTTACACCATGTGATGCGTATACGATTTTTTTTTTCGTGCGCATAAAATTGGGATAAAGTAAAAATTCCTTAAGACTGTTCTCAAGTCCCTGCTCAACAACGTAAAACTTTCTGACTTCTCCGATAAGAAAAACTGTGACATTTCCGATGATGATACCAACCAATATAGGTGGACCAAAAACATTTACAACTCTTTCACTCAGATATTGTCGACTCAGATTTTGAGGGCTTCGAATAAAAACTAAAAAAAAAAGGACGAAAGGGAATGCAACGTAAAAAGCGTGCTCTGTTGCGCCGACCACTTAAAAAAATGTGGAGCGCCTAAAGAGAGAGGTCCGCGTACCACGCTCTGGATGGTTTTAATACGAATTGAGGTCTCTTTAATTAAAAAATTACATAAAAATATTAAAAAACTTGATTTAAATATTATAAATAAAACTTTAGAATTTCAAGTTATTAAAAATGAGGCACCTTACTCTGTTCAGAAACCTTTGATTAAAGTTAGGTCAATAAGACACTGTCGACAAAAGTAGCATTCTTACAGGTGCGGCATTTACAACGGGTGCGGCGTTTCTTCCATAAAATACGGTATTATAAGCTGCAGAAGTATCCTAATTAAATAAGACCCACACAGTTATTTGTTTATTTGGTGCGAAATCATTTTACTTTCACGAGATTAAAGTCTTAATTGTCAATATCAGGATTTTACTGATATCTTATCTTAAACTGCATCATGCAGTCATTCAAAACAATACATCATATCTAAAAAGTATAACACGCCGAACTGAAAATAATGCAGCTAGGCACGCGCGGAAAACGCTCTTCTTCCAAAATCATTTGGCACTCTCCGTCTTTCGCCAAAGTGTTTCTATGCTTGAGCGTTCGGATATTAGCTGCCGGGACAATGCTGGAAATTGCTGAAGAACTTGTTGCACGCATTGTGGCAGCTGCTTGGGAACTCGGAACGCTCCCGATATTTTCGAGAAGATTAGATCGTCTATACGTCGAAGATGTGCTTCCATGCATCATGGCCCGGGGTCGTAATTTCGAACACCTAGTTTGATGACGATCGTTGTTTCTTTAACGTTCTTTTTTGTTAGTTTTTTGCTGTACTAGGGATAATAAACATGTTTTTTCCTCTTATTCATGTTCTGTCTTTCTTTTGATTCGTGCCGTCTCTAAAGAGTTTCTGACAATGCATTGCTATGGGATTTCCCATCGTCTAGTGGTACTCTATCTACCCTGAAAGCTTGTAACCTCTGTACTGATACTCCCTGTATTTTAATCTAAGTATGCGTAAAAGATACAACTTTCGACCGTAAATGTATGAACTAAAGCTCTGAAGTTTGTTTAGACTATTAAGATGCGTAAATAATCCCAGTTCCTACCGCATTATTACAATCACATTTAATAGGCGATCCCGCTTAATACGCTACTTTTGTTCATCCCTTTAAAAACGTCTTTACCGGGTACGACTGCATTTTCTATGATTTGCCGAATGTTTCAGTATTTTTTTTTATTATTCTCTTTTTGACATTAGGATTTATTGTCAATCATCGACCACTGTTGCATGTAGGAGAGATGTCTTCAGTTAGGACTTTTGAAGGGATACTAAACGAAATATGTTTCCCGGTTAAGAAAACCTTGTACAGTCACCCTGCTCAAACCAGGTGGCTTCCAAACCCTCAAACAAAGGCCTATGCTTCTCATTTTGTGACCTGCATGCTAACCACAAGGCTGAAGGTGCACCGTTTTTATATATAAAAAAAATGCTTCGTATTATTTTTAAATGATATGCATGTAAAATTTAAAGAAGTCATTTGAAATATTTTTTTTAGGTAAGTATCTGACTTGTAGTAATAAATATTTAAGAAAAATTAAATTCTTCCAATAAATAACATTATGCGTGCAGCAAATATTTGTTTCCTATCTATAAACTAAAATATAGGGGAAATGGTATTATACATGTGAACAATATCCGTTTCATTTAATTAACATCAGATAAAAAAAAATTAAAAAAATGTAAATAGTGGTTTTTAATATCAACTATTGTAATTTTTTCAAAGATTTTTATCTGGTGTTCATAAAATAAAATGGACGTTGTTCACATGCGCGCCACCTTTCCCCTTACCTTATTTTAAATAGAAACAAGTTAACTTGTATATCTGTCTATAAACATATTACATGGTTATAAGCATCATACTAAATCTCCTTCGTATTTATTGGCAAACTGTCGCCGGTACCATTAAGATATGTTTTATTTTCTAATTTTGGGCAATTTGATAATCGAGCTTCATTGATTCTAAACTATTTCTCGGGTCACAGTTGTTATCACGTTGCATGTAATTTAAATATCTATGAAGCTTTTAGCTATCTATGTATTTAGGTAACTATAAAACTTATAAAGAGTAGAAAATTTATTATTCAAGATGAATAAAAATGAATTAAAATAATTATTAAATAGGTTTTTTTAAGAGGTTTCTTTAATGCAATGACGCAGTTTATTTTTCATGTTCAGAGTGATAACAAATAAACGGTCAAGTGCGAGTATTTCTCGTGCACAAAGGATTCCGTACAAGAATACGTATGTAAATTAGTAAGTGTATTATTAAAAAAATACCGCTGCTAAAAGAATAATAAGACTTTGTAAAAACTATGCAACGTAGGGTTGGGTATAGCTGTATAGTATACAGGGTGCAAAGAAAAGTCCCTTTAACCTGAAAATTCTTGCAAACGGAGAGAGCTACAGCTATACAAGGGAGCTAACGGTGCACTTAAGCGACTACGCCGGACATAATGCAAACGACAGCAGCACCCTTAGTGGCGAAATTTGTTATATAGCCATTGCAAATCGAAAACGAAAAGAGGTAGAGCAAATTTTCCAATTAGAAAGATTTAGAGCATCAATTAATTAGTACGAAACGACATTTGGTTCACACGGATAAGATAAATCGTCGCCTGCATACCCAAAAATGTCCAAAATCGATGAGCGATGATTCTACTTTGCCTATTCACATTCCGGAAATGTAGCAGTGCACAATTGCAGATTGTGACGTTGTACTGTGCTGTAATGTCTGTAAAGATTTAATTTCGAATGCATTTAAAATTTTAGAATAACCCTTTAAGGGCCAGAAGAATTCTGTTTGTAAACTGATGAAATAATTGGCTAACACCAAAATATTCAAACAATTAAAACAAAACCCCGCTAATTTGCACTTTCATAACAAAAGCAAAATTTTATTAAAATATTCTTGGTGCCATTTGTCACTTTTGGAATTAAAATTAGGTGGCTAGACCGTCTAGCCACCGCCCTTGAAAGGGCGGTGGCAATACGACAATCTATGTTGTCGTATTGAAGAGGCTTGCAATAAACGTTCCATGCTGAGAAATGTCCATGCAGAATTACTCTCACGAATACAAACGTGTATCGTGAGCAGTGGCGAACTTTACAAACATACTGAATATTAACTTTTTATCACTGTGAGACAGTTTGTCTTTATTCTTTGCGTGATGTTATCAAAATGTATTGAAATAAGTACGTATTTATAGCATAAATTGTTCGTATTTCTTTATACTTCTGACTGTATCATTCAAACGTTTACACAAAATGGAGTGCATCGATTTCGGACATTTTTGGGAAAACAGGCGAAGATTTATCTTATCCATGTAAACCAAATGTCGTATTATATTAATTAATTAAAACGCGTCTATCTGGAAATTTTGCTCTACCTCTTTTCGTTCTCGATTTGCAGTGGCTATCTTCCAAATTTAGGGGGCGCTGCTGTCGTTTTCATTAAATCGTTCGTAGTCCCTTTATTATACCGTTCCCTCACTTGCATAGCTGTAGCTCTCTCCGTTCACAAGTATTTTCAGGTTAAATGGACATTCCTTTGCACCCTGTATACTAGAAAAGCATAAATGGATGTACCATGAAAGTTCAAAGATATATGGTACCTAAATAATAGCAAATATAGCTATTCTGTATATTTGTTATTCCATATAGGTTTTTAGTTAACCTTTAAAGACATAGTAGGTATATTGAGAGAGCCACTCAATGGAAACTAGTCGCGAATCCCATAGTATTTATGTGATTAATTCTCATTAAATTAGTCTGTTTTTAACAATTTGACGTCTATTGTTTTTATACTGCTACTGGGCATTGCATTACATAAATATATCCTTAAAATTTGTTATCTAGGCTTTAAAAGCCGATGGAGCATAGAGTACGCCGTCCCTGTCATTATGTATGTCAAAACCGTCCGTGTCATTATGTATGTCAAAAACGTCCGTGTTTTAAGGGTTAATATCTCGGCTAAATACCGACGATTTTTTTCGAATTCATGATCAACAATGCTTTCATACTTCTGCTACGACAGGTACCTCCAGCTCTGCTCAACACTTTTGCTGAAGCCCGTAAATCGAAATTTGAATGTAACGGAAAAATGCAATTTTCTCAAATACTATGTGACCTAGGGTAATCGCTATAATTTTCCTGCAAGGTTCAAATTAATGTCTACTACCTCTAATTTTTTCATAATTTTAGTTTCAATAGATTTGGAATTATATGGGGGGGGGGGGACATATTTTTGCACTACATTTTCCACCATAACTTTGAAAATATAATACCTAAAATTAAATGAAATATATTTTTGATTTCAGCGTTACGAAAGATTTCACACGATACCCCACACGATGTACAAAGAAAAGATTTTTTTTTCAAGTAACTTAATTATCCCCTCTACATTTTTCCTAAATATACTTATGAATATTTATTAATCTGTAAATATGTGGGTCAATAGTCTTTATTACTTCCCCCAATTTGAACTTTTCACGTTGCATAGCTTGAGAGTAAAAGGGCTGTGACAGACAGACACAGGAGTGATCTTATAATGGTTCCGTTTTTACTTTTTAATTACGGAACCCTAAAAATCACGTGTATGTTTTTATTTACATAACGTTGTCCTGTAAAATTCGTTAATGTCACTCATGCAAAAAATCAAAAGTAGAAGAATGATTGGATGGTTCGTTTTATTTGATGATTTATTTATTTTCAGTGGATGATTTATTTATTTCTATACATATGTTACATTTTCCTCAGTCACATTTTACTATAAAATAAGGAGGTATTTTATTGCTTATGACATATATAGACAGGAACGTTATTATTTTACATGCTCCTTATCTAGAAATATGGTAGTAAGAAAAATTTGCCCAAGATTTTGCACAGAATAATGCAAAAATTGCCACAGGTTAAAAAGTAAATTCATACGCCAATAACCGAATTTTATTTTTATTTTTTTTAAGAATTGTTTTCCAAAATTCTTATAGTTAAACATTTATGTTGAAGCTCCAAATTTAATGAAACATTGGGATTAAATTAGGTATATTTTCAATAAATAAATATGAATATTTCCTTTTTCTGTTTATATTAAATTGCTGATATTTTCGATGTAAGTGCGATATTTCGGTAAAATTAATTGTCGTTATTTCAAAACTAAATCAACAAATATAATATTGTGTGCAATATAATTTATTTTGCTATTATGTTACTTTGGCTTAAAATAACTTCATGTATTTCATTTTCCCCCATATATAACATATGCATGGGAGGCATGCAAAGGAAATTCGACTCACGTTAAGCTAATTTTAGGTAGCTTTCTTTACAAAAAAGCTACCTATTGCAGCCGTTCGGAGGAAAGCGATTTCAAAAAATTTTGGTATATTTTCATCGATCATGACCCCCAGACCCCTAAACCACCCTCCGTTCAAAATTGATATATATATATATATATATATATATATATATCTATATATATATATATATATATATCTGACCTATGTCACACTGTAACTCCCGTAATTATGAACCGATTTCGATGAAATTTGGTGTGTACATAGTACATACTAATGTCTCGACCGAGTTCGTTGGCCAGCTTCATCCGCCATTTTGTTTCAAAATGGCGGCCATTTAAAATTTTTCAAAAATTTTAAAACTTGAAATGTGGTACCAAAAAATTAAAAATGGAAAAATATTTTTTTCTTATGTATTTGACCTTTATACAAAGATTCCGGAGCAGTTTTTGTTTCGTCTATATCTTAAAAAATGGCTGAGTTATAGCATTTTGAATTTCTAGCATGGCTGACATTTTGAAACGTCCTGAAGTTTGTCACGCGAGAAAAGGCGTATTTATGAACCGATTTGGATGTAATTCAGTGTGTACATAGTATATACCAATCTCTCGACCGAGTTCGTTGGCCAGCTTCATCCGCCATTTTGTTTCAAAATGGCGGCCATTTAAAATTTTTTTAAAAATTTAAAAATTGAAATGTGGTACCAAAAAATTGAAAATGGAAAAATATTTTTTCTTATGTATTTAAACTTTATACAAAGATTTCGGAGCAGTTTTTGTTTCGTCTATATCTTAAAAAATGGCTGAGTTATAGCATTTTGAATTTCTAGCGTGGCTGACATTTTGAAACGTCCTGAATTTTGTCACGCGATAAAAGGCGTATTTATGAACCGATTTGGATGTAATTCAGTGTGTACATAGTACATACCAATGTCTCGACCGGGTTCGTTGGTCAGCTTCATCCGCCATCTTGTTTAAAAATGGTGGCCATTTAAATTTTTAAGAAAAATTTAAATTTGAAATGTGGTACCAAAAAATTAAAAATTGAAAAAATATTTTCTTCTTATGTGTTTGACCTTGATAAAAAGATTCGGGAGCAGTTTTTGTTTCGTCTATATCTTAAGAAATGGCTGAGTTATAGCATTTTGAATTTCTAGCGTGGCTGACATTTTGAAACGTCCTGATTTTTCTCACGTAATAACAGGCGTATTTATGAACCGACTTGGATGTACCTTGGTGTGTACATAGTACATACAAATATCTCGACCGAGTTCGTCGGCCGGCTTCATCCGCCATCTTGTTTCAAAATGGCGGCCATAAAAAAAATTAAAAAATAAAAAAAATTTAAATGAGATACCAAAAAAATTGGAAAGTGAAAAAGATTTTTTTGTATGTGTTTGACCTTAATACAAAGATTCCGGAACAGTTTTTCTTTCGTCTATATCTAAAAAAAATGGCTGAGTAATAGCATTTTGAATTTCTCTTGTGGCTGACATTTTAAAACGACCTGATTTTTGTCACGCGACAACAGGCGTAATTATGAACCTATTTGGATGTAACTTGGTCTGTACATAGTACATACCAATGTCTCGACCGAGTTCCTTGGCCAACTTCATTCGCCATCTTGTTTCAAAAGGGATGCCATTAAAAAAAAATTAAATTTAAAATTCAAAATGAGGTATTAAACAATTGGAAAATGAAAAAGATTTTTTTATGTGTTTGACCTTGATACAAAGATTCCGGAGCAGTTTTTGTTTCTGAAAATTTGTTCTTTTGTTTATATCTTAAAAAATGGTTGATTTATAGCACTTTGAATTTCTAGTATGGCTAACATTTTGAAACGATCTTGTATTTGTCACGCGATAACACACGTATTCGCCTATTTCGATGTAAGAAGGCATGTGGATAGTATACATCAACACCTCGACCAAGTTCGCTGGCCAGATTCATCAGCCATCTTGTTTCAAAATGGCGACCATTAAATTAAAAAATATATATATATATTTAAAGTGAGGTGCAAAAAAATTAGAAATTGAAAAAGGTTTCTTTCTTAAGTATTTGACCTTGATATAAGGATTCAGGAGCATTTTTTGTTTGTCTTTACCTTAAAAAATGGCTCAGATATAGCAGTTTCAATTTCTATTGTGGGTGACATTTTGAAAAATCTGATTTTTTGCATGCGACAGCACTCCTATATATTAACCGATTCCGATGTGAGTGAGCATGTGCACAGCAATTACTAAGGTCTCGACCGAGTTCTCTGCTTAGCCTCATCCACCATGTTGTCTTGAAATGACAGGCACTTTAAGAAATTGCCGAATTTGGCAGCCAAATATATGTTACTTCAAAGAAAAGCAGCTTGGATAAAGCTGACTAATTTCTCGAAATTCTCATTCATTATATTGATAAAAATTTGTATTGAATCTCCTATATTCGGTTTCCACTAAATTGAGCTTCGTGTGTTTGAATGATATAATTTGGCTTTTTTTAAATAAGGATTATGAAAGCTACCTCTTCCTCCCGGCACTGGCCGGAAGGACTTTTTAACATTGAAACGGAATAGCTTGAAAACAAAATAAGATGCAACGAATACTTGACCTTCTGAAAGGAGATAAATAGCAACATATTTATTTTAGATACTTGTTACGCACGATCAGAGCTTCCAACCAATAATTCAAAGCTGTTTTTAGCTACTGCCTCTCCAGAAGGAGCTTGCTGTCTTCATGAAACCAGCATTTATATTTTGAATAAGTATAAAACGTATACTAGTGATTTTTCATACGTGACAAATGTTATGAATTAGCTTGGGTCACGAGTTTTAGATAACATTCAGTTTTTTGTAGAAAGACGAAACCAATGGGATATTTACATTTATTGAAAAAAATTACCAATCACTGTCTCTGAAAAAATACACAAAAATTAATCCATCACGTCAAAGATTAAAAATACATATGTATATATATATGTTATATAAATGTACCGTATCATCTAAGGTTAAATAATGGAAAACTAATTTCTTCCAACTACAGGAACTCTCTATATAAATGAGTAAATTTTAGGGGAATAATTTTAGAACTTTCTTCATTAGGCGAAGTATACGTATGATCGCCGCAAATGTAGAAATGAAGTCTAAAAAATTGTTGGGCTACATTAGTATATTTAAGATCTATCACCTATACTTCACCTAACAAAGCGAGCCATACAATTATTATTATCTAATATATTATTTCATTTTGTGGGGCCTTTAAGAAGGTGCAGTTTAAGTATTTAAAGTTCCTTCTCAAAACAATTAATTTTTCGGTTTTGAAATAATATTCTGTGATGCAACAAAAGGTTGGCTATGTTTAAAAGTGACTAGGAGTGGCATATGCCACGTGCCGCGAGGTTCAAAGGGTTCATAAATGTGTTGAACTACTCAAGAGAACGATACGAGTTTTGAGAATTTATCATTGTCACTGGTTAAAATGATCGAAAATTATTATAAATTTCATTACATAAAAATGCTAATACGAGTAATTTTAGCCGAAAAACAAGCAAATTTCTCTGTACTTATTACAGAAATAAGGGTAATGAAAAATAAGGCTAAATGAAAAGAACACTAAAATCTACAAAAATCGTCGTATAAAACTGTAGATTTAAAAGTGCAGATTGCAGTGGTGGAAAATTGGTGCAGAGGAGGAGCCTATTGGCACCACTAATATTTTATAGTATTCTTCACTTTAACTCAGAAATTCTATCATTAGATAAGCCGAAAAATACTACTAAAATTTAGTGATGTCAATAGGCTCCTCCTCTGCGCCAATTTTCCACCACTGAGATTCTGTACTATGAATTTCTGTGCGCTAATTAGGATTTGAGGGTCGTCTACATATTTTAAAACGTACAAGCTCTGATTTTTCAAATAGTAAAGCCTACTTTTGACACTATATTGGCGTTCCTCAGATCAAGGCAGACCAGAAAATTATATAGTTTATATACTTTTTCTTCATTTTTTCCTAGCATTATTAAGATAATATTTTGGTGGTTTATCAATAAATTTCGAAAAAAAAATATTAAGGACTTGTAAGGAGAAGTACTAGGACTATTCAATTACTTAACAAATTTGTTTAGTAATTTTAAATATATATTGAATGCATGTTATACGAAAGAAAAAAAAAATATTTTTTTTTCTATAGACTTCCTAAGATTTTCTTTTCCGTACACATCAACGGCAACGTGAAAAATTTCTCAAAAAACAGTCGAAAAGTAAAATTTATCTATATGGTGAAAATTGAATAGGATAACTCCGGGAGAGTCGCCGCATACGGGATAGATGCCGCACCCCTTGTATTTCTTGTAATTATCGATAGATGGTCGTCAAACGCACAGTATAGGTGCGCAATGAGATTATTTTCACCAGTGTATAGCGTGGATCCCATTTCGATGTTTAATTGTAGAAATACAATACTTAATTTGACGTAAGTGCATGATTTCACTGTCTAAACTTTTAAACACGTTATGTTTAAATACTTTTCATACACTAATTACTAAATGCATGCATGATTTCGAAGTCAAAACTAAGTGTAGCGTTTGTATAGAGTACTGTGTGTATGGTTACGCCATTCCCCTTAGCGATGGCAGGTAACTGTGATGGCCGACGTCTGCACCATGCAAAAGGGGATACATGCCGCACAGCTATTGCGGTATACATGCCGCAGTTTCTTTTATACGGGATGATTAAGTGTTACTAACTTTTCGTTTTCTTTTTGCACAGACTAACCATGTTAGGCATGTTATCAAGTTTACTAAAACCAAAGGAGAAAAAAGGGTAAAATAAAAAGTAAGAAGTGCAAGAAAGATGCAAGTCAAGATGACAATAATGAAAAATTGGATTACGCGTAACGCAGACGTTCTTTGCAAACTACTACAAAAAATAGAAAGTGTAATTGGCTTCGTTGCATCATGTTTTTAAATGTAGTTACATAAAGACTGTACTTTTTCGACACTTTTTCTGTAGATTGTAGTTGAAAAAACAGGTCTCTTAACCCATTTGGGACCATAATTGCATATAAGCACCTTCATAAAGAGCTTACAAAATTTGTTTCTGGCACCAGTAAAAAAGAAAAGTAATATTTGCTTTGTTTAATTAGAGCATTTTCATGATTACTTAAGTAAAGGTAACTTCTTTTTAAAAAGTGGTACCAACTGAATAAAACTTGTGTAAAAGCCACCGGTTCCGAAAGGGTTAACAAATAGATTCTGTAAACACAATGTCACTTTCTTTCTTTTCCCTTTCTAATACATTGATGTTACGTTGTTGCTGAAATAACAATTAAAATTTAATGTAAAAAAATAAGTCGATAATTTTAATAGTGAAAGTAGGCAACAATTTTTAATTTGAATCTACTAATATGTTTCGTTGAACTCATTTAGTTTCATTTTGTCATTACATCGTTAATTATAGTCCAGATATGAATATTTTTTTTTATATTTTTATTTATAATTTCATTCTGTTCTTATTACAAGCGCGGTATAACTATCGCACAAGTGAGGCGTCTCAACCTGAATGTATGGGTGATGCGCCGCAGTGTAATGTTTTAGAAAAAAAAATTTAAAAAAAAAATTATAATATGTTTTGAATTTTTTTGTCGCAGTACACGCGTCATTAAATAGCACAGCAGCATTAATTTTACGTCCAGCATGGGACTTTATACACAAATTCAAAAAAATGTCCGGCATAAATCCCGGAATTACCCTATGCCGTAAACTGACATCGTAATGTTTTTGACGACTGTGGGTCGTTTTATACAAAACATAATGTAAGTCATATTATTATTTTTATTGATTAAAGTATATTTTTGAATCGAAAAAATGCCTGGGAATGCACGGTTATTTATTTTATCTCATTAAAAATAAGGCATTTCAATTGGATGATTTTTAAGGATGATATTAGCTAAAGTTTACGTGCATTTAACATTGACATTTTCAAATGTGATCCCTTTTTTTAACTCTATAGAGTTAGATGAGGGCTCTAATATGTTGTCAAAAATAGATTTTACTATTTGAAACATCAAAACTGATTAACTTTTCATTATGTAAATGAAATCAAATCCTAATTGGTGTGCATAGTGTTTTATAGTAAACGTTATTACCAATCGACTGGTGCTTTAACATTTTTATACGATATTTTTTACCGAATTAGTACGGGGGTATCCTTTTTTTTTTCATGACTGTACTAAAGGTCCTCTGTATTTCTGTACTTGCAACACTTGAACAGTTTCATTAATATTCGAAAGTATACTACAAGAAACTTTTGTTGTTGCATTAAATCACATAAAGTTAATCTACATCTCACTGGATAATAACTTGCAATTTTATCTTTCAAAAAACAGTATTACCAGTATTTATTCACTTCATAAATGCAAAGAAAGTCCAGTTTTAACTATTTTTATTAACGTAACAATCAAGAATGCAATGCTTGGGGCTTTAGAAATCAGTTTTCCATCGATTTCAATGCATTTTACGTCACTGAATGGATTAGAAACTTTTATATGATAATCAAACAAATTTTGTTATTTTGGAACTATTTTTATTAAATTATTATTTATCACTAGTTTTGTGAATTTTTTTTCAACATTACTTATAATGATTTAAAAATTACATCGTTAGTAAAAATATAGAAAAAAAAAGGTTCTTCCAATTATTATGTCCCTTCAAGAGGACGGAGAGAATTCTACAATGTTTGAGAGCCCTAAACGTGTCGGGTTGCACCTAACTCGAATTCAAAAATTTTGCGTAAAATCAACCTGAAACCTGACAAAAAGTACTATTCGACCCAAAAACGACCCTAACCCAAAATATTAAAACTCTAACCCTACCCAAACCCGAAGTGAAAGAAAATTAACCCCTATTTCAATATAATTATGAAAAAGGAGTCTACCATTACATCTCTAATATCCATTTCATATTTTTGTATAAATCTTTTTTTAAATATTTTTGAACATATATACACCCATGAATATCTCATATATAATTTTTTATTTGAAAAATATTCAAGATTTTCTGTTGAAAAATCGGGACAACCCCAAACCAATCCAAAAGAGTGAAAACTCAACCCGAACTCGAAACATTTGAAATCAAAACGAACTTCAACCAAAAAAAAAAAAAAAAAAAAAAAAAAAAAAAAATAGCTTCAACCAAACGCCAACTGATCTGATTCAAGTAAAATCAGTCTACTTGACATGATGCAGGACTCTAGTCGTGATATGAAATCTAAATTCTGGCAACAATTCAGTAGGCATTGCTGCAAAGCAGCATTAAAAAGTTCATAAAAATATTTGTATTTTTACTCAACTTGTATTAGAACCATATTAGATCTTCCCGGTTTTATTGTACTCATTTCATTTGCTATAAGACAGAAGATAACTTTTTATTTGCATAAAACTATTAACGTTCAACGGTCGCATCGAAAACACAAAAGCATTTATTAAGTATGATGTATTTGTTTATTTTAAAACAAATTTGTCCCTACTTCAACACAGATGTATATAAAGTTCATATATATTTATATTAAATCAATTTGTTGCAGCAACTGATAAAAGAATGTGAGAATTGTAGATTACTAAAATTATTTAAAATTCGTAAAAAAATTAGAAAATAAGAATATACGAATTGCAAAGCTATTTTAATTAAAATATGCCCGGAATTAACAGTTTTAAAAAATGGAATGTCACAACATGCGGGGAGGGGTGACAGAATCAAGTGTAACAACGTGTGACATAGGGAAGGGAGGGGTCAAAAAGCCACGAATGGAATAATAAGTTGACGGCCCCAAAGAAAGAGAAATTGAGTGTCTTCACTTATAGATATTGAGATTTTTCTGAATAGAAAATTTTCTTGACGCTTCTTTGAACAATTGAAAAATCTATCATTTATTGCATCAACTACTTACCTATTGTTAGAATAGGGAAGACAATAGTCGAGCGTTGTCTCACTTAGTTTCCCACCATAAATGAATGAGAAAAACAATCATTTTAATTTGTTTTTACGTTCGTAGATTTCTAACTTGACAAAGTGAAACCTTTAGCACTTATCGTAAATAGAATTTTTCTGAAAGTGGGTATTAAATAAATTTTATTACAGTTTGATGTTAGTGTTATTTTAAAATGTCGTTGAAGCATGAGAGGCTAAATATATTCTGAATTTAAGTGTGATATTTTAAAAGAAGTTATTGGAATGGAAAATAAATCAAAAGTTAGAACTGAAAGAAGTCTAAGTAAAATACTACTTACTTGACGCGTATCCATCTGACATTAAATGTTATTCATTAATTTGTAGATGCAGCTGTTTTGGCACTAAATTATAAAAAAAGAAAAAATACTTTATTTTTCAGAAAATATCAGAAAAAATACTTTTAATTTTTTCAAACATTTTTAAAAAAGTGTTCTTATGTGTTTGGCTTCTTTCAATTTGTCTGTTTCCATCTGTGATTTTCCGTAAAAAGAAAAAAATATATATTTGCAGGATTTAAATTGAGGTAGCATATTTATTTAACTTTTTGCGTAGATGATCAAATCAATTAACTTTCTACTATTTTATATTGTCTATGTTTTGAACGCATGAAATATAAAAGAAAAATTCACGAATCACAAGAACAGTTACTTTAAAGTTTAAAAATAAGAAAAGACCCAGTCTCTTATTTTGCCATCATTTATGAAGCATTGACACGGGAAATGTCAATAAAGTAATTGGCTATATTAGGCCTAATTGGAATATTCTACAGATTATATGTTTGAAGTATTAACCATAATGTTTTTGAAGAAGCTAGTCATAAAGAATTGTAAAATTGTGTTTAACGGAATAAATCAAAGCTTGTATGATTTCTGCATTCTGGTGTCATTTGAATATTCCAATAAATTAGCGTTTTGCGTACCATCTTCCTATATATATTCCAAGTCTTTTCTTGATTTCTTCAATCATTTTCATTCCTTTTATTTTTTATTTTTTTTCTTTGGGATTAAGATGGCAACACTAAACATTATTGCTATTAATCCAGTTCTAATTTACATTTTCCCTTTCTCACACCAGATGGCAGCACAGTTATGGGTTTCACTCAGATGCTCAACTGTAGATCACATGTTAAAATAGTCTTAACATCGTTTTCCATGCAGATATGCAGTATTTTTGATTCTTAGCATGTCATTCAGGCATTGTGCTCTAATAATTTTTAATATCCTGTATGAGGTGTATCTTTCTTTGGATCTCTTAGCTTTTTATTATCTATTTTCTGTAATTTTGCGTTATAAGGAGCTAAATTTTGTCATTTTAGGCTTAATGCCGACAAAATTGGGTGAAATAACGCATCTTCTATGAATGAACTCACAAGCTCCTCTGACGATTCTGTGAGTCATTCATAGTTTCTTATTTTACATACTAGTTTCCTATGTTCATTTCTAAATCATCTTTAGAACTTTATCAATTTCTTCATATATTTGTGATTTCAATTTATTATATATATGTATATATACACTAGTGTGGAAAAATTAAGGACAAAACAGATAAATTGGCATAAAAACCGAACAAGACAACAAAACGGACTGTTTAGACGGTTTTAACTTGTTCCTTGTTTTCCCATCTTGAAGATCTTATGGTATGATTTTGATCCATTTGAAAAAGTTCTGCACGACGTTACACTAGATAAAACACCTCGACCTTAATTTTTACACACCGGTACATATATATATATCAAATGTGAATCATAAACATCGAAACAATAGCCTATTTCCTTAAATATTGTCTCTAGACACATATTTCAAATTTCAAAGTTTCATAAAAGGTATAAAATTTGATGAGATAAGTTGCAACTGCATGGGGGTCTATTTCAGAAAACATGAAAACTAAATTTTTATACGGCCCCCTTAGGGCAAAATTTCCAATTAGGAAAATTTTTCTTATCGATCCCTGAATTAAACACAAAAAATGCCATCTTGATATCTTCAAAACTCACAGAGATATTCCAATTTAAATAATTCGTCAGGTTTTAAGTGATTAGACACAAATTGATATGTGTGTAATTCAAGAAATATTGTTACTTTAAGCGGTCCGGGAAACATGTAAAAAATATATTTAGCGAGTTAGAATTCCGATTGTTTTGTGATGTTTAGCCGTATAATTTGCAAACAAAATAACTTAAAATTTCTCATGAAGTTTTGAAAATCTTTTTAAATCATTATTTTTTTTAAGGTGGGGTAGATTAAAATCGTTATAACTCGAAACATTATTTGTCGAATGTCAAAATTTTTTCTTATAATTTAAGAGGAAAATATAATTTTAATTTTGTTTCAGGATTTTTTTAAATATTAATTTTAAAAACATTAAAAATATTAAAAATATAAATTTAAAAAATGATGTAACTTATTATAAAAATAAGTCATATTTTCAAAATTAAATATTTTTTACAAATTTACCGAAAAGAAAATTAATGCAAAATAATAAAAAAAGACATGTTCCAAGTTTGCCCCATTTTTCGTTAACAATTCTTGAGTTATAACAATTTAAAGATGAAAATGGTGAAAAAAATCCATCATGCAGAAAAACACATTTAAAGTTTGAAACATAGATTCGGCCCTAATAAATGGTTAAAAGTTTAAAAAAAAAATGCAAGTGATGAAGTAATTTATCCCTGTAGCGTAAACTTTCAATTCAGTTTAACTTTTGCCCTTTTCACCTTCTTTAATATCTCTACTATTTAAATGTCCGTCAGTTGATTTAAAACAAGGCTTTTTCTAACATGCCGACTTAGAGTTTTTCCATAATTTTAGCCCTCAACACAACTTCATATTTTATATCTTTCGGGAAAGCCGTTAACAAAAGTCTGTATTCTGTTGCCCGGAACGTTTGAAAGTTTGGCTTCATCTTGCTAGCCCAGCCCACGGATCAAGATCGGGCCATTTTTTTTCAAGACACACGGGGCGGGCTGGGTTGGGCTGGGCTGGGCCTAGTCTAGTCTTCATACCGAACCGGGACTGGTTCTTAGGTCTACACGGGTCGAAAGTTTCAGTCCCGGTCTCGACCTAACCCGTATTAAAATCATTGTCTTTGAGTGATCTGATCCGTGCAAAAATCAGTAAAATTTGACTCAGCCCAAAACTTTTTGCAAAAAATGCATACTTTTTTAAATCGCTATTATTTTACAATTAAACTTTAAAACTTAAAATCTTTAAAGGGATAGTAGGTTTCTTGGCAATGAAATTAAAATACAGTAAAACCTGTGAAGAAAACCTGCCTCTGAGGGAATCCTGCCTTAAACGAAAAAGTGTGTTCATCCATGCAAAATGAATAGAACGATACCTGAGACAAGAATAGAATGCATTTACACCTGCTAAGAAGGAAACTTGTCTATAACGAATTTTTTACTTTTCTGTGTGATTCGGTTTTAGAAGATTTTACAGTATAGCATTTTTCAAACACTCCAAAACATGGAATATGGATTAACGACATTAATTATAAGTGAAACATTTAAATACAAATAGAGATTCATTAAAAAATTAATACCACAGCCTAGGGCGCTTCTTTAAAAATGAAGATTATAAACATGAAAAAAAAAGGGGGAGTAAAATAAGTATTTTCGGTCAGAACTTTTCGTACGTAACAATTTTTAACCATATCGACGTAAAAAACAATGTTTTGTAGAAATTCAGTCAGGCCGGGGTGGTTCGGGTTGAGATTTTAACTTTTTTCCAGGCCTGGCCGAACTTTTTTTCTATGGTTCGGTCCGGACACAAGCCTGGATAATTCGGTTCGTGCAGACTTCTAAAGCAAACATCTATCATATTTTGAAAGCAAGTTTAACGTAAAATCTAAACGCTGCTATTTTATGTCCAAATGAGGGGAAATCGACTTTTAATAACGTACAATTTGTGGATGATCCCTGTCTTGCATCCAAAATGCATCACTAACTCGTCGCTCAGAGGGATGGTTAACACTAGAACGGCGGGAAAATTTTACCTACTAGAACGGCGGGAAGGGGTCATTTTGACACCTCGATGAAAATACTGAAATAACAACGCTTAAACTATTTTAAATGCCTTACATTGGCAAAAATATGTAATTTCCGTGTATTTCATAATTTACATTTAATATTACTCGATAATTTATTGAATTTTAGAAGTACTGTATATGTAACGCCTACATGGCGATTAATTGGACCATACTATAACTACTCAAATAACTCATTAATTTGATATAAAAATCGATTTAAAATTAATGTTTTCACAAATTAAAACTAATGTTAACTAAAATAAAACACAATTTATACAATAATATATATATATATATATATATATTTCATCTAACTTATTCGCAGAATGATTCACTCTCTAAATCCATAAATGAGAAATTTGTTCTGCTGTTTCCGTTATTTCATTATAAGTGTAGCTGAATGGTTAATATGTTAAGCATTCTGTTTCAATTTTATTTAATGCTTATAATACTCCAAATTGTGCACACGTATTAGGAATTAATTCAGTTGCAACCAAAAAAAGCAATTTTTCCAGTACATTTTCTGCACACAACTTTGAAACATGGTGCGCAAAATTCTTGAGATTTGTTTCCATTGTATGTCTGTACTTGACATTTTTTATCTTCATATCTATTTTATTTTCGTGTTTTTTTTTTTTTTTCTGAAGACTCAGAAAAGATCTTTGGGATTTTGAAACCATAACATCCATTCTGAACACATCCCCTAAATTTAATAGAAAATCTCTTCTACTGATAGGCTTTCCTGTTACACTTTTATAAATTATCCAGGTGTTTAAATCTGCATGATCCAAAATATTGAAAAAGATATGTACAGGCCTTCGTCTAGAAACCGATTTCACGGAGTATTTTCGGCACATCTGATCATGGATATCCACACCATACTTCGTTGCGTTGTAATATTTTATTGAATCGGGCAACTTCTTGAGACCGTCTTCAGTTTTTACAGTAGAACTTTTTTTCTTCTTTTGGCTTGGTAGATGGTAAGTGTCATATTATCACATTCCACTATCTTCGATGAATAAAGAGTACTGCGCATATTTTTCAATGATATAGGAAATTCTCTTCTGTTCTTTTTCATTGTGCAACCAAACTTGTATTTTTAGCTTTTAACATTTCTGCTAATTTGATGCTAGTAAAATAGCTATCTGTCGTAATATTCCTCCCTTCGTTTAGATGAGGATCTGTTAATTTCATGACAACATTTTCCCATAAACGTAATTAAGGATTAGCTGTTTTATCTTTTTCTAGATAAACAAATTCATTCAAGAGGTATTTAGTATCAACGTCAACAGATCACCAAAATTTTATTCCAAATTTATCCGATTTATTTGGCATATATTGCGTAAATTTATATCTATATTGAGATGGGAACAATTGTTCATCGACTGTAATATTTTGTCCTGGTCGGTAGCATGTTTTGCAATTTTCAATAAATTTATTCCACATTTCAGATGCAAGAGCAAATTTATCAGTCTGTAGTTTGATAGATCTCGTTGTCTTTTCATCAAACTTAAAAAATCTTTTTCTTTCTTTCAATCTATCTCTTGAGATAGTTTCTTTGCAAAATAGTATTCCTCATGCCTTGAACGACAATGAATAAAAGTCTAAACCCTTTTTTTTATTGCTCCTCGAACATATAGTATAGCAACAAAAGCAGCTTTGAGTACAAAATGTATTTTACTAAAAGGGTCTAAATGACCCCCGTCCGCCGTTCTAGGAATACAAGTCAATATTTCAAAAACTAACAAATCTAGAAAGCTGAATTTTTTTTCAGAAATATATGTTATCTATTTAGGAAAAGTCAAAAAATTTCAAATGATTTCGACCAAGCAAACAAAAGTAATCAACGGGCGAAAGTACGCAGGTGTCAAAATGACCCCTCCCGCCGTTCTAGTGTTAAGTGGTGTAGGTCACGAATTTTGGATTTTAATATCTCTGAAAGTTTTTCAGATACTGAGATGAAATTTTTTTTGTTTAATTCGGGAATGGATAAGGAAAATTTTTATTAATTATAAATTTTACCCTACGGGGTCCGCATAAAAATTTAGTTTTCGTATTTTCTGAAATAGACCGCACATGGAGTTGTAACTTATCTCATCAAATTTTGCACTTTTTTATGAAACTTTGTTATTGGAAGTATGTATCTAGGGGCAATATTTAAGGAAATAGGTTATTGTTTCGATGTTTATGAATCACACTGTATACGGTCTATAATCAGTTCCCTAAACATATCTATAATATATATAAATATATATATACATATAATCATCGGAAACTTTGTTTATGCCAGCTGGCATTGAATATAGAACGAAAAAATTGGTTTGTCTTGTGAATGTACCTTTACTATTGGAAACCTTAGATATGATTGCAAATCATATACAGGGTATATCTGAAAAAATGAGCAAAAGTTTACCGGGTTATAGAATGCAGCTGTACGAGCAAATTTCGTCATAGAATGTAGGGTCGGAACGCAAGTGATGATAAGTTAAAAGGTAGTTTTCCAGTCACAGGGCGATGGATTGGTCGAGGTTGTCCCATAGCTTGGCCACCAAGATCGCCGGATCTCTCGTGTTTGGACTTTTTACTGTGGGGCCATATGAAAAGCCTAATCTACGAGTGCTCAATTGGAACCGACATGGATCTAGTCGCCAGGATTGACGTTATTGCCGACAATATTCCAGAAATGCCTGGTTTCTGCGCAAATGTGCGTCAGTTCATATCCCACAGGTATGAAGCGTGCATTACAGCTGGCGGAAGGTCTTTTGAGCAATTTCTTTGAGCATGTACATCAATTACATTCCTGCTAATAAAATGTTTTCTGAAGTATCTCCTCCCATTCTAGTGCTAATTCTTTAACTGCGACGGTGGAAAACTACCTTTTAACTTCTCACTACTTGCATTCCGATCATGCATTCTATGACGAAATTTGCTCGTATAGTTGCATTCTATCACCCAGTAAAGTTTTGTCCCCTTTTTCAGATACACCCTGTATATGGAGTTACTGTTTCAGTTGTATTTTTAGAATGTCATATTATTTTCCAGCAACATATAACATTTTTGAGCTGTAAATATAATTTTTCGACTTTAACCGATAATAATTCTTGAATTTCATATTTATTGACTGTAATTCATATTTATTGACTGTAATTTCGCAATGTCATTAACATAAATTGGTCTTCTGTGAGATATTTTTATGATGATTCTATTCTTGATTTATAATTTTACAAATTCAAATTTTCCGAATTCTACCATCTTTGAGAAAAAGACAATAATTCAAATCTGATTTTGAAAACTTTCTTTATAGGTTTGTTTTTGTATTAAAACTTTAAAATTCATTGTTGTCTGTACGCAACTGTTCTTTATTTTTTCAGTCATGCTATTTGTATGTGTTCGTGTTAATGAACTATCAACCTATTATTGGCAAATATTATTGAAAAAATATTATTTTGAGCTGTGAAATGAATTCTTATGCCTGTGTAAATCTAGAAAGAATGAAGACCACTATTTTTTTTAAATAATTTTATTTATAAGTAAAATTATTAATATCCGTTAATTTTATTCAGAGTATACTGTGCACTATGAAAAAATTGCAGCAACTTCTCCTGGTGTAGAAAAGATGTACACAAAAATTCATAATTCTGGTAACATTTCCGTCATCTACAGAAACTTTCAAGAGTAGAGCCAATTTAGAAACCTGAGATTTGAACGATCGTCTTTTACCAGATTTATGGAAAGTACAGTGATGCAACAGAGTAGCACCACAAAATTTTATTAGTCTAATTTCAAGACATAATTTCTGTGATTTTTGAAGGCGAAGAATACTATTAAAATCTAGTGGTGACAGTCGTCTAGCTGCTGCGCCACTGTTCCATCACTGAAAGAACAAATACCGTTATATATTTTAAAAAAATCAGTAAAATTAAAAAAATCTATTATTTTCTGAAGTTTAGGATTGATCTTTTTCCAAATTTCTTTAAAAAGACAGTGAAAAGGTTTCCGGAATGATATTTCACTAAGATTTTACACAGAAGTTTTGCAAATATTTCTATGATACAAGGACAATGTTATGCTGTTTTTACAGTCAACAGAACAAAACTTATTCCAACCTCCAAATATATAATGAATTGTCTAATAAATGGGATACATGTTTTTCACCAACATTTTACCATTATTTCCATAATTGTTAAGAAGATCTATCTACATCAAAGGTCTTTCTTTTAACACCCCAAAATTATTCAGAAAAATTACTAAAAACATGAAATTTAAATAAATGAATAACTACGAACACCAATAAATTCAAGAATATATTTCGGCCCATAATATATTTGACGGTATTTTGAAAATTTCTCTAAACCAACCAAATGTGTAAAATCGATTATTTTGAAAATGAGAGGATTCCAGATTTTCTTTTTGTATTTTTTAAAGAAGGTGGTGTGTCGTATGTATCTTCTTTGTGTTCAACAAGTTAAGAAATGCAAATCTATAGAAGTTGATAAGCACATATAGAATAAGGGAGTGCTCTGTGTGTGAATATGAATAAAGTATCGGAGAATTTTCGTAGCAGTTCTTCCCAGAGTCATGCATAGGTTCGGGTTACCCGCTTTTACCCGAGCTCGATGCGACCCGCGGTTTGGGTCGGGTCAGGTTGGCACTAAGTTTTTCCGTTGTGGTTCGGGTTCAGTGGGATTGAATTGACTTCAACTTTTTTGTTGTGGGTCGGGTTGGCTTTCATTGTTTCGGGTTCGGGTCGGTTTTGGGTTGGCTTTTTGACTCTTGCAGGTCGCGTTCGAGTTGACCCGATTTTTTAAAAGAATCTTCAAAATATTTTTTATTGTTCAAAGTCTACATAACCACAGATCAAAGTTTCACAAAAGCAAAATGCGTGCCTGTCTGTTTTGTCTTGCCATTTAGAATTCGTTTCTGGGAGTTATTATAAACATACTTTTTCTACTACTGGTACAATAAGGATTATAACGAATGCTTCGAAGCAGTGCAGATGCTTTGCTGAATAGTTACAATTCTAATGTTCTTGTCTTGATACTTCTAACATTTTTATGACAAAAAACAACTGTGTAGAAGACAGGAAGGATCATTTTAACGTTTTGCAGCGTATTGTATTTTTAAACTACTATAGAAATATAATGCAGTTTGTTATTTCGAAGACTCGTGAAAGGATGACTAATACTTCTAGAGCTCCCGTTGAAAATGTATAAAGTGAATAATTTAATTGTGATATACAGGATGCGCTATATTATCCGGGAAAATTTTCAAAATAATAACTGTTGATGATGATGATAAACTAACGGCAGAATGTCAATTATGTAAAACAAGTTGTACCGTTATAAATGGAACTTCGGAAGCGGCAACTAATTTTAAAACATATTACAAGATTAGATTTTTAGTTTTATACCATTGCATATCGATTGAAACATTATTTTTTCTACTTTCTTTGTTTTCATTGTTATAAAGTTGGGGTATAATTTATCATACCGGTTGTATTATTTAATTTAGGTTGAATTTTATTATATTAATACCGATAAAGAAAATTCGGAATAACAGATTGTGTCTATTCAGTGATCCCGAGGAGTCCGCTACTTAGAGGTTTTACTATATTTGAATATTAAAGAATTTAGATTTGTTCATTCTTCTAACATAAAAATGGTATTAGATGTACAACTGTAGATTATTTTCCATAATGACATTAAAAAGCGAGTTACTTTTCTTGCATTGTGGGTTCGGGATTGAAATATTGCAGGTTCGGGTCGGGTGCGGGTTCAAATACCTCGGTTTCGGTATTACAAACGTTGGGAAAACGTTAATGCGATCTCTTTAGTATTTCTGGTAATCGCTTCTGGTGGTAATGAAACGTTTTTCGGAATTGAAATTAACTATAAGATTATACGGAATTTTTTTTTGGAAACTTCTGTACTGTATCAGTCAAATTTTTTGCATTTTTTGACAGTCTAAAGAAATGAAAACTTATTACAAAATCAAAATCAAATATACAATGAATGGTCAAATAAATATGATACATGTTTTTCATCGCAAATTTACTATTGATTTCGTAAGAGGTTACAAAATCTATGGACACCAAAGCACTTTATTTTAACACTGAGATATTAATCATAAAAACTACTAGTTAAAAAAATACGAAATTATATGAATAAATGTTTAACTAAGGACAGCATGTATTGCATTGAAATTCAGGTAATTTTATCATGTCGTCTAAACCTATCAAATTTGTAAAATGGATACTTTTGCATAGCCGCCAACTTTTATGCCGTTTTGATACCACTAAAATTTAATAGAAATTGCTACTTTAACTATTTACAAATTTCGGTGATTAAATAAGTAAACATTCACTGTCACATTTTAGTGGTGAGAAAAAAGCGGTAAACGTTCACAGCTATGCTTTTGTCAAAATCAAATGCATATTGAATTGTCAAATAAATTCGATACATGGTTCAACCTCAAATTTATCATTGCTTTTGTAATAGTCAATGGAATCTATTGACATTAAAGTACTTTTTTTAATACTCAGTATTACTCATCAAAACTGCCAGTTTAACCCCTTGAAGGGCGGTTATTCATTTTTGGACCGCTTAATTTTAAACTCTAAATACCACATTGACATCAGAATTTTTGGAATGAATTTTTTTTTTTTAAGTATGTGCAGAAAAGCTTTTACTTATTTTCAAATAGATTTGTTTGCAAATTCTGGTGCCATTCAATCATTTCAGCATTTTACGAAGAGAAGTACGTTGCCCCAGAAAGGGTTAAACCACAGAATTATTTACATAACTGTTTAACTACGAACAACACGTATTGCATTGAAATTCCAGAATACATTTGCCTGTAATTTTATCAAGTCGTCTAAACCTACCAAATGTGTAAAATCGATTCTTTTGAAAGTGAGAGAAATGCAGATTTTTTTTTCCAAGAAGGAGGTGTGGTGTATACATCTTCTTCGTGTTCAACAAGTTAAGAAATGCAAATCAATAGAAGTTGATAAGCACATACAGCAAAAGGGAGCGTTCTGTAGGTGAATTCGAATAAAGTGTGGGAGAAATTATCGTAGCAGCTCCTCCTATTACAAACGTCGAAAAAGAATGTTAACGATATCGAGTTGCTAAATCAGATATATTCTCGTGTCTTAAAGCTCACCCACCCTGCAAATGGAACTAAAGAATATACTATTGCTTTGCATATCAAGTATTAATGTATAAAAGTGTTCGCTATCAAGGGGCCGTGCTAAAATGTAAACGGAACTTCCTGTTATTCCATAATAACAAATACGGATTAATTTCTTTGGTTCTATAGTTTTGTGCGGCGAAATATTGATAATTATAATGACAAGTAATAAGAATTTAGATAATCCATTTGGCTCGAATATAAGTCTTTAATTTTAAGTTCCATGTTTTTATTCTTTGTTGCTATTCTCCTTGTAATATAATAAAATAATAATTAATATTGAAGATGTATCAAATTTATCGAGACGTTATTAATGAATTAGTAGCACAAAATTTCCACATGATAGTTTTCATCATCCATTTATGATAAATTTGATGAAATTTTGATATTGATTTATTCATTTGATTATAATCGTTATTTGTTTAATTACGTTTTGAATCGCAGCTTTATATGTAGCTTTGTTCGTGTTATTAAAAAAACTTTTTGAGTTGTACTTCGCGAATATGTAATATATTTTTATTTTTTTGTCATGGTCTTAAATCAAAAGTTATGAGGTAAGGAAACCCCGACAATAATTTAGAGACATCTTGTATTAGTCGATACTAATATTCGTCATTGACCTGGTACGTTACAAATACCGTAATTTCCGGTGTATAGCCCGTTGGTCAAACAATTCAGTTTGGACCCAGAAATTTTATTCAGTATTTGAAGACCAATATTTACCATGATCTAAAAAGTTACATTTCATTTAAAAAAAATTCTGGGTCGAAACACGATTGTTTGATCCGCGGGCTATACACCCAAAATTACGGTAATATTTTGCAAATTATTGGGTCAATAGAAAAGTCGTGTCGTGTTGGGAAAATCAATTTGTACAGGAAAATTCTATCATTGGATTATTAGATATTGATTCCGATATCTAATGTCTAATAATTACAGGGAAGAATTTTCCGGTACGAATTGATTTTCCCAACACGACACGACTTTCCGATCGACCCAATATTCAGTTACGAAATGGCTCCAAGTACCGTAATTTCGGGTGTATAGCCCCCCGGATCAAACAATCGTGTTTCGACCCAGAAATTTTTAAAAGTAAAATGTAACTTTTTAGATCACGGTAAATATTGGTCTTCAAATACTGAATAAAATTTCTGGGTCCGAACTGAATTGTTTGACCTGCGGGCTATACACCGGAAATTACAGTAATTTGTGTCCACTCTGTTTGAATCTGTTCTTTTTAGAAATTCCTTTAGTGTTCTAAAAGTATATAAAAAAAAAATGTAATTTTTAACGCGTTTCTTCTTGTAGAAAATTAGCGCTGTAATTAGTATGTTTGGAGATCCTAGAAAGTCACTTTGTAACTCATACCTAAGACACTTTTATGTACAATGAAGAAGGCTTTAGAATTTTTTTAAACATACACATGGAGCCCTACCCGGACTTTAAAATTCCACAATTCATTAAACTTTAAGACACATAAAGATGAAATGACGACAGGATTATAACTTAGCATTTTGTATACGGAGATTTACAAAATAATTAAAATTTAAGTCAATAGATGTCAAAAACAAGCTATAGGATCGTTTGATCTAATCTATAAAACTAGATCAAGGATTACACAGTTTTTATTTTTCAAACGGTTTATCTGTTCAAACGTGAAAACCAACAAGATGCATGAGTTCTTAAATTTTGAAGTTAGTAGGGATTTTTTTATAGGTGGACAGTGTCATTTACTGATTCAAAAATCTAGCTGTTTTTAACACTAAAACGGCCGTAAATTTTACTCAAGTTTTATTAAAATCTTTTACACAGGAATTTTTATTTAAATCTGTTTAACATATTTATTTAACATTTTTCTTCTTTGTCTTTTTAAAAGTTATTTTACAAATAAATTTCTGGTTCGAACCAAAATATAGTCATATGGTAGGGGTCAAAATGACCCTTCACGGTCATTTTAGTGTTAAACTACTGCAAACTTAAAATCTTGTAATTTATTTCATGTTTATATTAATTATTAAATTAAATAATGAATAGTTTTCATTGCTTTTATTTATTGTTACTTGTTTCATATTTATATTTATTGTAGTTAAGTGACTATTTTGTGACCAATTTGAATCATAATATGATAAAGAAATGTAATAAAAGTTTTAAGCTGAAACACATTTCAAGCTGATATTTAACCCTAGATCTACCGGGAATTTTATTCAAGTTTTAATAAAACGTTCTACACCAGAATTTTTATTTAAAACTATTTAACTTATTTATTTACCTTATTTTTGTCTGGTTTATATACTTAGTTTATTTTAAAGAAATTTCTGGTTTGAATGAATATTTTGTATGTACCTGTCGGGTCCAATGGACCCGTCTGGTAGACGGAGGGTTAATATATCTGAAGACGATGCTTTGTTCGTTCTTATAAAATGAATTTTTTTGCATTTTTTACTTTTATAATTGAATCCATATAATAATAGAGATAGGCGATGAGAAGAAAACATCGAGGGAAGAAGAACAGATGTAAAACAATAGTATTACCACGTTTCTGACATATAGGGGAGACTGGGAAGGGTTGACGATATGGAGACTCGACCCACCCTTCAGTTTTCATATTTAATGGAATTTCATAGTTTTGCCAATAAATGGCAACTAATGCTACTGAAATGCTCAAACAATTGTCTTTGTTTCATGCAAATATTTGAAACAGGTGTGGAAAAATCAATTGTGAAGAGTTTTCAGCTTTAAAAGTGTATTTTTTAGAAACATTTCGTAAGATTTTCTCAGATAAATTATATCAGGGAAATTTGAGTGAATAGGTTTTAAGTAATGCAGGAATACTGAGGTTTTATTCCAGGCATAAAGATTGTACAATAAATTAAGCTAATGCTTTAAAAAGTGGCTATGTTGGGAAGGCTTGACCCAATCAATGTGAAGGAGGGTTGACTCGGTGGTCAAAGCTCTATTAATTGTTTTTGGAAATTTTTTTATTATACACTATACATAATGAAGGGTTAATGGTTATATTTCTAAAATAATGTAAATTTATTCTGTAAAGCTAAAGTAAAATGGGGTGATAGAAAGGAAAAATGTTTAAAATTGATTACAGAAAGACGTGAAAAATTGCTATAGAAGCAAGAAAAAGTATAATGAAATATAAATTGAAAAGTTGATAGGAACTTTTATTTCATTTAAATAGAACCCATAGTAGCTAAATAGAAAGAATGGAAAAGACTAGAAAGGATGAAAGCAGCAGCCTGAAGAAATACCTGAAGTGTTCATGCCTCTGCAAAAGAACATAATATTGATTAAAACTCTTTAGGAAGGTATGTAGACAAATTTCACCAAGATGAACGCAATGAGATGAAAGCAAACTTCGTAGCAACTAGTGTTGCCAGGTCGAGTGTCACAAAAATTGTGTATTTAAAACGGAATCTTTCTCCTGTGCCTTTAATTCCGTCTAAGCAAGTTTCACTAGATTAATTTTAACACAATTAATATAATTGGCAAATAAATATCTATCTAATTGGTAAATCTGATATAAGCAAGTTTGTTTACCCATCACATTTTTCCAAATGATTTTTAATACTAATTAAACCATGTAGCATAAAGTTATTCTGCCATTTTTTTAAACTGATTTTATTTCCCTCAACATATATTTCGATATAAAATAAAGTGGGTCAAGCCTCCCATATGTGGGAGACTTGACCCATCATTTTCTGATGATTAAAATCAATCCTTTTCAAGTTTCTCTTATATTACACTTATATCGCAGTTTTATTTTTATAACTGATTGTATAGCGAATAAAATTATATATAAAACTTTATTCTAGGTTCAAGATTTTAAAAATAAAAAGTCATTTAGAAAAAATGGGTCAATCCTCTCCAGTCTCCCCTACAATATTAATCATTTACTGTCAATAGAAACTGCGTAAAAAGTGGTCTTCTAATGAATTACTTAAACAACTTTAAAGTTTTAAGCTAATATTTTACATGGCATACTCCCGGAAAATTGCTATTCTAAAATAAAATTGTATATCAGTAAATCTCGGAGAATGTTAAATTTTGGCTTAAAAAATTAATTTTTTTCAGTCCTAATTTTTTTATGTTAATTTAGCTATTCATGTCTGCAATAATGGAAAAAAGTGCCGTCTTAGATCATTTGTCTTAATTACAGCTTTAATTAATTTATTAATTTTACATTTGACCTTAGTAATAAAAGAAACAATCGTAAACCCATACAGATTACTCACATTAAAGAAATTGATTAAATTTTGAAGCTATGATGTTGTAAATCTTCAGCGGCTAATTTTTATAAGTAATAAAGAATATAATAAACTGTGCTCAGGAAAAAGATAATCAAAAATGGAGATTTTTATCGCCTTTCTTTGAAAAGGTTGTCTTTTCAAGAATACTAAATTAGACTAAATGTATTGTAATAGCTCAAATTACTCCATATAATAAAGAGATGCCAATTTTAACTATGAAATAGTATTTAATTTTTTAAAATGTCTAAAATTGACATTGCTATGCCTTAAACATAATTTCTATTCCTTGACGACTTGGTAATGACATTTTTAACGGCAAGCCTATTTATAGTTAAACCATAATAATTTAAAGCTTGTAGTATACTCATTCTCAAATCTTTAAATATTTCAGTTAGCGAAGTTAAAGTTATAATAAATAGGTTGTCCCAAAAACATTCAAACGCTCTTTACATTTTGGAGATAGGTATGGAATATGAACTACAAAAGTGTTCAAAATAAAATAGGATTTAAGATTATGTTGATTAAATAAATGGTTCTGCTTTAATTTTCAGAAAGTTACACTTTTTGAAGTTTTATATGGTCGCTATAAATATAAGCTATATTATAAGCTATGTACATTATTTATCCATAGACTGAAAAGTGAAACAGTAAAACTTCCATATTTCTATGACAAAAATACATCTAGTTATAGTATTTTGAATTTTTTTCTAAATTTAAGAGATTTCCGTGCCTATCTGTGGCATCGAATATAGTGTCAATGCAGCGCAGCATTCAGCAGTCATTTTCCTACTGAGCGATTACTAAGTACAGACCGCGCCGAATGTTGCTTAACTTTCCTGTTCTGGTAGGAACCGTTTGTATACAGCCCCCACTTTAGCATGCTTATCAGTACTTAACTAACAGCAATCCAATATACGTATAGCTTTGCTTTGACATATTAGTAACTTGTACTATTCACCGAAAAGAAATTAAAATTTAAGAGAAACATTTTATTGATAAAATAATGAAAGATAAAATTTGATAGATCATTTTATGTACGAATTTCGAAGTGTTCTTTCAAACCTTGCAGGCACAGTTCGTTATTGTAGAAATAAAATTCTCTTATTGGGGTCGAAGGCCACTGTCATTGTAGAAAAATGTTGCCAAAATTCTCTTATTTCACATCATTTTTATGATAGCAGAAGTTGAAAGATTCTGAGGAATTATACAATGCTTTTCAATCTTTTTGAAAGACTCACATGTTATTTCCCTTTTTATTCATTGTCTCTTTTTCTTGCAGTGTGTGCGTTCAGATTGCTTTGAAGTGGGATAAAGTTTTGCGCTACGGAGAAAGGATTAAAAAGAAAAAAAAAAGAAAGATAAAGAGTAACTATCCCCATCACAGTTCACTTAAGGTCATCGAAACAACAATATATATAGTTGAAGATTAGATGAATGTGTTTAACTCGCTTATATCTTCAAATATTGAAAGAAAATAGAAGAAGCTATTAAACCATACGAAGGATCTAATTATTAACTTATATAAAATATTAATAATCATGTTTTTTTATTTAATAAAACCAAACTAAAACATATAAGATATGAATTAGTGGTCATTTAGAAAAGTTTCGTTCACTACTGTAACTCAATTTTTTTGTCACATACCACCTTTATTTCCTGAGCTCTTCAAATAACGTATTTAACTATATAACAGGTGAACAGGTGAAAGTTCAAGGGGCTCCCCATTTGCTAAGCAAATCCATGCCCTGTCGATGAGTAAATGTCGAGCACATCATGTTAAGTAGTAAGTAGTATTAAGTCATAGTAAGCTGTTTCTAATATCCTGTCACATTCTTAACTTGGACTATAAATACAACTGAACGTTTTTTGGAGTACATGAGTCAAATTTTGAGGAAAATTGGGACCCAACTTTAAAAATGTTGCGAAATTTTTCACGCGAGAGAAAAGGTTTACCACATTCAATTTTACTTCTTTTATAATAACGAAAATTGCATTGCCACCATAATTACATTTGCCAACTAAGAAGTGGCGTTTTCATTGTATCAGCACTCTGGATATTTCATAGTGGATGTAGAATTAGATATGTTCAATTTCCCGGATATCATTAGTGAGAATAGTTTTAAGACTAGCAATATACTCTTCAGAGCACCGAAAAAACTTCCGTTTTAAATCCCTGACACATGTTGGTGCAGATAACCAGAAATAGCAGTTTTCGGACCACAATAGACTGTGAAAAATGCAGCTATTCTGCCAATTTTGTAATGTGCTATCAAAACTCCCATCTCTTTTTGTGTATTTAATGTGAAATTCGCATTTGTTCTGCGAACTATTCTTTTCGAATTACTGAATTTTTATTTATTTTGTGACTTTTGGATTACCTTGTATTTTCGAAAAATATACATCGATAAATATTTCATAAATATTGAGACAATATATATCACCTAAAAGTACAATCACGTTTTTAAAAGAAAAAATTTACATTAAAGCGTTCCTTTGTCATATGCTTATGGATTTACAACGCCTTGTATAATATGAAAATTTACTTATATTGTAATTGCGTACAGTATTCGCAATCATAAATCCTTCTGAGGAAAAAATTTAAAAGTTTCATTTGTTAGCAATATGTATCCCTTTTTTTTACTTTTATGATGGATAGATAATGATTACCTTCAGAATAACCCTTACATTTTCTGAATCTACAACGATTTAAGAACATTGTTTTTCAGTGAGGAATACAACTTCAACCTGAATAATATATTCAGAATGGAATCTTATCCATTTCATATATAATTTTGCTTTTCTAGTCGAGCTGAGGAAACTACATAAGATCTCATTCCTCTTCCCTAAGTGCTATATATATCAAGAAATGTGAAATTGCATTGTTATTTGCCGGTCTGGGAGTGCCCAGCATTGCTTACGTCAAGGTCAACACGTTTATGACCCGATCACATTTTCTTTCGATCGTTTGAAACAAGTGTGTTTGTTCCTTTTTCTGACCAGTAGTAAGCTTTTCGTGATATGCAAGTAAATTTGGAAACTGAGCCCTGCATTACTTTATTATAGTCATTCGCTTGTAAGCCTGAGGCCACTACATTGAACAATAAACTTGTATGCATTTCGGGAAGAAAAAAAAAATACATACCAAAAGTGATCGTTCTACGGATAGATCTTGGTTGGTTTTTTGAGTTTGAAATTTCCAAGAAATAGCTGCTAGTTTTTTTTTTTTTTTTTTTTTTTTTTTTTTAAGTAAATAAAATATTTTACCTGAATATTTTACCTGACTTTTAATAACCTGAATTTAGCGGTACCAGTCGATCGAAGCCGGCAGTCCCAGGTTACAGAACAAAAGTGAAGCCCTTTTTTTTTTAATGAAAACTCAAGTAGATTTTTTACACTTAATATTTTTTAGGTTCAATCAATTTTTTAGGTTTTCCAATTATCAAAATGTGAAAAATATCAATAAACTGTTCAAATAAAGTGCTAAAATTTATTCAAAGTAATACTTTCGTGTGGCCTTGTGCCGAAAGTTATTAGCCGAAAAAAATCACAAAATATAGCTATTTACAGCAGCTTTTTGATTCTGACAATTTCATTGGTTTAAGCGCTACTTCGATTACTTAAACTTGTGTTTTATTTATATTTTATTACTTTATTTACTTATTTATAAGTTTTACTTTCCATATGGAATACAAACCGGAAACAAATGTTGAACTATTTATATTATTTTAAATATTTATAACTAATTTGTATTTCGTAATCGTCTGCAAACGATAGAGATAGATTAAAAAAAATCATGCTTGAAAGTTATTATGAAAGCCATAAGAATTGAGTAAATTAAGATTCAGATTTCAAACAAATTTTGATACAACTTTCAAACAAATTGCATTTCAAAGCGCATTTTTTCTCCTATTCGACGGCGTAAAAATTGAAAATGTGTGAGATTTAGAAGTTTAAAAAATTCGAGTTAAAGCGAAATTTAATTGTCTGGTGCTGCCAACGTTAAAATGATGTCAGCGTTACGCACAGACACGTTTGTTCTTTATAATATAGTAGATAATGAATAAAAAAATACATGCAAATAAATGCGCATAAAAAATACCTCAATGCTTTTTAACTTTCGCTCCCACACCTAAACCTAAGAGGAGCCTCTTAACCTAAATGATAAAAAAAAAAGTGTTTTAAAATAGATTTTCGACAGTGGCGTGGCGTCCGGTCATCGCTGGATGCGGCGATGACCAAGCAATATTTTAAAACTCTTAATAAGCTTTTAAAACTCTACGATCCAGTTTTAGCAGAACATTTGGAGTTCATGTATAAGTGAAGGTAAGATTTAAAGTTTCTTTTTGAACATTCAACCATTGAATTTTAGAGTTAATAATTTTTCACCACAAACTTAAATAATTGCGATGACCACCGAAAATTTTCACGCCACGCCACTGATTTTCGACTAGATATTATTTTGAGTGATGTATCTTAAATATTCGGAATAAATACGGAATAAATTAGTTTGTGTTACACAAACTCCAATAGAATTTTAATTTTTTTCAATCCAAAAAAAAAATATATATATATATTCGTGAAAAGCATTGTGAGTGAGATAGTTAAATTTCTAAACAAGGGGTCTTGATTTTTTATTCAAATGAGACAAATAAAATAATTTTATTTTTATGGAATAATATAAGTTTTTGTAATGTGCAAGTAAATGTGAAAACTGATTCCGGCGTTACTTTATTATAGACACTAGGTAATTCAATTGGGGTTTCCTAGGTTACAGAACATAGGAGAAATTCTTTTCATGGAAGGAATTCTTTCATAGGAGGAATTCTTTTTTATCGAAAACTCTATGAAAAAATTATATTTACTGTATATTTTTAGATTGACCACTGATTATACCAAAAGAATTTTTATATGAAAAACGCAAATTATGTGTTAAATAGCTTTGGAATTTGATGAAAGCAATCCTTTCATATTATACGCATGTCAGGAGTTAATAGCCGAAGAAATCGCCAAAGATTTTGCTACTAACAGCAGTCTGTTTGATACTGATAATTTCAGTGGTTTAAGCGCGTAGTTCGATAACTTGTCTTTGAAATTTGTATTTTATACATATTATTTTTTTTATTTATTAGAGAAGTTTTCATTCCTTGAAAGAGCAGAAACAAACGCTGAACTACGTATAATGTCTTAAGTGGAAACGGGTTAATCTTTCGTAATCGGACAATGCAATAGAGATAGATTTAAATGAATTTCGTGCTTGAAAATTGTTTTAAAAAGCATTAAAAATCAATGAATTGAGATACGGTTGTCAAAATATTGAATAAAGTACATTTTCCCCCTTATTCGACAGTATAGAAATTTAAATTGTGCGATGCTTAGAACTTAAGAAAACTGCAGTAAAAGAATAATTTATTTGTCAGGTGTTGTCATCGACAACGTAACGTGAGGGTTACTCGCGGACAAGTTTTTGCTTTATAATATTAGATACATTCTCTTGTAATCCTATAATAAATTTGCAGTAGCCACTAAATGTAAAACGTATGCATTTAAAAAAATCCCCCTACAATATCATTTTTAATTTTCAAACACATAGTGTAAGAAAAATACTGTAATAATAATAATAAAAATAAAACTGAATATGAAATTTCAGTATATTTTTAAATTTGAAATCTCCTATATCCACTTTTATTTATTTAGAATGATTCTCTATTTATGTGTGAATTTTGGTATTGCCTTTTGTTTTCAGGACCTCAATAGCCATTTTTGTGTCCTTTTTTACGATGATACATGTGTGCAAATGTTTGTGTGATTGAACACGACAACGTTCAAACGGAGTTTACGGTTACGGTCAAAGGCAAATTATCATCCACTTTCTCAAGAACTATATAGGTTTTCGGACAAATCAGTCAATAGATTTGATATCTGAACTATTTTTAGGGTTCCGTATTTCAAGAATAAAAACGGAACCATTATAAGATCATTCATCTGACTGTCTGTCTGCCTGTCACAGCTCTTATCTCGATAATTATGGAACGCGGGAAGTTCAAACTCGGCAGAGTTATAAAAGCTATTGACCCACACACTTATAGATTACTAGCCATTCACAAATATTTTTAGGAAAAATTTAGAGTCCTAATTAAGCTACTTGGATTTTTTGTATATCGTGTAGCATATCGTTCGAAAGATAATGTAACACCGAATTAAAAAATCTATTTATTTTAATTTTAGGTAATATATTTTCAGCGATATCGTAAAAAAATGCAATGGAAAAATATGCAACTCCCTCCCCCCTCCCCCCTTATTTGTGAATGTACCGAAACTAAAATTGTGAAAAAATTAGTGGTAGTAGTAGTTTATTTAAACCTTTCGGGAAAACTATTGCGTTTTTGAGGAAATTACTTTTTTTCAGGTACATACTAGCCTTATTTTGCTGAAGCTCATCGTCGGAGCAGAGGGGCGCTTGAAGTACCTATCGACGGGGAATCATCCAAAGATTTTTGATAATGATTTTTGCAATAATTTTCCGTTAATTATCCGCGATATTAATTAAAAATCTATCAAGGAAAACGCGGCACGGTCCAAGGCAACGTTGCAACTTTGCGACCTCCTTTATATATTTCATAAAAAGTTCTTTCGTCAGATATTTTATTTAAAAGAATATAGTTAAAATTGAAATTAAAGAAATTTTAGTAATTCAAAGTGGTATGTTTTGTTGCCACTATGAGTTTTTGCACACCGATATGAATTCAGTTGCAAATTGGTTAAAAAAGAGAAGAAAAACTTAAGTGTTGCAAAATTTCTAAAAATTTGGTTTGCGATTTTTTTATTTAATTCCTAAAAGAGATAAACGATGTCATACTTTTTCTTTCTGAAGCAACAAATTTCTCGTGATAGGCAAGTAATTAGGAAAATTAACTTTATATCTTTGTAGCGATTCTTTTGGAACTCTCAGAAGACCGTTTGAATAACAAATTTGCTTATGTTTACGAAGGGAGGGAGGAGAAAAGTTGAATAATGATCATTGCATAGCTGCCAACTTGTACGCTTTTCTGTTACCACTAAAATTTAATAGAAATTTTTGTCTTGGTTCATCGCTAGAAATCGTTGGATTTCGGCCATCGTTATAGGTAAAACTTTCTATTAAATTTTAGTGGTGCGAAAAATCCGTATAAGCTGGCAGTTTGTCATCGCTTCCACTGTTAAAAATATTTCTTTGTTTGAAATTTGAAAAAAGGGAAATAGTAAATTTTGAGTAAGTCACAGATTTACATTGAAAGATTGAGTGGCAACAACTTTTGCAGCATTAATAACCCTGATTTTTAGTAATCCGATAAAAAAATTCCCAACCTTACTAATTATCGTTAGCATATCTAGAATGTTTCATTTAAAATAAAAATATTAAAAGAAAGCATTTAAGGTCAAAAACTGTGCCTAAATGTGATAACTCACAAATGCGAAAAGTTCTTGCACTTAAAATCTTAATGCAAGAATCGTAAATAAATTCTATATAATGAGACATTCGAACTTCAAGAACAAAACGCGAAACATTTATCAGTATTTAAAACATTTTATTTAAAAAAATCCCAATCAAATACACATTGTTAATTTTAAAGCGCCCCCATATTGCCTGAATGCGGTGAAAATTCTCCAAAGTGGATCACGATTTTTCTTTTTTAACTTTAAGATGAAATAACCTTATAAACGTACATTTGTATTTACCAGACGTGTAAACTTAAGAAAAGGCGCCCAATTTTCGGATTAGAAATTAAACATTTTGGAGACTTCGTATTCAGACGGTACTTAATAGCGACATACCGAATGCTGTAAATGCAGAGAGACTTTTAGGAGATTAACGAGGTAAGGTTATATGGTATTTTGCATACATTGTATTAAAATGATGTTTAAAGCAGATATTGTGTTTAATTAAGCTGTGTTGAGTTAATAAATTATGAATTTCAGCATAATCCTGCATTAATGATTTTTTTTAACCGAGTACTTAAATATGTGTTTAACATGATCAAAATAGGAAAATACGTATCTTTAAAATTTTTAATTCATAAAAAAGATGTAAGAAAAGCGGTGTATATTCCAGACACATAATATTGACACATGATTACGTAATTTGTAATACTTGTATATGATGGAAATTCTGAAAAATCTTGTATAGATTGAAAACACTTAAATTAAGTTTATTTTAATGCGGTGAAGTAAATTAATTTTACCAACATTATACAATTCTGTAGCTTAAATGCTGTTTCTGATTAAAACATGATGCAGCTGAGTTATACCCTGGTTTAGGGATCAACAATTTTTGTTAGCACTTTATTAAAATGTGATATTTTAATTCTGTTTTCAATATCTACTCATTATAATCAACACTTTCTACTTTTAAATTATAAGAAAAAGATTAAAAAAGGAATGTATGTTTATCTGAATGAGTATGTGTTTCCATATATGTGTTCTAAAGCATAGAAAATGTTCAATTTTTTTGTGAAAGTGTAAAGAAAAGGAAGGGAGTGGGGAACAGGATATCAGGCACTGGGCCTCTCTTTGTCTTAATCAGTCCTTCTTAAATATAATTACCAGAAACATTGTATGATTTTATCTATTTAAAAGGCTGATATTTTTATCATGTGACATTTTATAATAATTAAAGCTATATGAATAAAATTCTTGTTAACAATGTTATAAATATCTTGTAAATACAATTTTAACACGTGAACTCCACACTAATGCGAATTCGCAGCGACCGGGCGTTATTTAAAACATGCTTTAATTAATTCGTATTTTATATTAACAAAATAAGACTTTTGATAAAATTCAATATCCCAATTAGATTCCTTATTAAATTCCGTATAGGAAGCATTTGTTATTATTTCATTATCACTATATTGTCAGCAAAATTATGCGCAGTTGAAGTTACGGAAATCGAAATCGCACTAGTGCAGAGTTTGTGGGTCCACCCTTAATTTCTGTTAGCGGTCTCGCAGACCGCTACATTTTACAATTTTCACAGTTAAACTCTTAATTTCCAATTTAATTATGAACTCCAGAGAAATTTTTGTTTCATTTCGAGACTTAGAACTACTGCTAGCAATTGCTGAAAAAGGGAATTTTAATTATAATAGTCCTGTACTTAAAGTTTAGTAGAGAAAGAGTATCCTATGTGTTAATCGAGCCTTTCAATCAAAGGTGTCAGACTTCGCTCACAGTAGTTATGCGACAATTCCTGTCACAGCAATTAAGGGTTAAGTAATACAAAAAATAATTCCAATAAACCCTTAACTGCTGTTAGTGCTGCTTTTATTTTCATTTTAACTCTTTAACTTGTAATTTCCAGTTTAATTATAAATACAGGGGACTTTTGTTTCATTTAGAATCCTTGTTATCCATTTGTTTGAAATATTTGAATAAGTGAAATTTTATTAGAAGTAGTACTGTATAAAAAGTTTAGTCCAAAAGACAATATTTTTTGAGTTAATCGCTCCTTTTATTGAACTTTCAATCGATTGGTTTCACAGACCGCTCACAGTTGCTATGCGGAATTTTTCTGTCAAAGCAGTTAAGTGTTAAATGAACATTTTCTTATGAAATGTTATGTTTAAAACGCATTGTCACATTTAGGACTATGGACATCTCATTTAGGTTTTAACTGCCGTAAATGCGACAAAAATGACCTAAATGCACAAAACTATGGGAAATAACGTCTCATTTAGGCACAGTGACCTTATATAAAAGATGATTGATGCAATGGATACATCAAAAATTTTTCAGACATAAAATGTGAGAAGGGAAAGGCATAGCTGCCAACCGTTATGCTTTTTTGCTACCACTAAAATTTAATAGAGATTTTCGCGTTTCTTAATCATGAGATTTCGACGATTAAATAAGACAATATTTACTATAAAATTTTAGAGGTAAGAAGAAAGCGTAAAAGTTGGCAGCTTTGGCGAAAAGTACTTATAAACATGTGGCACAAACTTTCAAAGGTGATATACGCTTCAAGATAAGAAAAAAAATTTGAACAGTGTATTTCTGTTGAAGAAAAATTTGATAGGACAAAAATTCCGTTATAACGAAATATTTAGCATTGCCTGGCAAAATCCTTATACATGTGATATAAGTCGATTATAACGAAATTTCACGACAGCAAATAAATTTATGTAATAATTTTTCAGGTGTTACAGAACACTTAAAATTAATTCCAAACCGCCAAATATCAACCAGAACTTTTTAAAATAAAATTTTGCTGACATAATATACGGGAAGAAAAACTTTTAATTCTTTTCAAATAAAATTGTTCGTAAATTCTGTTGTTATTCATTTATTTCAACATTTTAGTAGCAAAATTAGTTTGCCCCTGAAAGCGTTAAGCACCGGTCAGGTACTGGCCTTGTTGCTATATCATTCTGACGGTATCTGACTATATAAAGAAAACTTTGCTCACAATCCACTTATGGAATCAACTGTATAAGGTATCTCTCAACAAGAGGAATCTAAATTTTCAAACAAGCTTAACAAGAATAAAGATATTTGAGTTAGATTTCTATCAGATTAACTTTGCATTGTATGAAATGCGACATCAAGGAAAGCGCTGGAGTTCACTGCAATGTAGTCAATTACATACTTTAAGTTCATGTGTTATTCAACCTGCTTATAACAAAAAAAAATTAATTTTCATTTTTCGTTTTTTACAGCTTGAAATTACAGATAGCTGATTCTTTCACAAAGTAGCACCTTTTATTTTTAAAAAGATGCTGATGAAGTGTTTGTTCTAGTTTTCTACTTCATTTTGAAGAAATCGTGCATTATATCTTTCACAGATGTTTCTGAAATTTCTCAGAAAACTATAAACATGTATACTCTTAAGTATTTGAGTGTAATGTAAATTTATGAAATTATAGCCAAAACAGCAATTTAGGCTTACAGTGGAGATCCGAAAATTTTTTGGCGTCTCTCTGCCTGTATATCCCGTGATAGCCATCGCAAAAGGCATTCAATTAGCTTGATATTTGATGGATATGTTGATCAGATACAAGGAATTAGCCGTAAAGTGTTTGGTTAAATTTTGTATATTCGTTCTAAAAATACAGAACTTTGTCTTATACTTCATAATGCTTTTCAATGGAAATTCAGACGATTTTAAAATATTAACGTTCATTAAAAGGAAAATGAAACATTGGGATAATTGATATAATTCTGAAATTATGTATGCTAATATTTCTAAATTAAGGTCTTAAATTACTCCGATTAGTTTGAAATTTCGTCCATACATATGACAGAAATTCTAAATTATCTATATATACGTTGATGAAATTTTGTGCATCTGTTCGAAAAATGTAAAGCATTTTAACTGTTCCATTTTAGATTTTTGCCATTAATTTAATTAGCTTTTTCTGATTTTCTTTAATTGTTACCTAGAAACAATATTTCATAATATGAATGAAAAGAAATTTATTAAAATATTTTATCTATTGTTAAATTCAGGACTATGACAGATATTAAGGAAAGTTTAAATAGAAAAAGCCAGCAAACAGATTATAAACTAATTAGGATTTTCCACTAAATTCGCATCAAGCAAGAACGATACTAGAAACAATATGGTTTAAAATGAATGTGGATCATTTTAAATACTGAAAAAATAAAAACATTCTAATTGCGCCATATCACCCTTCCTAAAGCACGACAGTTAATAGATAATCTGATTACGGAAGATTCCGCAATTGGTTAAAACATCTACACGTAAACATCTACACGTAAAAAACATCTACACGTTCCAATGAAAGTTGATAGTTAAGAGCACAAAACTGTTGAAGTAAATATTTTAATACCTTTTTGTCAAGTTCTATACTGGAAAGCTTAAGTACATACCAACAAAATATATACGATCTAAAATATTCTTGTCGTCACTATTGGTTTTTCCTCATTTGGTGGGGAATATGCAGTTTCTGACTTGAATTGAGAAAGCGTAGTTTTGCAATGCATAGTGTACATTAATAGGTCATCAAGCTGGTCGCCACAGCAGGATATCAGGGTTTGTACGCATCAAAGGATTCAGACGATTTTAAGTGTTTTAGTACCAGAAATTTCGTAAAGTACTGGTCGCTGTATCTGAATATGGAATTTTTTTTCTATTAAATAAGGCAAATATTTGTTTACGAAAATTCTGGTAAAGGCGTTTGAAAGTCCTTGAAACGTACGAACCCTGGATATTTACAAAATTACGTGAACTAAAACCGCAACATTTTGTTTACAAAATACATTTTTGCGCAGTTTTTGTATGATTTTTGCATCGAAAGGATTTGGATTCCGTTCTTTAAGGGCTTTCTTTTTAAATAATAATCGCCAAATCTGTTCTTTCCGAACAAATATCATAAACACGTTAGATTTTTAAATTTAGTATAAATCTCGTAAGCGGATTTAAGTTTTCAAAAGTAGATTATTACATGAGATTTTATCCAACTTTTGAAAAGAACGTCGATGTTTTGTAGCTGATAGACACGTGGGTATTTTATTACGATAGATAAAGTCTCATATACAACGATCTCGTTTTTTTGTAATAAAATATAATTTAAAACGCACTTCTAGATAACAAGAATCTTGAAGTAGCACAATTATTGGCAAATGAGACATAAATATCAATGGGAAAATGGGAGTGCTCTGTCCGCCGATTATACGTACATTTTTATTCTAAAAATTTGAAACAATAAGCAGTTAAAGATAATAATTAAATGAAATGAAATGGCGTTTAATATAACAGTTCTTAAAAGTTAGATTTTCTGAATCTTTGAGAAAATCTTACATAAAATATAATTAAAAATTAACATCTTAAATAAAATATACATATAGTCCCACATTATTAAAGTGCGGATTACAAGATGTTAATTATTGTGTAAAGTGAGAGGAAAATTGAAATGTCTTGCAAAATTGACGTCGAGCCTATGATCTGAAGAATTACTATTATTTTAAATCTTGAATTTGCAAAAGATTAGCTGTGCTGCTTTTGAATGAAGTCTAAATCTCAAACTTCATATAGGTACAAAGAAAAAAAAAGGATTTTGAGTATTTATTACAAGTTTCAAGATATTAAAGACAATGCAGCAGACTTACGCATTATTCGATTAACCCGTCGTTCCTCGCTCTATGAGCATTACTCTCACGCTAGGCTTAAAATGCTATCTGATTTATAAATGACTTTAAAATTCCCCTGTTTTTCTTTAAATATAAATTATACTTTATTTCACCTAAAGAAAGATTTTATAAATATATTTATTACGTGGACTGCTTTTGCAATGGGCGAGAGTAGCGGGAGATAAATGCTCACATATGACGAATTGCGTCGTTCAAAAAGGCACCACAAATGACGCCTTAAAATGACATATCTTAATTGAACCATAGCGGTTATTTTTCGATTATTTTTTTTAATCAATTGATTTATTTTTTGATTTTCTGCGCAATTTAAGCTCAATCAAACTTACGTATCAGTTTCAATGAAAAGCTATAAAGTAAATTATAAATTTTATATAATTGTTATTATAAATATTTAGAAAATCAGCAAGATACTTTAAAATCCTTCATATAAATCAATAAAAATGGTATGCGTATCTACGGGATGTTTCCTTAATTCGTTTCGCCTTAAATATAACTCTTGAACTAGGCTTGTTAAAACACTGAACATGATGTCTAGGAAAAACAAGTAGGAAATTGCTCGTCAAACGTGGCAAATGAGGTGCGTTCGTACTATAACTAGTTTTATAAATATTTTTTGCACCCCATATTGTACTGAATGTATATTTTTTTGCACTTCATAAGTGCATAGTCTGCAACATCATTAAAATGCGCTTGCAATAATTTTTTTCCCATTGCCCGTAATGTAACGAAAGACTTTTGACTGTCCCTGTAATTAAACTATACATCCAATTTTCATAAAATCTGAAATGGCTCGAAAAAATTTTGCAACAATTATATATTTAAAATTTCAGACCATTCGGAAGACTGTAACATCATTAAAATGCACTTGCAATAATTTTTCCCCATTGGCCGTAATGTAAAGAAAAACTTTTGCATGTCCATGTAATTAAACTATACATCCGATTTTCATAAAATTTAAAATGGCTCGACAAAATTTTGCAACAATCATATGTTTAAAATTTCAGACTATTCGGTTGGGTAGTTTTTGATCTGTTATATGCGGACGGACAGACGGACGGACGGACGGACAGACGGACTGAAGGACGACTATAGGTGCTACGTATTTATATAATTACGAACGCACCTAATAAAGCAGAAGTACAGAACACGATGAGGTGACTGGCAGCGCCCCCTAAGAGAAAACTGTTGAATAAGCGTTCCTATGTCGAAAACGGTATGAGATATGGGGGAAAGTCAACTACAAAGTTATAGAGCGTCCTCGATTTAGTATTACACAATGTCTTTCAAGTAAAAATAACATTATTTGTAAACCTGAATTGCAATTTTTTTTTTTTTTTATCCAGTTACCAGCTTAAATACTCCATGCGGCATTTTAAAATAAATAAAAAATCACTAAAAAAATAAGACAAGTAATCAAGGTACAATTAATTTAAAGAAGAAAATCAAGTTAAGCATGCTCAGTGAGACCGTCGAGACACATGTAAATGCATCACGATGCATTGCTGCCAGTGGTTGATATCTTGAACAGACTTTAGCTGATATTTAGGGTTCCGTACTTAAAAAGTAAAAACGGAGCCATTATAAGATCTTTCCTGTGTCTGTCTGTCTGTCACATACATTTTACTCGTAAACTATGCAACGTGGAAAGTTCAAATTGGGGGAAGTAATAAAGACTACTGACCCACATATTTACAGATTATTAAACATTCATAAATATATTTAGGTAAAATGTAGAAGGGCTAATTAAGTTACTTGCAAAAAAAAAAAATTCTTTGTATATTGTGTGGGGTATCGTGTAAAAGCTTTCGTAACGCTGAACTCAAAAATACATTTCTTTTAATTTTAGGTATTATATTTTCAGAGATATCGTCGAAAATATAGTGCAAAAATATGTTCCCACCCCATCTATTTCCGAATCTACTAAAACTAAAATTATAAGAAATTTAGAGGTAGTAGACGTTAGTTTAAACCTTGCAGGAAAATTATAGCGATCACCCAAGTTCAGATAGTTTTTGAGAAAAGCGCATTATTCCGTTGCACCAAATTTCGATTTGCGGGCATTCAGCAAAGGTGTTAAAGGGTGCTTGAGGTACCTATCGTAGCAGAAGTATAAAAACATCGTTAATTATGATTTTCGATTAAAATCATCCGTAATTAGCCAAGATATTAACTTTTAAAGACATGGGCGGTTTGGACATACGTAAAGCTAATTAAAGTAAACCATAAATAGGTAATCTAATTAACTTCAGATCAATATAGATAATTCAAGACAATTTAGGCTAACCATCAATTAAGTATAACAAATTATCTATTGAAATACTATGTAACATTATATTAGCTAATATCAGCCCCTATAGGTCCCACTCCCCACTCCTACATCTCTGCCCCCACTTTTTTTTTTAATAGCCGAGGCATCCCCCAGCCTCTTACACCCCTCACCGCACCCCAGAGGATGTCATACTGGGGCAAGGCCTAGCGCGCCTCCCTCCCCCAATAGTCTTAGTCTAATATTCATCTGAAACAATTAATGCTTAATCTTAAATAGTAAACTATTTCTAATCAACTATGTCAGATAAACTACACCCGATACCCTTGCTAACCTATAGATTCACCCTCATAGTAAGTAGCCAAAGTACTCATCAAATTAAGTTAATGTCTGTTAGTAATCTTAACCAAATTACTAGTAATTTAGGTAATATCGCAACCTTTACACTTTGATATCTCTGGCCTGGTGCATAGGATAATTATAATTTATTTTAAAGTATTAAAATTTAATCCTAAAGTTAAAAGTGTAATAAAGTAACCCCCTTCCCTTTCAGTTTTTTTTTCTTTTGACTGCTGCCTCTATATTAGGTGCATATAGGCTTTGGCCTGCACGAGCTACCGGACCCGCTCCTACGGGACAGCCTACAGAGCCAACCTTTACTCCGTGGGATGCAGTAGAAAGCGGAGTCTCATCACTCGTGATAACGTGAGTTTGCTTTGCATTTCGGCCTCAAAATTTCCTATGGTGATACTTGTCTTTCAGCGACACCCATTGTTTTCTTTTTCCTTTCCTCTAAATTGGTTCATGAACCCAGGTTCACGACAAGTACCCACCACCGATTAGGCATCTAAAATCCAGATTTCCCTACTCCCCAAGCAGGATATGTGTGTGTAATGTGCAGGAGCCAAATCAACAAAGTCAATTAGTTAAGTAAGCGGCACAACAGAGAAGCCAACAAATAACAGGCTCTGTTCATCGGTTTGGTGTTAGCCGATGTCCGCCATGTATGCAAATGGTGCCCGGTGCATGTAAAATACGTCGCGGGTGTTCGCGCAAAGTCATCCAAGTTACCTATGAATTATACCTCTGGAGGTGCCTTGCCCGGTGAAGGTCTCGTCACCTGTTCAAGGTTCTAAATTACGAGACCAACTTGAGTAGCAAATCGCAGGTACAAAACAACAAGATCAAAATATTAAGTAACCGTATTAACTAAGTTCATATCTCAGCAGAAGGAACAACCAATATGATGAAGATCTATGCTCTCGTCAGATTTATTGACGCCTGGTGGCGATTAGGTAGTCACCGCCCCGATACCAGGTATCAATCCCGTTCAGCTGGGGCGAACCGGCAGGTGGGTCCTGATCATCGGTTTGAAAGAAATAAATGACGGGGGCGGCGTACTCTATGTACCATCAGGTTTTTAAGCACAGATAACAACTTTTGATGATATATTTGTGTAATACAATGTCCAGTAGCAGTATAAAAGCAATAAACATCCAATTGTTAAAAACAGAGTAATTTAATAAGAATTAATCACATAAATACTATGGGACTCGAGAATAGTTTGCATTGAGTGGATGTCTCAGCAGGCCTCCCGTGTCTTTAATAGTTAAATAAGAAACTGGCTGGAAAAATGCGGCACGGACCAAGCCGGTATTGCAACTTTGTGACCTCCTTTCGAAATGCGCTTTGCACAATGCCAGGTTTAAACGTTAAACAAGGATTTTGTTTTAGCTACACTGTAGAAAGGAAACATTATCACTACGCTGAATTTAGTTTTATGAAATGCCAAATAAAGTTTAAGCTCTTGCGCCCTATGACGTACGTAGCGTAGTACGTCATGCTATTATGGTCATTTCTGACATTGGCGTAAGCAGCGTACGTAATGATATACGGCTGATTTTTTAATTAGACGTTCTGAATTCTCATCAGAAAGTTTTAACACCTATTTTTACTTTACAAAATGATTCATTTTCCATAAATAAATTTAAAGAAAATTACCAATTAAATTTTCGTGATGTAAATTCAAAATTTCTAAAAAAAAAAAAATAATAATAATAATTAAAAAAAAAAAAAAATCTGCCAGATGCGGTAACACTGGTGGCATATATCCGCTAACAGCACCAGGGCGCAAGGGTTTATGTATGAACTAGTTTTATTGTCAGTACCGAATTAAGTTCATCATAAACAGATTAAGATAAGATAAAAAAAAAAGACTTATGCAGAATAGCAATATTTGATATCATTTAGGCTTCATATGCCTTTGAACTTTTATGGTATACCCAATACCAATTCATATTTTTCAAGTATATACAGCTGTACTCAACTCTACGTTGTACAGTTTCTTTACAAAGTCTTATTATTCTTTTAGCAACGATTTTTGTTAATAATACAGTTAATAATTCATATATTTATTGTACGGAATCCTCTAAGCGCTAATAATGCTCGCACTTGACCGTTTATTTTTAGTATAATAAAGTGCACCTCGCTTACATGTGTTAGTTGTATTAGTAAATGTGCTTCTGCCTTATAATGGCACACTTTTGGAAGCAATTAGTGGCGTATTTAAGCTGTGACGATAGGATTTAAAAAATACATTTAATGGCTTCTCATATACTTATGTATGACATCATTTCATACTTAATCGAGGAAATGCTACAACTTTGTAATTGACATTTTTCCATTATGTCAAACAGTTTTCAAGAAAGGATTCTGAACTCTACAGTTTGCCGCTATGGGGCGCTTCCAGGTACCTACCTCATCCAGTTAGAAATAGCTGTTTTATTATATCTAGTCATCACATTAATAGTTGTAGGTAACTCGGCTTATCAGTCACTCAACTTACATCAGTTACCTAACATTATATTTTACGATAAATTGAATTAAGGAAACATGCTGTATAGTTTCTCTAAACAAATTGTTTTAACAATTTACAAAATTCCAAACACCGATTTCTAAGATTAATTTTCATGTAATATTTTTTTTTCGTCGTTGGTGGCTTTTCCAGACATGGGATGTCAAATGAAATTGAAAAATGTATCTGCTTCGAAAAATCGTCACAGATGCGTGTTTTTCTTAATGAAAACAAGTTTACCCTTTTGTTTTCCAAGAGTTCGGCGAAAAGTTAACTCCAGCCAATAAGTTGTTTAGTTTCTTATTCATTCTAAAAATAATTATAGAATTTCCCACTGCGTTTTGTTTCTCATTGCATAAGTAGGTTACTTCGTGAAGCTTTTTTAAATACATATTTATGCCTCATCTGAGTATTGACATTTTTATCTTATTAACGTGATATATTTTTTATTCTGTATAGTATAAAAGAGATAAATAATTTATCTTTGTCACAACATTTAATTTAAAATTTAATAAATATTAAACTACATAAAAACATGTTGACTTAAAAATAATATATAAAAAAAATAAATAATCCATAATCTAAATAACATTTCTGCACAATTTTCGTTGTTACATAAAAACAAAGTTCGTATGATCCTTGAATTTAAGAACCATTATTTCTGAAAAGAAATATGAGCCTTATTTAATTCCAGAAAATGATTAAAAATTCCTCGATTAAATTGAAAATTCAACTACAAGTGAAGATTTCTATTATAAAATAATGGTACTTAATTGCATGTACCTACCAAATTATTTAAAAAGAAGGATTATTACATTTTGCTAATTTTGACCACGTTGCTTCAATTGGAATGCTTTTAAAATTGAATTTCTTAGGAAAAACGCTTATAATATCCTAGCTCGTGTAAGAGAAGAACTAAAAAATTGCACATCCGTAGTTGCCAACCTCCTGATTCTTTTAATACCAATATTTCTATGCAGAAATACTTGTTTTATAAAATCGCACAATTCCTTCAATTAATTAATGCTAATATTTTTGTAAGAATTTACTGGTATTCAAAAAATCGGGAGGTTGGAAACTATGCACATCTGCTCTCGTTTATATGATCGAGCGAAATCGAACCCGAAAGCTCCGGCTTTGCCTTGTTTAAGGAAAAACACACATGAAAGTTCAGTAAGTCACCCTTTTCAAAAGGGTGTAGTAGTGAAACAGTTTTACTAAACATCCTTTGTTTTACTTTCAAAATGTTATATAAGTCATTTATTGTTTTATTTAGTCCTTTATTTTCTGTTTATGACGGCACATTTTAATAATTATCTGTGATGTTTTAAGCTATTCCGAGAAAATGTTTTAACTTTTTTATTTTTTACATTTTGAAATTAAAATATAAAAGTGAAGATTCTAATGTCACATTCCTTGGTTAAGAATGCATAATGCCTTAGTAAGTTTTTAATTTTTAGGATTCTTCTTCTTCTTATTGTTGTTGTTATTTTCATTATTGTTGGTCATGCATATTTTATACATATTTGTTTTAGTTCGAAAGAAATCAATCTGCAAAAATCCTCAAATAAAATTGAAAGGAAATCAACAAAATTTTCTAAATTTGCATATCATGTAGATTATATTGATATAATTATTTGAACTCTCAAAAATTTTAACCAGGTCTTAATTAAAATTTTAGAGTAAATATGAAATATAAGCACCACATTTAAATAAAATTTTAAATTATATGAATCCAGGAAGGAAAAATTTACTTATAAAAGCGTTGAATAAAAGGCAATTAAAATGGTGTAAACAGAACCTGGTTAACAAACTTACTTTTTCCTTCCTTTGGATCCAACGTTGAAAAAACATACGGCTACACTGCTGCACCGCACTGTTAAAAATCTGCAGAAAACTGCCCAGCCATTCTACCCATTTTGTAGACAACGGTTACATAACCGTAATTTATTTCTATTCTTACCGATAAGAATGCTTCATAATATGGTACAGTAACCATTATTTATAAAAACGGTTGAATGACTGGACAGTTTGCTACAGATTTTTAACATTGTGTAAAGAAAAAATCCCCATTAAAAAAATCGGAAAATGTACTGACAGCAAAGTTCTCGTCTATTCTCCGTTTTCAAGATCTAAATTTTGCGCTATTAAAAAGAGAATTTTTGTGAATTTTTACACGGAACAGATATATTGACATTGGATATTATCACACCCATTTTTGTATCGCGTTGTTTTTTTTCTGTATTCGAACCTCAGCACCCGCCATTAGACGTTATATATACTGATAAATTATTACGTAGAACAGGTATTTGCATTATTGGATATTATCATATCCATTTTTTATTCCGTTCTCTTTTTCCGGGTTCGAACCTCGGCACCCACCATTAGAGGATAAATGCTCTGTCCCCTACACCAAATGGCCATACCCAACGGATTAGTTATCAGCCAAAGCATCAATTGAGAAAACTTAAGTAACATTTTATCGTTTTTTTCTCAATTGAAAAGATGAATTTCCGATTGTACGTCTTGAATGAAAAATTTCCATTTTAACGTTCAACGAGTAAGGATAAAAAGGATAAAAAGGATATTTTCCTGTTAAGGTAAACGCACCGGTAGCGGGCCACGTACCTGTAGTGGGCCACGTACCTGTAGTGAGCCACTAATTTTCAAAGTTTAAAAACAAGCTCACAATCCATTTCAGAAAAACGACTGAAAGAAATCTGATTAGCTAAAGTCCTTAAATGTTAACTTTCCATAATCAGTTTGGAATAATTGTTATTCTCCTGTAGATATATTTGCTTATCTTCTAGAGTGTCTTCAAACACAGATTTTTTCGCAAATTCTTAGTGATTTCATTAAAAGACAAGATTTTATTGAAATCGTTTTTTCTTTAATATTATGTTTTATTCTGAATTAAACTGCCGTTGATATACTCGATTATATTGTAAATCATTTGTTAGATTAGCTGAAAACTTAAAAATTGAGTATTATAATGATTTTAAGGGGTGGTCCACTTCTGGATCACAATTTCTTAAATTGTACCAGTAGTGGCCATGGGGGCCCACTACTGGAACATATGGCAAAAAAAAATTATGTTCAATTTATTTTAATTAAGTATTTTTTGAGATTCTAAGACTTTGTATATAATTTATTTAATTTTTTTTTTCATCAGAACCAATAGTGGGCCAAGGGCCCACTATTAGTTCACAAGTGGCCCACTTCTTGAGCAGCGGAAATGAAACTTCACTAAGCTGTCAGACATATGATTATTAAAAGAAATTAATATCCTACAACAGTTGTGAATGGATTCAAAGCATGTGGTCTAGTTTCATGGGATCCAAAGAAAGTAACTGTTGAACTCACACTAACATCAAATAAAGTGATAATAGAGTAGGCCCCCTCAAATCCGCAAATGCCTAATATCCACACATCATCGCAGATGTAAACAATGAAACTTTCAGTTCTGATGTAAGGGCAAAATTACAGATTTTTTTATTTTGTGTTATATAATTCTGTATGTATTTTAATATGTAACTCTCGATAATATGGCTGAACTCGTGGTTTTTCCTGAAGGAAGTTTAAATTTATTTCTGAAAAGAATCAAGATATTCATATCACTGGTAATCACAATCTTTTACCCGATATATTTATGTATTAATCAAGTTTTTTTGGTTATTAAGACTGGCCAAACCTGAAATAAAATTATATACTTTGATTTTGATTTAAATTATTAGGGTACCTTTATGAGGAAAGTTTCATTGAATAATTCTAGGAAAATGTACCTCATATTTATTATGCAAATTTAATTATACATTATTAGTTATCTACTTGACCTTTACTTTTAATAATTTAATCAATTTTTAAATTGTAGTACTTTTTATCATTTTAGTTTATTACTTTACTTATTTTAATATTTTACTACATTGCAAGCATTCATTGTAATGTTGATTGCATTATTACATTCAAATTACTGTTTAAAAAATGTAAACAAACAATGACCAAATCGGCATAATTCTAAAATCTGCACAGCCTCTGGTCCCGAGCTGTGTGGATTTGAGGGAGTTTACTGTATAACCAATAAAGTAAAGAGAAATGTTTTCTTTCTTGGAAGTTCTTGATGATAAAATTGGAGAAGAAAAAATAAAATCTTCCTTAGAAAATAATGGCAAATTGAAAGGCTCTGTGGAGCAAAAAAATCTATGCTTGGAGATGAAGGAGATTTTGAACATGGAACCAATTTCCCATGTAATCTATTGCAAAACAATTTAGGTATAAAACACTTGAGTATATTTTTTTACTATTTTTTTACTATTATTTATTCATTTTTTTACATTTTACTTGTTATAAATACACCAGTCATATCTGTTAAGGTGGCATACACTGAAGAGTCTATTGACACTGTTGATACTGAGAATATTGAGCAGGAGCAAAGAGCAATTGTTGAAGATGCTGAGGTGAACCTTTACATTCAAGAAGGATCAACTGAGACTGGCGGCCATTCAGTGCCTTCAAATGGTGGGCCATCTAAAAATGTACCATCTCTCTTTCAAAAGAGTTCTTTTTTGGCCAGAAGGGGGGGGGGGATAACACAAAGAAAAAGAGAGAAACTTCCAAGCAGTTGTGACTTCTCCCCAAATGGTTCAATATTATAAAAAAAGAAAAGGTCTTAAAAATGTTAAAGATGCAGAAAAAGAAAAACTGAAAGTGAAAAAAAATTAAAAAGGAAGAGTTAAAAAAGTAGCCAATGGGAATAAAAGGAGAGTAAGGATATTATCGCTTGAGTCTGATGCTTCTCTTCCAAAGAAACTTCAACCTAAAGTACTCTTTGTAATAAATTGGTTGTAAACCCCTCTCACATTTTGAGATTTTTTTCGGTTTTTGGATAAATCATTTTGTTTTGCAGTCCTTTCAGCTTTTAATTATCCTGTTTATTATATTTGTCCTATTATTTATCGCTACTGCGAAATAACAAATAGGGCAGAATTTTTAAGTTACAAAATATAACAATCTGTTATTTAGAAAAAAAAAAAAAAAAAAAAACTAGCTAAATTGTCTACTATTATTGTCGATAAAAACTGATGATTTTTTTTTCTACCATTTGTACATTCTGGTTCAAAACACAGAAAATGAACTTTTAATATCAGAAATCGCTGAAAAATCACTAAATTCATTGTGGCACAATTCAGAAAGTATTGATACAGAATATGGGAATATTTACTGTTTAATAAGTGAAAACATATAAGTAGATTTTCTAAATATAACTTATAGATCACGTGAGCTGTACAAAAATTAAATTTCGTAACATTAAGAAAATGTAACTATTTTGATGGAAATGAATTTTCACATGATGAAAACATGTGAAAATTCAGCAATTAAAATTATGCCTCTAAAACTAGCTTCTTTGAAACTAGCTATTTTTAAACGATAAGAATGAACACCCTGTATAAAATCTAAAAAAATTTCTTTGCAGATTGTAGAACATTGGCTTTTATGTAAAGTGGGATAAAATTAAAATTGATTTATAGAACTGAAGTTGAGACCCCTGATCTGCAGATTTACTAGGGAGATTATTTTACGTAATCATCTAAACTTCTATGTATGATTTCATTATTGTGTATACTCAATTCTAGAACTGTAATAAAAAGTATAACTTCAGTATTTTCACACTAAACTCATAACTGGAGTCGCCCGCTTCTGGGGGGCCCAGTACTGGTGCATCAAAAATTTACTATGCCCACAACTGGGGCATAGAGGTAGGTAATTTTTTTTATTTTTCATTTTTTCCAAAGAACATATTTTGAAACTTTGAATGTTTATTTCGATAGATGAAGGTTAGGACTAGGTTAAAAAAAAATATATGTATTTTAGAATTCACTAATATTTTAATAATAATTAGATAAAGGTCCTTAAGTGGCCCACTACCGGTGCGTTTACCTTATTGCTGGAAAAATTACTATTTCCACTCAGAATAAAATGTTTTTATAAAAAGATTAGAAATTTCATATAAATTCACCACACTGTAAAAAAAAATCTGTAAAGTTACTAAAATTTTTCTAGGGAACTGGGATTCCAGGAACTTTTTATGTAACGGCAACAAGAAAAATTCCTGTAACAGATGCTGTTACAGAAATTTTTGCTGTTGCCGTTACATAAAAAGTTCCTGGAATCCCAGTTTCCTAGAAATATTTTAGTAACTTTACAGATTTTTTTTTACAGTGCAGTATATATATATATGATATATATAAGCAACTCTTTTAACGGTTACTTTTTTTACGTTAGTCTTTTCAACTGCACGTCTCCAAATATTGAAAAATTTTGATAATATTTGACCCTCTTGGCCACTGGTGGGGCAATTAAAAATATGCAAAAAATACTTTTTACTCTCTCCATTTTCCTTTAAATGATTCAGATTTGCAATAATTAATTTCCTTTTTCTCAGTCTACGTTTTATTTAAACGTAAACGTATGCGAAATTTTAACATATTATTAAATTGCTAAAATTTCAATCGATATGTGCCAATTGACTCGATTTTTTTACAAAAAATCCTTATGCAAAATTTCATAAAATTAAGAACCGTATTTTCATTAATATAAGGACTTTCTTTTAAAAAAAAGTAAACAATTTGTACTGTATTTTCACATATATCATAACATTTTATTTATTGTTTCAAAACTAATTAACTTTTTGGAAATCAGTTCCTTACAGTTTATAGAGGATATTTGTAAGAAAGGTATGGATAAATTATAAGTAAAAATATGCTTTAAAGACAAGCTTTTATTACAATGTACTAAAAAGGAATAAATAAATGTTTAAGGACGAATGATTGAAATAAATGCCTTTTTAAAAGAAATAAATTAAATTTCGAGTGATTGTTTTATAAGTTTTTTTTAAATGGTTATACAATTTTAAATCCATCTCAGTGGCGCCAACTTATAATGCGCCAATGGGACGCGAGCCCACCCAATAATTTGATTTTTCCGCCCACCCAGTTTCAAATTATTTAATTCGTAATTTATTATTTTAATTATTTAATCGCTGAAATGAAATTTGGTTTTGTTAACGTTCTCAAAATAGTTTTGTTTGAAAAATAATAAGGACATAAATTACCTACAGGTTCATTGAAAAAAACGCTTCAGCGGATGCATAGTTAAATTTCTCTCGAAAACAAATTTCCTGCTTATTTTGCCATCTGTTATGATGTCGTGAATTGATAAATCACTTAGGTGACTAAAATGTATGCTTTTCTTGAAATTTAGTTTTTACACTTTAAATTGTTAGCAATTCCAATGCTATTTAAAATAAATATGAATACTTCTATACGGAAGAACTTATAAGAATATAATTTAATAAAATTATTTATAAAATTATAATTAAGTTATAATCATTTAAAAAATTTCTTAGGATAAACATAATTTAATTTCGAATTATCCTTAGTCATTCGCTTCTCCCCTCTCTCTCCCCACACACATACACACTATAAGTGGTCTTTTATTAAAAAAATTTTAAGGCCACCCAATATTTTTGAAAAGTTGGCGCTACTGATCCAGCTTACTAGAAACAAAAAAAGGTCGATCAATGTCCTCATGAGGATCGAGCCTACATCCATTCACACCCTGTACGTAACTGAAAGATTGCGCGGTTCAATCGAAGTACATCAGATTATTTCTCAAGCAATTAATTAAATTTACGAGAACACATACCTGGTGACATTTACGTACCCATATAGAACAAATGTCTGCGCCTCCAGAGAGATGGCGGAGGCAAATTTCAAATATTTTCTTTTTACAGAATATTGTAATGTTACCGAAAATACGTCACACTGCCAAAAACACAGAAAATGTGTTAAAATTGGATTACAATATTTAAGCCGAACGGGAACATAAGGCAAGTTAAATAAAACTATTATTTCTAACTCAGTTATAGTGATTGGTAAAGTCAATACAATTCAAATTTTCCAACTGAGCGAAAAAAAAATGCCCAAGCCGGGACTCGAACCCCGAACCTTTGACTTACATTGTCAATGCTCTACCGTTTGAGATACTTGGTCTGACAACAGCTGGGCATATCTTGCCCAGGTAATCTTATTGGCAATAACATCTGGTCTGCCATGTACACTGTAAAAAAAATTCTGTAAAGTTACTAACATATTTCTCGGAAACTGGGATTCCAGGAACTTTTTATGTAACGGCAACAGCAAAAATTTCTGTAACAGCATCTGTTACAGGAATTTTTCTTGTTGCCGTTACATAAAAAGTTCCTGGAATCCCAGTTTCCTAGAAAAATTTTAGTAACTTTACAATTTTTTTTTTTTTTACAGTGTAGACCACTCAACAGAATGAGCCGCATGTAATGGAATTGCATTTAAACGGAGGATGCGTGGATATACTATTATTTCTAACTCAATCAAACTGATTGGTAAAGTTATCATATGGATTCAGTTTTTACAACTGAGCGAAAAATGGTAGAGCACTGACAATGTAAGTGAAAGGTTCTTTGTTCGAGTTCCGGCTTGGGCATTTTTTCGCTCAGTTAAGTCGTAAATTAAATAAAAGCTTGTTATAAAAATATATATATATATATTTCTTTTTACGAAAAAAATTGCATTTTTTCTAAAATAAATCAATTTTCTACATAAAACTATTTTATAATATGTTAGAAAGCTATTATAAAATACTCAAGTAATAAAAAAAGAGTTTGAAAATTCCTAAATTACTTCCTTAGAGCAGCGTTAGTTTAGTTTTTGTTAAAATGACTGCTAATCGTATTTTCTATTCTTTAACAAAAAATATTTATTATTTATTTATTATAATTTATCGTACACCTCTAATGATAACAAGAACGAAAAATCATACATAAGGCATTGAGTGACAATGAGTAATGTTACTCTATGGACATTGAGTAATTCTTGAATCACATTTGAGACATGAATTATAAATTGAGTCTTTATAATTCATGTAAAAAGATTACTTTATTATGATATTTCAGCCCATTAAATTTTACAGTAAAATTCCTTTTCACTCTCGTTTTACATAAATTTTCAGCTTTATCTAATTGCGACATTCGGTTACAGTATGATATGCTTCATCATTGCCTAACAATCAAATACAAAAGAGGAAGTGAAAATTTCTGTAACGTTTTGAATATGGTGATTGAAATAAAGAGAAAAATATATTGCTTAAAGGTTTTTAAATACTACATAAAGTTATAATAAGTATTCGGAATATCTTTAACATTTTAAAGTTCAGACTTTTTTAAAGTTTGAATTTAAGCTAATTTTCTTTTCAATTTTCTTTAGAACATCAAAGAAATTAGAACTTCTAAAACTAAGTTTCATAATACAAAGATAAGAAACTTCTTAAATACACAATAAAACAGAAGGTAAAGCAACGCGTTTCTAAAGAATTTATCTTTCTTAATCAGTCGCAAAAAGATATGACCTATCAGTATGAAAATGGAAGAAATTCTGCTTTCTGTTCTTGTAGTAGTACACTGTAAAAAAAAAAAAAAAAAAAACTGTAAAGTTACTGAAGTTTTTCTAGGAAACTGGGATTCCTAGAACTTTTTATGTAACGGCAACAAGAAAAATTCCTGTAACAGACGCTGTTGTACATATTTGTGGTACATATTTAACTTATTTTAGAAAGAAATCCGCTATGGCGGTTCTAATGTTAAACTTATTTATTATCTTAAAATTAATATCATTTTTGAAGAGATTAATTGAAAAAACATTATTTTGAAATATCAAAATATTAGAATATTTATTCAAGCGGTTAGTTAGAATATTTCACATTAATTCTCCTTTAATTATCACCAGTTCATAACTGGTGGCATCATTGATTAAATTCAGACGATTTTATTTAATATCAGTATTCTTTTTGCAGTTTGTTTGTTTTTTCTTCTTAAAGTGGGTCGTGTAAGTGATATTTTTGAATCTATTAAACTTCGTATGGTTGATTTGTATCAGCACAGTAAAAAGCAATGTTATATAGCGAATTATTTACATTGTTCACAATCAAGCGTTAGTAAAATACTAACACAATATTCAAAAAATGGAAAATTTCAAAATAATTGCCGAAATTGCGGCCGAAAATCAAAAACATCTGTTAGAGATGACAGGAAACTGAAGCGTATCTACTTATAATAAACTCTGATTGTCGGTAACTATGCCGGTGCGAACCACTCCAGTGTGCGAATCTACCGTAGCTAAACATCATGTTAGACTTAATGAAAAACATATCTTAACATATGACAGCTAAATGATAACTTTTTCTACTTGAAATCATGTCTGTTCAGCATATTTTCACTAAAACATGTATATCATATCCAATTATAATGTATTAAGCTCCAAATTAAAAATAAGCTATTATAAACATCTGATTACTAGATATAAACAAAAGAACACTGTTGCCATTTACAATTTCCGAATATTGAAACAAATGAATGACTCTTTGAGCGCTTCATTAAAAAAAAATACAGGTTAATTATCTGATTTTGTTCTTAAAATATTTGTAGTAGCATATTAAAGACTTTAAATATTTTAATTTTGTTTTAAAACTTCAAAAACTGTTTTTGCAGCCGTCTATCGTCAATTAATGTAAACAATCGAAGTTTGTTAAAAATACAAGTTAATATTTGCATATAATTAGCATATTAAAATTTAATGGGAAATTTTCAGAAATTACATTTCACTTTGCTAATCATTATTATTATTGTTGCAAAAAAAAAAAAAAAATCATTATTCATCATTATTCATATGAATCATTCATATGAATATTGATTCATATCAATGATTCATATATTTCACTCTTCTGTAGTGGCAACAGTAAAACGCTGTTTCTTTAGGAAAAACTGAGGGAAAAACGTGTTGATATTCGCCACTATTCGCATTGATCTGTCAGCAGTTATTTTTGAATGTTTTAAAACAATTTTTTTTTAATTTTTATTATAGACTTTCCGAATGAATCGCTTTCGGAAAGAAGACGCCAATTGACCAGGAAATGAATTGCACGTTGGTGATCACGGCAATCAACGGATTTCTCAGTTTGCATGATAAACTCAGCTGAGTTTACACCGAACAGAATTAAACACCGATAGACACAATTTTTTGTTTATTTTTTATCCAAACTATGCATATTTTAAGTTCATGTTCATAAAGTGTTTATCACTCACAGGAACGTTTCATTATAATAAAGATTTAAAAATGAAAATTACATTTTTTTTTAATTTTACTAAATTTTTGTACAGTTAAAAAACATAACTTTATGTATGTGTATTACTTTGAATGATGCACATAATGGTGTTTTAGTTTTGGCCAAATATATGAATCAAATTTTAAAGTTTCATCTAAAATTAAAAAATAAACATCTGATCTTTTAAAGAAATGCCACATGTTTTTTGTTTTATTTTTAAGTTTCTTATTTCACCTATGCATATTTTAAGCTGAATTTAATATATTTCTGTGAATTATTTTTTGCTGTTTGAAAAATGCAACAGCTTTTTTTTTTTTTTTTTTTTTTTTCTTTTTAACTATGCATATATTTTTAAAAGCATTTACAGACATGCCACTTTCCAGCGAAAACATGGAATTCCAGTTTTTCGGCACAATTTATCATCCCTGGGATTGATGCAAATCAGTATTAAAATTTGTTGACATTTTTAGGACGAGAGGGGGGGGGGGTGATAGCAGAATTTGACAAAATAAAAATGCGAGTACAAACAGCGCCAAATTGAGTTTATTTCTAATCCTTTCCCATGACTTACTGTGCATTTAGTCCACATATAGAAACAAACAGAATCAAAAAAAAACATAGCCAGGAGCTTGTAACTATCATCTGTCTACTTTGCCTGAAGGTTTGCGAAAATCATTAAAAGATCGTAGAAAAATGGTGGTTTCGTCAAACGAATAGGAATTTTGTCAAAGGATCGCAGAAAAAAACACAATTTTTCCCAAAGGGTCCTTTAGAATGCATATTTCGTCTAAGGATCACGGAATATGTGAATTTTGCCAAATAATCGTGGGAAAAACATGAATTTCATCAGATGACTGCAGAAAAAATGCATTATTTCATCAAAGTATCGCGAAAAACGTGAATTTCTTCAAATAATCAGAGAAAAAATATGATTTTCATTAGAGGATCACAGAGAAAACGATAATTTCATCGAAAGTTTGCAAAAGTGCAAGTTTAAACATTCCTGAAAAAAATGTAAATTTTGAAATCAGGAGATCTTGAAGCTTATTGATTCATCAGTATCAGGTGAACCGTTAGTCAGCTAAATTTTCTGTTACGTAACTAATTTGCTTCATACATTCGGATGCACCTGTGCTTCTGTCAACGTATTTTGTTTGTAAGGTAAGTCTCGCTTGCTCTGCTGTTTATTTCTTTTTGTTTTTTATTAGAATTTTTGCAATAGCTGTTTAAAATGTACCCTTTATTGGCCAATATATCGATTTTTACATGGTTTACCATTTTAGAGACGGAAGATTCAGCCAACGGCTGCCGAAAAAATTCGAGTCTGAAAACATCGAGGGTGTATTACCAAACATCCATCAAAATTTAAATTTAATTCAGTTAGAAGAGAAGTACCATACCTTGACGATGTTTCAGACCCTGACTAGGATCCATTTTTCTAAACATTAAATTATTGATTTTTTTTTTTCACTGATTGTTTGTTTTTTGTGTAAATATTTAAATTTTTTTTTGTATGAAACTTCCCATTTTTTTAGGAATCGCCGTCTCATTTATTAGTATTTCTTTATATTTATCCTTTCACTTTTATTTTATGTTTAATAAATTTTTTGGCAGTTGTGAGCGAGATTTTACCTGCATTCGTAACAAATTTTTTAAGATGGCATTAAAACATAATGATTTAAAAAATGTGTTTTTCCGTCATCTTGAAAAGATTTTTGGCACAAATGTTTTCGCCAAGCGGCACAGGATGCGGAACTCTTCCCTGAATTTTGTCAAAGAAACGCGAGAGGGGTAATTCGTCAAAAAGGCGAAGAAAAAAAAATGTGAATTTTGCAACAAATCCCGATAAAAACACTCATTTCGTGATAGCATTGTGGAAAAAAACAGTCATTTTGTCAAAAGGCTAAAAAAAAAAAAACAAAAAAAAAACATGAATTTCATCAAAGATGTGCAGAAAAAATGTGAATTTCACCATAAACATTAAATTATTGATTTTTTTTTGTTTGTAAATTTTAACTGATTGTTTGTTTTTTGTATGAGTATTTTCAAGTTTTTATATATAATTTTTTTTTTATGAAACTCCCCTTTTCTCTGAATCGCCGTCTCATTTATTGGTATTTATATTTATCTTTTTATTTTTTTATATTTAATAAATTTTTTGGTAGTTGAGAGCGAGATTTTACCGGCATTCGTAACAATTTTTTCAAGATGGCGGTAAAACTTCGTTTTTAAATTTTTATGTTACTTATAAATCCATGTTTTTACATCATTTTCTATTTTTTGGGCAAAATCATTGATTTATAAATAACAAAGATTTAAAAATGATGTTTTTCCGCCATCTTGAAAAGATTTTTGGCAAGATTTTGAAAAAATTCTTTTGCCAAGTGGACCTTCCCTGAATTTTGTCAAAGACACACGAGAGGTGTAATTCGTCAAAAGGGCGCAGAAAAAAGCGAATTTTTCAACAAATTCCGATAAAAACACTCATTTCGTCAAAAGGCTGCAAAAAAAAAAAAAAGAAAAAAAAACACGAATTTCATCAAAGATGTGCGGAAAAAGTGAGAATTTTGCCATAGGGTTGTTGGAAAAAGCTCTTTTTTCCCGCATGAGGTGGTTCATATTTTCTTTATTTGAAGGTTATCTTTTGCAAACACAATTTTTTGAATGCTTTTGAAGACTTGCCACTATATGAATAATCATGCATATCAATCACCTGTTTAATTGAGTCTGACTTAATGTTGTAAACTTAAAATAACAATTTCCCGTCATTTTTGACCGGGCCATATGCTAGTAGTTAAGAAAAACAGTTTTAAAAGTGTGAGATTCTTGCACCGAAAATGCAAAGAAGAAGGAGTTGAAGTTTCTACATCGACAACATTAAGACGTTTCCATAAATTTAAGTTTGAATCTCGTGTATCGAAAACAAAACCTCTCATGACTGCAAAATAAAAACGTTAAGATAGAATAGGTGTAAATCAAGACGTTTATGGAGCGAATAAGATTGGAAAAATATATTATTTAGTGATGAAAGTATGTTTTGTGTTTCATAGGGTAATCAAGGTATTCAAGTTTGGAGAATGAAGCAAGACGCATTCGATAAAGAATGCCTTAAACGTTCCGTAAAATTTGCTGCTAGTGTCATGGTTTGGGGTTGCATGACTGCAGAAGGACCTGGAAAGTTATGCATCGTCTACGAAAAGGTTAACTCTCAGATATATCAAGAAATTTTGGAATATTACATGATTCCATCATTAGAATATTTAATTGAAGATATTGAAAGATGATTTCATCTTTCAATAAGATTTAGCGTCACCGCATTCATCGGTGTCAACTAAGACTTGGTTTCGCCAACATAACATTAAGGTACTTCCTTGGCTATCGAACTCACCAGACCTTAATTCCATCGAAAACTTATGGTGTATAATGAAGAAAAAATCCAAGAAAATCCTCCTTCAAGTAAAACTGATTTAGTGGCACGTATAAAGTCTATTTGGGCTAATATTGATAGAAATATCTATAAACAACTCGTATATAGTATGCAAGATGGGTTGTACGCTGTTATGAAAGCTAAAGGGGATACTACAAAATATTAACTACTATTTACTTCAGATTCATAAGGTAACATTGTTGCGTAAAATAAAATATTGTAATATTTTGAACCAATCTAAATTTTATTCTAATATTTTGATGTATTTCAGAAAGCTGCATACCTAATTTATTGTACTGTATTTTATATTTTTAAATGTTAAAATCTTATCTAAACATTCCAGAATTAATTTATGAGAAATTTAATTGCATTTACTTAGTATCAAAATTAAATAAACGAAAAATATTTTTTTCTTATTACTTTTTCTCAATTATTCAAATATTTTGAATATGAACTGTAAAATTTTTGACTAATTAAAATGCCGTACGTAAATACTTATTGTAAATTTTAAAAATAATTTTTTGAGAATAAAAATTAAGTTTCCTTTCATTAATTTATCTCAAAGGTATAATTACTATACAGATATTTTAATTTTTATACTACTTGCCAACCAGTAACAACGTGATACATTTATAGTTTCTTATTGAAAAATTTTATGATGTGAATGCAATTTATAAAAACGGTTTAGCATATTTGTAAATTCGAAAGAGACAATATATCCTGTGTTGCACAATTCATATCACTAATAAAAAGATCGGTAATAATTCTGAAAAAAAAAACTGCTAAGATAGCTAAATACTTTCATAGATGATAAATTTTTATGGCCTCTTTTCGCAAATCCGGTACATAAAGCTTATTATACTTCATTAAGCTTTTTTGAAATTGACTCTCAATATGAGTATTATTAATTATAAACATTTATAAAGACCGTCAATACGAATATTATTAATTCCATTTAGCATTTATATTAAAAATATTTAAAACTTCAAAAGTTTAAAATTTTCCATTTAACGAAGATGCTGATTTTTGAGGTCGAGTTTTCAGATAGCCGTTAAAAGTACAGTGCGTGTAAAAACTTAAAGGACAGCAAAAAGTTGTAATTTTAGGTAGTTTTCATTACAAAAAGCTACCTATTGCAGCCGTTCGGAGGAAAGCGATTTCAAAAAATTTTGGTATATTTTCATCGATCATGACCACCAGACCCCGAAACCACCCTCCGTTCAAAATTGATATATATATATATGACCTATGTCACACTGTAACTCTCGTAATTATGAACCGATTTCGATGTAATTCGGTGTGTACATAGTACATACCAATGTCTCGACCGAGTTCGTTGGCCAGCTTCATCCGCCGTTTTGTTTCAAAATGGCGGCCATTTAAAATTAAAAAAAATAAATAAAATTTGAAATGTGGTACCAAAAAATTAAAAATGGAAAAATATTTTTTTCTTATGTATTTGTCCTTTATACAAACATTTCGGAGCAGTTTTTGTTTCGTCTATATCTTAAAAAATGGCTGAGTTGCAGCATTTTGAATTTCTAGCGTGGCTGACATTTTGAAATGTCCTGAATTTTGTCACGCGATAAAAGGCGTATTTATGAACCGATTTGGATGTAACTTCGTTTATACATAGTACATACCAATGTCTCGATCCAGTTCGTTGGCCAGCTTCATCCGCCATTTTGTTTAAAAATGGCGGCCATTTAAATTTTTAAGGAAATTTTAAATTTGAAATGTGGTACCAAAAAATTAAAAATTGAAAAAATATTTTCTTCTTATGTGTTTGACCTTGATAAAAAGATTCGGGAGCAGTTTTTGTTTCGTCTATATCTTAAGAAATGGCTGAGTTATAGCATTTTGAATTTCTAGCGTGGCTATTATTTTGAAACGTCCTGATTTTTGTCACGTAATAACAGGCGTATTTATGAACCGATTTGGATGTACCATGGTGTGTACATAGTACATACAAATATCTCGACCGAGTTCATTGGCCAGCTTCATCCGCCATCTTGTTTCAAAATGGCGGCCATTTAAAAAAATTTAAAAAATAAAAAAATTAAAATGAGATACCAAAAAATTGGAAAGTGAAAAAGATTTTTTTTCGTATGTGTTTGACCTTAATACAAAGATTCCGGAACAGTTTTTGTTTCGTCTATATCTAAAAAAATGGCTGAGTAATAGCATTTTGAATTTATCTTGTGGCTGACATTTTAAAACGACCTGATTTTTGTCACGCGATAACAGGCGTATTTATGAACCGATTTGGATGTAACTTGGTCTGTACATAGTACAGACCAATGTCTCGACCGAGTTCGTTGGCCAGCTTCATTCGCCATCTTGTTTCAAAAGGGTTGCCATTAAAAAAAACATTAAATTTAAAATTTAAAATGAGGTATTAAAAAATTGGAAAATGAAAAAGATTTTTTTTTATGTGTTTGTCCTTGATACAAAGATTCCGGAGCAGTTTTTGTTTCTGAAAATTTGTTCTTTTGTTTACATCTTAAAAAATGGTTGAATTATAGCACTTTGAATTTCTAGCATGGCTAACATTTTGAAACGATCTTGTATTTGTCACGCGATAACACACGTATTCGCCTATTTCGATGTAAGAAGGCATGTGGATAGTATACATCAATACCTCGACCAAGTTCGCTGGCCAGATTCATCAGCCATCTTGTTTCAAAATGGCGGCCATTAAATTAAAAAAATATATGTATATTTAAAGTGAGTGCGAAAAAATTAGAAATTGAAAAAGGTTTCTTTCTTAAGTATTTGACCTTGATATAAGGATTCAGGAGCATTTTTTGTTTGGCTTTACCTTAAAAAATGGCTCAGATATAGCAGTTTCAATTTCTATTGTGGGTGACATTTTGAAAAATCTGATTTTTTGCATGCGACAGCAATCGTATATATCAACCGATTCCGATGTGAGTGAGCATGTGCACAACAATTACTAAGGTCTCGACCAAGTTCACTGGTTAGCCTCATCCACCATGTTGTCTTAAAATGGCAGGCACTTTAGGAGATCGCCGAATTTGGCAGCCAAATATAAGTTACTTTAAAGAAAAGCAGCTTGGATAAAGCAGACTAATTTCGCGAAATTCTCATTCATTATATTGATAAAAATTAGTTTTGAATCTCCTATATTCGGTTTTCACTAAATTGATCTTCTTGTGTTTGAATGATATAAGTTGGCTTTTTTAAAATAAGGAATATGAAAGCTACCTCTTCCTCCCGGCACTGGCCGGAAGGACTTTTTTTTTATAAATTTAAAATGCGACAAGTGAAATGGTAATTTAATTTTGATCATAAAGTGGAAATACTAATATAAAAGTGAACAAAATGTATCTGCGTCATTTTTATTGCGAAAAAAATAATAATTATGCAAAAAAAAATTATTTTTGACTGTGTAAGATCTTTAAGGACACCAGTATTTTTTTTTATAGAAATGTTATACATAATTATTCTTAAGGATAGTCCGAAACAGGTTTTTAAGAGCGAAACCGAAACCAAAATCGAATTTCGGTGATCTTCTTATTTTCGGCTGAAAACGAAAATAAAAATGTAATTTTTTAACTAATTAAATTGTATGTATTAAAATAACTAATATATGCATAAATATACTTAATTATTAACTAATTATACGTATTTATTAAATATGCATAATTAAATAATTATGCGTATTTAATAAATATATATAATTTTAATTAATTATACGTGTGACCTAAATTGGCTCTCTGTGCCTTAGACCCAAAACATTTTTTTTTTCATTTAAAGTAAAACGTAATTAATTCATCAACGATACAGAAATATTTTCTAATCATACGAATTTCATTTATAAAAAAAAAATATTTTAATTTTAAGTACACACACCTCGATTTATTTTTATAATGATTTCTGCAAATGATCATACTCGATCTGTTATACTAGAACTTTCTCAAAAAGTATTCGAAACATTTCTGCGGTTTCAAACTGAAAAGTTTCTATTACTGTTATGTCTACATCTTTTAATGAGGACGTGCAAAAGCTTAGTTGTATATGCATTGCTTGCTTTATAATTTGTGTTTTCATCTTGAATCATTCATGACTAATAATTATAAACAGCGAATTTCGTAACGATAAATAGCCTCATTTGAGCCGATAAAGCTAAATAATGTTGAAAATTTCCGTAGGAAGAAACGGGATTTTTGGAATACTGTAGTTTCTGCCGAGTTTCGGCCCGGCCGAATTTTCATCCCCATTTGGGCCGAAAACGAACTTTCAGCGAAACTCAGATTTTGGGCTGAAAATGAAAACGAAACCGAATTTTCGGTCGATCTTTAATTATTAATCAATTGCCCAATAAAAACATTTCTGTATAGCGCTTTTTCTGGCGTTTTCTATTAAGAATTTTGCTAATTGTATAATAATGGGGCCAATAGCAAGTAAACTGACTGAATGTGAAAAAGGTGCTGTTTAATCTTTTGCTTTGTCCGGAATGAGTTGTAGATCTATTGCAAAAAAGATAGTTAAATCTAAAACCGTCATCAACAAATTTTTAAGGTTAAAAGACGAGTATGGGGAAAAACGGCTGAAGGCAGACCAAAAAAGCTGTGTAATCCAGAGATTAAAGGAGAGATTCAAAGTTAGCATCAACTGGAAATACACATATAAAGAAATGTGGAAAATACTCTTATAAAGAAATTTTACTAACGACTAGGTCCAAAGTGTGCAAAAAACAATCTGCAATACAGTCAATCGATCTGGGAATTTCCAATGCACGACAAAATTGTGTAAACCCCCTGGCAGAAAAACCCAGCGTTTACAGTTTGCAAGACAAGTGATGTCTTGGGACGACAATTGGCTGCAGGTTATTTTCTCTGATGGAAAAAGAAATGGAACTTAAATGGTACACATGGCTTGAAATATTATTGGCATTATTTGAGAAAAGAAAAAGAAATTTTCTCAAAACGTCAGCTAGGTGGAGCATCGATCGTGACATGAGGTGGTTTTTCGTTCAACGGCGTGGGGTTCAAAGTCAATTCAAAGCATATCTAAAAATTCTTTTTGACCATCTTTCACCTGTTGCAACACTTCTGGCAGGAGAAAAATGCATTTATCAGCATGACAATTCGCCTATCTACACAAGCCGTAAGACAAAACTGTGGTTCCAGTAGAAAAATGTTAATGTTTTGCAATGATCACCCAGAAGTCCTGATCTAAACCCTATGGAGAACTTATGGGGAGATCTAGCAAGACGAGTTCATAAAAATGGAAGACATTTTTCTACAGCTTCAGAGCTCAGATCTACGCTTGAAGATGAATGGTACAAAACCAGCCCCGAACTGATTCAAAAATTAATAATGTCCATGAAAGTAGAAAATTTGCAGTCATTAAACGCAACGGTGGGTGCACTATATTAAGTATTTGTTTCTTCATTACTGTATTGTTTTTATTTTGCGGTCCTTAAAGTTTTTACACAGGCTGAAATAGCGTTTTTTTGTACAATTACTTTATTCTCGTAATAGCACTTCCAGATGAATTTTGATTACTTTTTTATTAGCTTTTAAACATTATCATGCACATTATAGTAAACTTTTTTTTCATATGATTTGAAATTTAACAAAAAAAAAAAAAAAAAAAAAAATAACAATAATAATTTTGGCTGTCCTTAAAGTTTTTACACGCACTATACATGACTTAATTAAAACTGACATGAAGCAGGGAAACTTTTTATACGAAATGCATACAATGTAATACAATGCATAATACTTTTTCATTAAACACATAAACTGTTATATTTTATGCTTTTATTTATTTTAACTTTTTTTAAAATCTGTATTATAAAGCAAAAACATCTCTGCCAGTAATGCTGACATCATATAAATGTGGTCTATCTTTATTCGTACATTTAATTCTAAAAATTGCATAAATGTAATTTTTTACACATTCGAATCGGAGAAAAATGTACAGTCGTGGAAAAAAAAAAGTAAACACCCCCTACTAACTCTTCAACAAATTATCGTAGACAGAAGTTACTGGTACCTAACGATTTGAAATAAAGTCTACTTTTAAATGATGTACAGTCGAACCTCGTTAACATGAACCTCAAGGGGAACCAAAATTTTGTTCATGTTAACAGTAATTCATGTTATCAGTATCAAATCTTTGTATTCATTCTTATAGGAGACTGTGAAAACAATTCATGTTAAAAGTAATTCACGTTAAGCGTGTTCATGTTAACGAGGTTTGACTGTATATAAAATTTGCTTAGGGGGTCATCTACACATTAAAACGAACCCAAACCTCATTTTTTTCAATGGCAATAGCTAATTTAAACGAGATGTTTCAAAACTTCGGTTAAAACTATGCCAAGACACCAAATTTCAAGTCATTTGAATGATAAGTTTTTGAATTATAAACATTCAAAATTTAGTGCTTCTAATGTTAAATTACATTTTCATATTTTTATTTATATCTCCTGAAATTATGTTCCTAATACCCTATTATTTTGTGTAGCAATAATGCTACTGTGTTCAAACATAAATACGCTGAATTTTCAATTTTTATAATTTTATGATATGAATTATGAAATTAATATTCGAAAAAATTATGAATTGCAACCTACAATTTTTTTGATGGATTTAGATTTATTAAGTCCTGCTTTATAAAAATCCCAAATTTCACATTTTTTTTTTCCCAGTAGTTTTCAAATTATGCTTAAAAAACTGCAAAATGATGGTTTAAGGGGCCGTCTATGATTGAAGTGGGTAGATATTTTGAAATTTCTTCTGCTGCCTTGTTATCTAACAGACTTCATTGACTGCTTAAGGTGCCTTGATCAAGAAGGCGGCTCTCTTGGTTAGCAATCGAGAACCCAACTTCAATTTGGATACAGCCCTTAAAATACGCTCGTTTTAAAATAATTAATTTCTCGGAAACTTATGGTACGAATTGCATAAAAATTTGTTTTTAGGCTATTTGAAGGGTGTAGAGTTCATTTATGCTGTCAGAATTGGGTATTGCCATTGAAAAAAAATGAAGTTATGGTTTGTTTTAATATGTAGATGGCCTCCGAAGCAAATTTTATATTTATCATTTAAAAGTAGACTTTATTTAAAATTTTTCGATACCAGTAACTTTCTTCTACGATAATTTGTTGCGGAGTTAGTAGGGGGTGTTTACTTTTTTTTTTCCACGAGTGTACATTCAAATGGAATCTGTTTGAAAACTTCAATTCAGTTTACTCATTTTGAAGGTTTTAAAAATCCTTTTAGTATGATTAAAATATATATATATATATATATATATCTCCATTGCATGCACCTACATTACAGAAGATAGCCCTTTTGTACTTAGAAGAATATATAAATATTTTAGCGTTTGTTAACTACTAGTACTCCATAACGAAATTTAGACTTCATCAATAAATAAATAAATAAATAAAATATTATAAATAAAACAAAAATTTAACGGATATGTAATTAAAGTTACGTGCTGAAATGTTGCAATAATTCGAATAGAAAATGCTGCTGTAAGTATGTTGGAATAAAAGTAATGGTTTTCGCACATGTTCTGCAAGCACTGTAAAATAATGTTGTGATTTTTTCCCACACTTTATGTTGTAATTTATCAAACATCGATGCTGTGAAATCGAATTCAAGTACCAATGCTGTGAACGCGAATTCAAGGAACAAGTGAAGCAAAAATTGAACTCTTTCTGTCATGCGCACCACGCAGCCAATAGCAATGCGACTTTCCAAATTTTACAGAATTTTACAGCTTTTAAATTTTACAGCAACTCTGTTGGAAGTCGGGATGCCAACACCCTTTGTTGTAAAATATACTGATTTTTTCCTGCACTTTATGCTGCAATTTTTCAAGCTCCGATGTTGTGAAAGCGACGAGACTCAAGCAACAAGACTTTTACCCAGACTTGCGAAATTTTAAAGCCAGCAGCTTTTAAATTTTACAGCAACTGTGATGGCAGCTGGGGCACCTTTTGTTGTAAAATACAGATTTTTTTTACAGTGCACAGGCAGTATGGTGTTTAACTTGTGGCGCCTGGGTTGGATAATTTGGTAATTCTAACAGATAAATTTTAATTGCAATTTAAATAGTTGGATCGTGTTGTCACATTTAAATTATAATCTCTAATGTTTAAAAACTTGCCGTGAAAAGAATAAGAATTCCAAATTTGTACCTTATAACGCCTTCTCCTGGCTTGAGTTAAAAATAATGTCAGCAAATACCTTATTTAAAATGTATGCGGTTCTACAATAATAATACATTTACATTTGAAACATTTTTGTAATTATTTAAAGCATCCCACTACATTCGACACCCATTTTTTTTCAAATAAAGAAGAAAAAGAGTATAATACTGAATGTTTTAAAAAGATAAGCGTATAACAATACAACTTGATTTATTGCATAAATTATTTTGATGCAATTTCTTTTTAATTTTAAAAAATTTAAGAAAAGATTATAGAAAGTTTTATAGTACTTACCAGAAATGACCTCACGACGCAAATGGCGAGAATGTACTAATTTTTACGATAAATATAAAATTTCAGTTACCAAAAATGTCATGAACTACAATCTAAGCCTTTTTTTCCATTCAAATTATCGTTTTTGTGGTTTTTCATATTTTTTTGTATGTTACTTTGGAAAAATAGCTGTAACATGTCTGGAAGTTTTCAAATAAGAGTATTTAAACCAATAGATCATCTTACTAACACCGTCGCATAAATTTTAGGCGATTTGTGTTGTATAAAAATAATTATATTTTTCGGAGAAAAATATTTTTTGTAAATTATTGTTCATAAAAATCATGTTTTTGAGTAAAAGCATTTAAAGTTTTCATTTCTGAAAATCTGTATCAGAAATATTCACCCCAAGCTCTTAAACATGTCCGGAGTTATGTATTGTAGATACTTGCCTTAATCTCAGTGTTAGAAGATATTTTCTTTCTTAAGGCGGTTCACGAATACCTGCTCAACAACGCGAAACGTTCTGACACATTTTTAGGGTTCCGTACTTAAAAAGTAAAAACGGAACCATTATAAAATCACTCTTGTGTCTGTCTGTCACAGGCCTTTTACTCGTAAACTATGCAACGTGGAAAATTCAAATTTGGGGAAGTAATAAAGATTATTGACCCACATATTTAAAGATTAATAAATATTCATAAATATATTTAGGGAAAATGTAGAGGAGTTAATTAAGTTACTTGAAAAAAAAAATATTTTCTTTGTATATCGTGTGGGGTATCGTGTGAAAGCTTTCGTAACGCTGAAATCAAAAATATATTTCATTTAATTATAGGTATTATATTTTCAAAGTTACGGTGGAAAATGTAGTGCAAAAATATGTCCCCCCCCCCCATCTAATTCCGAATCTATTGAAACTAAAATTATGAAAAAATTAGAGGTAGTAGACATTAATTTAAACCTTGCAGGAAAATTATAGCGATTACCCTAGGTCACATAGTTTTTGAGAAAATCGCATTTTTCCGTTACACTCAAATTTCGATTTACGGGCTTCAGCAAAAGTGTTGAGAAGCGCTGGAGGTACCTATCCTACCAGAAGTATAAAAGCATTGTTGATCATGAATTTCGGAAAAAACCGTCGGTAATTAGCCGAGATATTAACCCTTAAAGACCTAGGTCACGTCTCGGCTCACAAAGGTATCTTTGGCAATGAACTAGCAGACAACCTAGCGAAGAAGGCCACACAGAAAGAAACAATAGACACACACCTCCCAGTGCCCCAGTCATACGTCAAAAAGGTCCTTAGAGCAAGGATACTGACGCGATGGCAGGAGCACTGGGATACTTCAAAAAGGGCAGGCACACATATAAGCTAATTCCTAAAGTTTCTCTCACACTATATAACTTAACACCCTACACCACTAGCTTCTTAACAGGACATGGCCCTTTCATGGCATATCTGGACCGCTTCAAAATAAGATCCACTGCCACTTGCGTCTGCGGTGAAGATGGCACTATAAGTCACCCGTACTACAGTTGTACTCTCACGCAACGCTGGCACTTGAGGCGTCCAGACATACTGCCAGTCAACTGGCTCCAAAACGTCCTTTCCCGCACCCTCCTACTCAACAAATTGAAACACATTCACAATTTCCTTACATACTTAACAAACTTAACTTAAGCCCTGGTTCTGCTTATCCAGTCTCACTGCCACCATATCAATCTTCAAACAGCACCAGAATCCAGTCCTCTTTGTAGGCTCCAGCAAATTCTTCTACTCATCAATGTGTGGTTTCCTACGATCGCAAGAGCCTCTGCTCGTGCTTCTGACCATTCTATCAAGAGATACATCTCCAATGGACGCTTGAGTATCTGCTCGTGCCATCTTACTTGTGCCACACAAAGCATTACATCTCCAATGGACGCTGAGTATTTGCTCGTGCCATCTTATTTGTGCCACGCAAATCATTACATCTCCAATGGACGCTTGAGTATTTGCTCGTGCCATTTTACTTGTGCCACGCATTCCATTCTTTTCCCTTCCTGCCGCCCCTTGTCGCGAGAGGGGTTCCTACCCCGGCGGCCAGGATCAGTGATGTTTATTATTATTATTATTATTTATTTTATTTTATTTTTACTTTAAATGTTCTCATACTCCCGCCCTCTGTCGCGAGTAGGCGTTTTCCTGGCGGGAAGGCATTCGTCTAATTTTTGTAATCCCACTTTGTTCTTTTTAAAATAAATTCTGGGTTCTGTGGTCGGTGGTGCATAGACGCCCTTAGCGGGTGAGCGTCGCCCCTTGAGCATTTTGTGTTTCTCCGTCTGCATACGGCCGGACAGGGCTGTACTCACTAACGAGCCCCAACGTGTCGGGGAACATACCGGGAGAGACGTTAAGCTCTAAGGGGCAGGCCTAGCCGTCCCTGAGCAGTCTCTCTTAGGCTGCCTAACCCTTAAAGACACGGACGGTTTGGACATGCATAATGACACGGACGGTGTATTCTATGCTCCATAGGCTTTTAAAGCCTAGATAACAAATTTTAAGGATATATCTATGTAATGCAATGCCCAGTAGCAGTATAAATGTAATAAACGTCGAATTGTTAAAAACAGACTAATTTAATGAGAATTAATCAAATACTATGGGTTTCGCGACTAGTTTCCATTGGGTGGCTCTCTCAATACACCTACTATGTCTTTAAAGGTTAACTAAAAACCTATATGGAATAAAAAATATACAGAATACCTATATTTGCTATTATTTATGTTCCATATATCTTTGAACTTTCATGGTATATCCATTTATACTTTTCTAGTATGCAGGGTGCAAAGGAATGTCCCTTTAACCTGAAAATACTTGTGAACGGAGAGAGCTACAGGTATGCAAGTGAGATAACGGTATAGTAAAACGACTAGGACCGATTTAATGAAAACGACAGCAGCACCCTCTAGTGGCGAAATTTGGAAGATAGCCACTGCACTTTTTTTAATAATACGCTTACTAATTCATTATTATTGTACGGAACCCTCTGTGCGCGAGTAACACTCGCACTTGACCGTTTATTAAACGTAAAGTCATAAATTTGGCAGACCTGACTATTGAAGCGAATTTAAATCCGAAATAAGTTTTTCATTTTTTGATAAACAAATAACTTATCGACTTATAAGCAATTTTGGAAACATAACAACCAGTTTTTTTCCGCTCTCGAGGTATCGCGACAGGAAATTCGGTTCAAAACGGAATATTTGACAGTATTTTCTGAAAGATATTCTGCCTTTACTAAAATAAAAAAAGGAAACAGTCTTTCGATTACATAGTTTTTGAATAAAAACATCTGCCAATTTCATGCGTTTCTGAACAAAAAATGTGTCAGAAAGTAGCTCCTTCAGATTTGAGAACAACCTTAAGGTTAGTTAAACATACATTTCCTGTTTGTTTTAATCACACTTCTGGTTTCAAGATTGAAATAAAAACAGCCACAACTACACGTCTAATGACAGTACGAAGAGAACAAAAACCGTTTCGGAGAGCTAATTTTACAGTCTTTAGAAAATCAAAATAAAATATGCGTTATATTTCTTCGTTCACTGTAAAAAAAAAATAATTTAAAACTGACAGAAAAAAACTGTTAATTTTGGCGCCAGTAGAAACCGTTTAATTTACAGAAAATAGCTGTAAAAAATTTAGATTTTTTTTCTGTAAAAATTCTGTAAACCCATTTTTTATCCATGTTTTTTTTCAAAAAAATACTGTTTTTTTTCTGTAAAAATTAGAGGTTCTTTCTGTAAAAATTAGCGTTTTTTTTTTTTTACAGTGTTGTTTTCCACTTACGTCTTTTCTTGAACTCAAAAAAGATATATACATATAAATAAAAATTGCTAGCTGCATTGTTGAAAATTTACAACAAACTATCCAATCATTCACTGAAAAAAAAAATCCGTTAAAATGCGGAAATTGTACTGGCAATCGAGACGCCAGTACTATTTCCATATTTTAACGGAAAATTTCTCCCGTAAATTCCAGAAAAACGGAAAATTTTCTGTAATTTACGGGAAAAAATTTCCGTCAAAATACGGAAATAGTACTGGCGTCTCGATTCTTTAATTGCCAGTACAATTTCCGTATCTTACCGGAATTTTTTTTTACATATATACCGTTTATATTGAAAACGGTTACATAGACGCAATTTAACTCTATTCATACCATGATATGGTCAATAATAGGGTCAGCAAAAAGTTAAATTACGGTTATGTAACCTTTTTCAGTAAAAACGGCCGATTGACTGAACAATCTGCTTCAAAATTTTAACAGTGTTTTAGGAATTTTAATTTCGCTATTTACGTATGTTAAAATTGTTATGAAAACAAACAATTCAACCACTATTGGTTCTATTTTTCTATAAAATTTATCTGAAAATAACTGATAAATAAGGTACGGTTTTATGTATCCAATTTGAGCATTCACGAGATTTTCACTTACTATTTCCATTCGAAATAATATTCATATTTATATCAAAAGAAAAAAAAAATTGATTGCACAGGAAAACCAAAGTTAAAAGTTTTTCGCCGTGACTCAGCTCACGATCCAAAATATTACACGGAACATTAAACAAACGTAAATGAACATTTTCTGAGTAAAAGACTTGTTTTTCATGAATCAGTATTGCGAAACTATATGCTCCCATCACTATGTTTATTAAAAAGTTCTTCAAAAAAAATCCTTTTTTCCTCGATTGCGAGATGTTTCTCAATTTGAAATGTCTAGACTTATTGGTCGATTGCATAAATATGTGAAGAATCGTGCTTTTAGACAAACATCTTTTTTGATCGTTAGAAAAGCAGTAAATATTTCTTATGATTTGCCATTTTCCATTAGCCTTGACCAATCGTTTAGAATAAATCAGTAACGGAATTCACAAAGTGTGTTCAGGAATAATAATCCGAATAAATGCAATAGTGAAATTAACAAAGTGACTTCCGATTTTATTTTCAGATTTGCACATTTCAAACGTCCACCGCATAGTAGATACAAGTTATCGGAGAATAATTTGTAACAGTTAATAGATACTTTATTTTTTTAATGATATAAAATTTATTGGTAAAGATATCGAACAAGTTGAAAATTTTTAAACTGAGCGAAAAAAATGTTCAGACCGGGAATCGAACCAAGGACCGTTGGCTTAAATAAATAGCAAATGCACTTCCAATTGATCTACCCTGACCGACAACCGGCTGATACAATTCACTCAGAAAAACGTTTTGCTAATAGCGTCTGGTCTGCCATGTAAGCAGCTCGATAAAATATGCCTCAGGTAAAGAAATTCCATTAAACGATGGAAACAGAACTACAATTTATTATTTTAACTCAGTGAAACTAATTTGTAAAGTCATGGAAAGTGTTGAAGATTGTCTAACTGAGTGAAAGGGTCTCCACTGTCCAGGCAGGAAATCGAACCGAGGACCTTCGGCTTAAATTGCCAATACTCATCCAATAGAGCTACCTGGAAAGAAGAACATTGCCAATTATTGTCAAATATCCTGATTTCGATTCCCGGCCTGGACACATTTTCACACTGTAGGATAATTTTTAACAGTTTATCTAATCTATATTCATATTCCTCCCAAACATTTGAAAAAAAAGTCCTTCCGGCCAGTGCCGGGAGGAAGAGGTAGCTTTCATTTTCCTTATTTTAAAAAAGCCAACTTATATTATTCAAACACACGAAGCTCAATTTAGTGGAAACCGAATATAGGAGATTCAATATTAATTTTTATCAATACTAAATCATTATGAATGAGAATTTCGCGAAATTAGTCAGCTTTATCCAAGCTGCTTTTATTTAAACTAACTTATATTTGGCTGCCAAATTCGGCGATTTCTTAAAGTTCCTGCCATTTTAAGACAACATGGTGGATGAGGCTAATCAGTGAACTTGGTCGAGACCTTAGTAATGGCTGTGCACATGCTCACTCACATCGGAATCGGTTGATATATACGAGTGCTGTCGCAGGCAAAAAATAAGTTTTTCAAAATGTCACCCACATTAGAAATTGAAACTGCTATATCTGAGCCATTTTTTAAGATAAAGACAAACAAAAAATGCTCGTGAATGCTTATATCAAGGTCAAATACTTATGAAAGAAACCTTTTTCAATTTCTATTTTTTTTTTTTTTTTTTTTTTTTGCACCTCACTTTAAATATAATTTTTTTTAATTTAATGGCCGCCATTTTGAAACAAGATGGCTGATGAAGCTGGCCAGCGAACTTGGTTGAGATATTGATGTATACTATCCACATGCCTTCTTTCATCGAAATAGGCGAATACGTGTGTTATCGCGTGACAAATACAAGATCGTTTCAAAGTGTTAACCATGCTAGAAATTTAAATTGCTATAATTCAATATTTTTTAAGATATAAACAAAAGAACAAATTTTCAGAAACAAAAACTGCTCCAGAATGTTTGTATCAACACCAAACACACAAAAAAATTTTTTTTCATTTTCCAATTTTTTAATACTTTATTTTAAATTTTAAATTACTTTTTTTTTTAATGGCAACCCTTTTGAAACAAGATGGCGAATGAAGCTGGCCAACGAACTCGGTCGAGACATTGGTATGTACTATGTACAGATCAAGTTACATCCAAATCGGTTCATAAATACGCCTGTTATCGCGTGACAAAAACCAGGTCGTTTTAAAATGTCAGCCACAATAGAAATTCAAAATGCTATAACTCAGCCATTTTTTTAGATATAGACGAAACAAAACCTGTTCCGGAATCTCTGTATTAAGGTCAAACACATACGAAGAAAATCTTTTTCATTTTTCAATTTTTTGGTATCTCATTTTAAATTAAAAATTTTTTTAAATTTTTAAAATGGCCGCCATTTTGAAACAAGATGGCGGATGAAGCTGGCCAACGAACTCGGTCGAGACATTGGTGTGTACTAAGTACACACCGAATTACATCCAAATCGGTTCATAAATACATCTGTTATCACGTGACAAAAATCAGGACACTTCAAAATGTAAGCCATGCTAGAAATTCAAAATGCTATAACTCAGCCATTTTTTAAGATATAGACGAAACAAAAACTGCTCCCGAATCTTTTTATCAAGGTCAAACACATAAGAAAAAAATATTTTTTCAATTTTCAATTTTTTGGTACCACATTTCAAATTTAAATTTTTCTTAAAAATTTAAATGGCCGCCATTTTTAAACAAGATGGCGGATGATGCTGGCCAACGAACTCGGTCGAGACATTGGTATGTACTATGTATAAACGAAGTTACATCCAAATCGGTTCATAAATACGCCTTTTATCGCGTGACAAAATTCAGGACGTTTCAAAATGTCAGCCACGCTAGAAATTCAAAATGCTATAACTCAGCCATTGTTTAAGATATAGACGAAACAAAAATTGCTCCGGAGTCTTTGTATAAAGGTCAAATACATAAGAAAAAAATATTTTTCCATTTTCAATTTTTTGGTACCACATTTCAAATTTTAAATTTTTTAAAAAATTTTAAATGGCCGCCATTTTGAAACAAAATGGCGGATGAAGCTGGCCAACGAACTCGGTTGAGACATTGGTGTGTACTATGTACACACCGAATTACATCCAAATCGGTTCATAAATACGAGAGTTACAGTGTGACATAGGTCATATATATATATATATATATATATATATATATGGATATATATATATATATATATATATATATATATATATCAATTTTGAACGGAGGGTGGTTTCGGGGTCTGGGGGTCATGATCGATGAAAATATACCAAATTTTTTTGAAATCGCTTTCCTCCGAACGGCTGCAATAGGTAGCTTTTTGTAATGAAATCTACCTAAAAATCAAAACGCAAGACAAATTCATTAATGTCGCTGATACGTATTTTTTTTTTTATAAGATTCTCTGGAAACAATTAGCGGAATTTAGAGCATGTGTTTAAAATCTCAGATAAGTGCTTCACATCTTTGACGAAATTTGATGAAGAAAGTTTATTGACGATGGACTTCTTGAAGCTCGAGTGCCTCCTACTGATTCCGAAGAACGACACAGCTACGCTGGTCAAACAGTAGACTTTTACATATGACGATAAATTTCAAATTAAGTTAAATCCATTTATTTTTATTTTTCCTTTATCCTACATTGCGTAAATAATTGCCTAAGGCATCTCCAATTTGAAACTATTCATTAACGAAATGTTAAAAAATAATTTGCTGTTCTATATTAACAATAACTAAGCGTGAGATGTAACTAAGTCTGAGATGCAATTAAGTCAGAGATAAATATGCATGATATGTAACTAAGAAACAACCAGATTTAAGATGAATAAAAGTGATGCATATAGGCAGGGCTGCCACAGGTGACTATTTATAGTTTGTTCGCACCACTAGTTAAAAAAAAAAAAATAAATAAGTATATTTCTCTGTCAAATGTTGTCAAGGCATATGTAAAAGATTTTTGTTTTGAAAAAGTGGTGCGAAATAGAATTAAAAAAGAGTCGCCCGTGGCAGCCCTGTATACGGCACTACTCAAATTTTGATTAGAACTAGAAAAAAAAGGAAAAGATATAAGATCCAATTTACTTAAACTACTGTTTTCTCTTTTCTCTTAACAGTTATACATATGTTTGTTCCATACATATCATTAGTAACTTCATAAATCTATATTATAAAACAGAAACATGTCCGTGAGTAATTTTGGCGGTGGTAGCACCTGACTAATAAAATTCGATTTTACTGCCCTTTTTTTTACCTGCTAAACATCGCACAATATCAATTTCTACAGAGTCAAATAAAGGAACAAAATGTTCTTTCAAATGCAATTTGTTTGAGAACCGTATCTCGATTTACTGTTTTTTACCGCAATAAAAATGATTTTCGCGATTGAAATTTTATTTAAATCTATATTGCGTGCAGCTCAATTTCGAAAGATTTATCAGTTTGCTCTAAAAACAATATAAATAGTTCAGCATTTGTTTCTGGCTAATATTCCATAACGAAATTAAGACTCCATCAATAAATAAATAAAATAATAAAATAACGTTATTAAAACATAATTTTAACAGACATGTAATCGAACTACGCACTTATAACACTGAAATTATCAGAACTGAACAAATTAAATAAATGAATTATAAAAATATAAATGTATCGAACATGCCTTAATAATATGACTCACGCGAAAGTTATTTTACAAAATAAAAAGAAGCTAGTAGTCTGCTACATTAAATCTGATCTGTTGCATCAAAACATATTTAAAATAAAAAATATATCAGAATTGCCCCTTTTTATGAAACAGAAAGCGCATTAAGGACCAGGATATCTAGTTTCAAAGTTACGTGGTGCGATCCAAAAGTTTCCAGAATGCATAAAAACATATTTAGAACCAAAAGCATTATTTAATATGAAGCAAATCATTCCTTTGTGTTACATACTTCAGTTCAATTATTAAGTAAAATTTCTTGTGTAAAACAGGTTTATTTGATCCGCTGATTACACTAAATAAAATCTGAGTACTCTAGGATTTCCGCACGTGCATGACTGGTTCAGCTCATCATACGCGAGTAAACACATAATATTCCGTTAATCAGTGTAGAATTTAACTAATACAGTCTAAATGCTAATTTTGTAATTTGTACAGTTAGATTCATGCGTGTTAATTATTAATTTATTAAATAATTTCCACTATGAAATGATTCAAATCTCTCACTTAGAAAACTCGCTTTCATATGCATTACCATTTATAATCTATTCATAATCTCATTATAAAGCAAAACTAGTCTTGTAAAAGCTGTTTAAAATTCGAAAAAAAAATTTTTTTTTTCAAAATTGTAGACACGCCTTTTTTTCTTGAAAAGGCGGAGATTTTCCCTTTACTAAATGTAGATTTTTACGTTCACCACTCCTATTGATGAATGTGAAACGGGAGACAAGATTAAGAAGGTGTAACGGCAGTTGTGTATAAAAGAAGTACTACCGAATCCAATTTGTTAACGTAAAGCAAAGCCAACTGAGATCTACTTATTCAGGTGAGTGAAGCATGAAGCAAATATGAGTGATCATAGAAGGGTAAGACGACAGTTTTGTATCCTTAAACGGATTCTTTTTTCCACTTCCTCGCCTGGTTAGTCAACCGTCCGAAGCAGCGATGCACAAAATGTTTCTTTCAAAGCTTCCCATCAAACACTATAATAATGTTGTTGACAGAAGTGCATTTGCCAATTTGATTCTTTTTTTCAACGGAAGAAGTAAGTATGGTATATTTATATTCAGTGGAAAGGACGGAACGTGCTTAACCATTTAATCTCCGAGTAAATTAAAAAGTTTCAAAAAATCTCTTTTCGTTCATTTTTTTCCCACCTCCCACCTATGTTTCCGGTTTAGTGAATATTTTTATTCAGATACTTACCAGAATATACAGATAGTAAAAATCATCTTTTTTATCTGTCATTTAATAAATCGAATTAAATTTCTGATTGATAGCTGAATTTAAAAAAATCTTTCAAATTGGAAACACTCTCTCCCACTTATTAACCATTTCGGGGGCAAAGTACTTCTGTTACTAAAATGTTGAAAAGATTGGTGGCATCAGGATTTACGAACAAAATTTATTTGCAAATAAGTAAAAGCTTTTTTTCAAGTACCTTATAAAAGCAAAATTTTGTTTCAAAATTCTGTGAATGTGGCATTTTGGTGTAAAAATTAAGTGGGATATAGTACATCCCACCGCTTGGTGAGATTAATTGTGGTTTAAGTGAGGTGTTAAATAATGAAACAGTGTAAAATATTATTATTTGAATTAATTTTATAAGTAAGAATTAAAAAAAAAAAACTTTTTCCTAATCTTTCAAAGAGCGCGCTATTGAAAATTTTGCGACAAACTTAATTTTTCTTACAGCTGGTTCTCACAAATAGCTCCTAAATTAAAATTAAATTTTTACTACTTATATGTATGGTTTTTTTTTCCTCAAATGTATCTTATTACTGCTATTTAATATCTTGAATTTGTAATATTGCAAAAAATATAACACGCGTACTCGTGTAAGAAAAAAAAAATAATAATAGTAACAAAAGACCTCCCGCCCGCTGAAAGGGTAAAACAAAGTCGGGGGCTGCGATTCAGGGGGAAATATTTTTGGATAAAAAGGAATTTAATGTTTGCGAAAATTTCCAGCTATCCGTTGGAAGGACGTAAGCTGTCGGCAATGTTAGAGGGGGCTTTGAAATCTTTTAATTGAGCTAATTCGACTCTGATCCCTTTCCCTCCACTTTGATGATAGATTGATGCAGACACAAGTAGAATGCAAGCCTAGTTGTCATAAAACCTTTAATTACAAAGTAATTTTTTTAATGTAATATGGACACTATTATTAAAAGGTTATAAAATCTAGAGTGGGATTAAGAATTTGCTAGTGAGAGGGGAGGGAGGAGTCAATAAAGCCTGCGTCCCGGATCCGTTGCAATTAAAACGTTCCACCTGAATTATATTAGAAGGTGATAGAATAAACTATAAAATAAAAAAGCTAAAAAGGACTTGAAAGTTAGAAATACAGATTTTCTTAACGGAAAATGTATATTACCTAGGATTATGACAAATAAAACCTCTAAAAATCCTTGTAGTTTGACTAAAAGACCGTTCGGCAGCTAAGAGGGTGAGAACGGACTTTAGTGGGTACCCTGTATATACCACAGGCAGGGGTCGGAAAAACTATTTTTTTTTTATTTTAGCGAATTGCAACTACAACTAATTTATCTGTGTTCAAAACTCTTGAAAAAATGCGAATAAATCTTTGTAATTAAAATATCTTTTAGTGGTGTGTGTGAGAGAGGGTAAAAAAATCACGCTAAAACACTCATATATTTTTTCATTAATAATAATGTATTAAATTGATATTCCGCGCGATATACAGGTGATTAACATAAAGATGTATGATATATTTTTTCAGGCATTTCCTCGTTGACACGTCTGTTGCAAACTTTTTTCCATATTATCTAGGTAGGTAGCATTTTACAGTCTGTCAATAATAAAGACTCTGATGTTGCTTCATTAAAAAGATACATCTATAAAACTTTATATATGGTTATTCTGAAATATTTTAAATAAATTTCTGTGGTAGGGAAAGTAGGCTAAGCGACGAAAAAAAAAATTATAATGAGAAAAAGATCTTAAAAAATACATAACATTGTGAGGTAATAAGACACTGGTCTTCTAACATTCATGAACAGAATACATTAAATGGGGAACCCCAGAGACATTTAAAGAAACTTTTACAACATATCTTGACAAGTTAAAAAAATAAATAAATACGTATATTTATGCAGGGTGCCCAATAAAGTCCGTTCAAACCCTCTTAACTGCTGAACAGCTGCAGTTATAGTCATAAAAGGGATGTCTAGGTATAGTAAAGTGGCTATGCGCTACTAGATGAGACCGCTTACAGCACCACCTGGTGCAAAATAGCGGAGTTAGCGTTTCTATCTCGAAAACGGTACGAAATATGGGAAAAAAGTTAATTACAAAGTTGTAGAACATCCTTGATTTAGTACGAAAAGATACCTTGTGAACATGAATGCTAAAAACAGAACGCTTGAAACGGGCATTTGTTTCTTCGGGACTTCCGATACTGTAACTGCACAAAATTTGAAAGAAAGGAGAAAAGAACTTTCTGTGGGGATATCTGAAGCAGCAGGTGTATGTGACCCCCCCCCCCCCCCCGCCAACATTGCGGGACCTCCGACGGCGCAACACGGATGCTTGTACCAATATGTCACCCGCTATTCTATAATGTGGTGTTGAACTTTCCAAAATCGTTTCGTCACGTCGCAGTGCATTAAATCGCTAACAAACAAATGCGCGATTTAAGCCTTCTGTTTTAGCATTCATGTTCACGTGTTGTGTTTTAGTACTAAATCGATGATGCTCTACAACTTTGTAATTCACTTTTTTCCCACATCACGAACCGTTTTCGAGATAGCAACGCTAACTCTGCCGTTTTGCACCAGATGGTGCTGTAAGCGGTTTCATCTAGTAACCATAGCCTCTTTACTATACCTAGACACTACTTTTATGACTATAGCTACAGCCATTCGGCAGTTAAGGTGTTGGGGACGGACTTTAATGGGCTCCCTGAATATACTATAGGCAGGGGTCGGAAAAACTATTTTGTTTATTTTAGCGAATTGCAACTATAACTAATTTATCGAAAATATATTTAACTATAACTACAACTACCTTTTGTAAAAAGTAGCGTCTACAAACTACTTTTCCAATGTAGTCACTACTTCGCTACTTTCAGATTTTGGCAAAGGATTCGGTTCACGTTCGAAACTAAAGGCACGGATTAAATTATACAGTGACGCCTCGTTGCATCTCCCGGGATACAATTAAATAAGTGCGATATATCCGAGGGTATTAAAAAATTAAGAAAGATAATAATAAATTATTTTGTGTTTCCCTTCAAAATGTTAGTTTATATACATATTACAAATATCTTAGAGAAATTAAGAGAGATACCTAATACAATCAATATTTAAATAGAGTTAAAAAATTTTGGAGTGACTCCAGTCGACTTTCCGAACACTTTACAGAATACTGTGGGTTCAAATAAATAATTATGTAACAATAAATAAAAAATTAGATCGCAATTTTACAAAGGTGAACTGTGGGGGCCTGCGAGGAAATTTTAATATACAAGCTTATCCCTTTCTGTTGCGGAGTAATTCTGTTTATAAACTGATGAAGTGATGGGCTGACACCAGAATTTATAAACGAATTTATTAGAAAATATGAACTTGCTTATGCTCACGTAGGTTATAAAAGGAAATTTTTAATTAAATATTCTGGTTGCCAGTAAAATAAAAATTAGGTGTCCCTTTTTAAGGCCACCACCCGCGAAAGGGTTATATCCACACAAACACATGGAATCAGTGTAAAAATAGCTAAAACATACAATGTATGTAAAAGTTTTTGAAGAGAAAAAAAAATTCTTTTTTTGATAAATTTCAAATCAGATGGAAAAAAGCTTACTATAATGTATATCATAAAAATGGAAAGCTAATACAAAAGTCAATAAAATTCATCTGTAAGTATTTTATTAAGAAAAAACAGGAATTGTACAAAAAAAAAAAAAAAAAAAAAAAAAAAAAACACTATTTTTGCCTATGTAACAACTTTTAGAATAGCAAAATAAAAACAATGCCTCAACGAAGGAACAAATATTTAATATACTATTATGCACCCACCATTGCGCTTAATGACTGCAAACCTTTCATGGACATTACTCATTTTTGGAACAGTTCGGGACTGGTTTTGTACCATTCCTATTCAATCAGAGATCTGAGTTCTGAAGCTGAGAAAAAATGTGTTCCATTTTCATAAACCCGTCTTGCTAGATCTCCCGTTAAGTTGTCGGTAGGGTTTAGATCAAGACCTCTGGATAACCAACGCAAAACTTCAATATTTTTCTTCTACGAGGGTAAGTCAAAAATTATCCGCAACGTAGTTATAAATTTTATTGAAATACAAATAGAAAACTAACGTTAACATCATTTCTCAATATGGTTTTTCAATATAGTCCCCTTTCTTTTTCATGCGCTTGATCCATCGTTACACAAGCTTCCTCATCCCTCAGAAAAGAAGGTTTTCTGCAGAGCAGCGAGCCACGCATGCACCGACTTTATGAAACCCCAATCTGGTATGAATGATTTCGTAGGAAGAACCATGACTAATTTGCAAACGATGTGCCACTTCATCAATAGTCACTCGTCTGTGTAACAGAACCATGTCACGTACACGCTCAATGTTGTCATCATTTGTGGTCGTACGCGGTCATTCGTATCCTTCCTCAGGCGTAACTTTTGTGTGACCATTTTTGAATTTTTCAATCCATCCGTATAGACACTCCGTTACAGCAAGACACCGTACCCCTATTTTGCCGAAAGTCTTCGATGGATTGCGGCCCCCGATACACATTCCAACCACAAAAATCGGATCACACCTCGTTGCACCTCTTTGTTGCAAACCTCTAATGGAGCGTCCATGATCTATCTGCAACAAAAGGAAGACAGATGGAGGATTTACGACCAAACTTTCAAAGCATGACGACAACAGCATAGCAATAAAATAAACGAGGTAAGAGGTCAGTATGAACAATGTAATAAGAGTTATTTCAAAATTGCGGATAATTTTTGACTTACCCTCTTTTGTCTCACGGGTTTTGTGGATAATCGCCTTAAATTGCTAATAAACCCATTTTTCTCCTGCCAGAAGTGTTGCAACATGTTAGAAAGATGGTCAGAAAGAGTTTTTATATAGGATCAATTGCATTTCTTGAAAGAAATGCAAGTGATCCTACTTGCAGTTGAATGAAAAGCAGTACCATGTCATAATGGATCCGCCGCCTAACTGATGTTTTGAGAAAATGTCTTTTTATTTTCTCAAATCATGCCAATAATATTTCCAGTCATCAGTACCATCTATGTTTCATTCATCGGAGAAAATGACCTGCAGTCATTTATCGTCCCAAGTCATCACTTGTCTTGCAAAGTGTAAACGCTGTGTTTTGTGGCTAGTCACTAAAGGGGGGTTACATAATTTTGCTGTGTATTGTAAATTCCGAGATTATTTTTTTGTACACTCCAGTCGTTTATAAAATTTGTTTACTTGAGTATTTTAAAGTTGATGCTAACTTTAAAACACTCACTGCAAATAGAAGCGTCTTAAATTTAGACACATATGTGACTGAAAAAGAATTTTAGACACTTATGTGTCTTAATCTGAAAATTAAGACACTATAGATGTCTTAATTTAAGATACATAAGCGTCTTACTATGACCATGGTGTAAACGAACTGAGAATAATGTCTAAAATATCCGCAAACGTCTTATTTTAAGACACTTCATTGCTTTAAACGTGTCTTAAAATAAGACGTTTTGATTCTTCCGACGCAATAACCACCAGGGGGCACTAGCACTCCCAGTTGCGCATGCGTTTTAGATGTCTTCGTTCGAAGTGGTATACGTTGTAATTCAAACAAAGTTTGTTTTTATGTACGCGTGTATTTTAATTCGTTTTTTGCGAAATATGAAGTACTGTGATTTTAATTCGTATTAACTTGGAGTATTTATTTATTGAATACATACATCTGACGTGTGTGCTCGACATCAAATGTCTCTTAGAAGCTGTCGTCGATACAAGGGCGGGATAGACACAGAACAGAAGTAGACGACGGTTGAAGATTACACCCGGAAATTCTACAAAGCGTGTGCAATGGGCTTAGTGTTAACTCGTATCAATTTATATCAATAATATTGTGTTATTCATCTTCGTCCTGTCGAAGCTGGCAAAAAAAAAGAAACTTTTGTCTGGCGGGTCCTGTTTTTAGGATGAAACATCTTATTCTTTAAATATGGCTAGTCGGATGTATTAATTGATTACCTTTTAAACTGATGAAAGTCTTTCTCCCTCACTGTGGTTGTGGTAGTTTTTAAAATTTCAAATCGAGGAATATTTCTTACCTCTTGCAGCAACTCAAGTAAGTTTCTTTATAGTAGTAAAATTAGTGTATTTTATGATTTTATTTATTGTACTAAACAAAATCCTGCATGAAATTTAATTAGTTTTGAATCTGTTCGCAAAAAACCCCACTAATTCTAGAAGTATATATTTTTAAACTTATGACGTTCTTTTTTATTACGAATTATATATTCAATGTCAGTTCTTAGTTTCAATGGGTAATTTTTATCTCGCAGTAAATGACGGCCACAAGGAAGTAAAGAAAAAAAAAAACTTTGAAAGATGACCTAATGCTTTCTTACTTCCTGGCATAAAACCGCAGATTAAAAAAAGATAAATAAAGTAAATGAGACTGGTCTATTATATGAAGCTGCCTGTAAAAATATACATATGTATTTGATTTGCAATCAACTCTAATACTGATTTTTTTATTATTAAAAAAGTAATTTGAAATTTATAATGGGAAAAAGTAAAAACCTCTAACTAGATTTCGTATTTAAAATTGTGGTAACTTTATTTATATGCACTTATACGAAAAATACAAAAATGACAGATGTTACTGTATATATTTAAGACGAAAGAAGTTTGGAAATCATAAGTTATTTTTTCCTCATGTTTTTAATATAGAATATGTACTTATTTGTTTTTATTGATGGTTGAATAGCTTTTGTGAGTACCCTCTGATCAACATAAAAACTTGCCCATGTGGAAATATAAATTTTTTAAAAACATAATTTTTAAATAAGTATTTTCATTTTTTTTTTTTTTTTTTTTGGGGGGGGGGGGATTTTGCATGAATTTTTGTAAAGCTGATATCTTAAATCTTGCACTGATTATAATGAAAGTTTTGAACTTTTAGAGTAGGACAAGTTTAGAAACGCAAATATATTTAACAAAATACCAAAGTCATTTTTTCCCCAATGTTATTAAAGTAGAATATTTATTTATTTATTTTCATTATTCATAGTTAAATGGCTGTTGTGATTATCAAGTGATGTATATGTAAAATTGCCTATGTGGCAATATATTTTTTTATATTTTCATTTTTTTTGGGGGGGGGGGGTGGGATTTTTGCAATTTTCGTACATCTGATATTTTAAATCTTTTTCCACATTCAACCGAGTATAATAAATATTTTGAACTTTTAGAGTAGGACAAGATTATAATATATATATATATATTTATCTATGTACCTTAAAAGCCCTTAATAGCGAACACTTCGGGACCGCGGAATTTGTCCGATAATTGGAGATGTCTACTTTTTTGAGGTAAAAATATACAAATATGTATGTCTGCTGATTAAAAAAGTATTCGTTAAATAGAGGTGTTCGCTATTCGAGAATGTCCATTAACCTCCACAACGAATACTCCCGAATACCGGGCATCTCAATTTAGACAACTATAATGCAGGGTTGCGTTTTTTGCAAAAGTACTTCTTGATTAAAGGAAGGGCAAACTGGGAAGTGCCCCGTCCCCCTACGACTGTAGTGCCCCAAATTTGATGTGCAATATTTGTAAAGCTTATATTTTAAATCTGTTTAGAAATTGTACTGATTATAATCAATATTTTGAACTTTTAAAGTAAAATAAGGTTAAAAACAAAATGAATTTAAAAAAATCTAATATTTAGATAAATATTTTTTGTTTTTTAATCTTGTTCTACTCCTGAAGTTCAAGATATTGATTATAATCAGTACAATGTCGTAAAAGATTTAAATTATCAACGTAACGAAAATTGTATACCAAAACTGAGAGCACCAAAAAAATCAGGCTGTATTGGGGGGGGGGGGGGGGGGGGCAGGACCACAGCCAAATATTTTTCCAGGATTAAACGTGGTCAAACATGGCTACGTATGATGCTTACAAAAAAATGGATGCGATTCAGACATTTGAAGTGTCTGAAATTCAGACGCAAAAAGTGTCTGAAAAAATTCAGACATTTTAAAATGTCTGAAAATTGAACAGTCCATTTCAGACACTTAAGTGTCTGAATTTCAGACATTTTAATTTAGAGTGCTCCTTTCATCTCTGGGTGACAAGGGTTTTGATCTGCAGCCTCCAGCAGCTTTTCTCCCATACTCGTTCTATACTTTTAAAATGTTGATGGCGGTTTTAGTTCTTCATATCTTTTATGTAATAGACCTACAATTCCTTCTTGGAAATGCAAAAGATTCAACAACACCTTTTTCATATTCCGTCAGTTTACTTGCTTTTGGCATTATTGTAAAATTTAAAAAACTCTTAGTAGAAAACGTCCGAAATATCACTATGCAGAAAAGTTTTTGACGGGCTAATGAATAATAATTATCCGTAACATTTCTATAAAACAATAGTGGTGTCCTTACAGCTTTTAAACAGGCAAAAACAGCGTTTGTTTGCATAATTATTATGTAAAAAGCTCACAGATATAGTTTGTTGACTTCTATATTAGTATTTATACTTTATGATCAACATTAAATTACCATTTCAATTATTGCATTTTAAATTTATCAAAATTTTTACATCTTTTGCTGTCCTTAAAATTTTTACACTCTCTGTATTCAGAGCAGCTTGAAATGTAAAAAGTATGCCAATATTTCTAATATCGTGTTTTTATCACGATTTCATTATACTTTCCTTACACTGTTTGTATACGAAAGGTAAAAATGCGATTAAACTACAGCTTATTCTTTCGGGTGACAAAAACTAGAGCTATATATGTATACAGTAGCGCTCAAAAGTATTTTAACAAAGATAATAATTCGCTTAATTGAAAAGAATAATAAATACAAAAATTAATCATTTATTTTATTTAACCATATTCAATGTTTTAATATTAATAAATTAACAATAAATATTAATAATATTAATACAGTTACATATATACTATATATGTATATATATATATATATATATATATATATATATATATATATACTAGCATATGGCCCAGTCAAAAATGACGGGAAAGTGTTATTTTAAGTTTACAACATTATGCATGATTATTCAGATAGTGGCAAGTCCTCAAAAGCATTAAAAAACTGTGTTTGTAAAAGTCAAACTTCAAATGAAGAAAATATGAACCACCTCATGCGGGAAAAAAAAAAGCTTTTTCCAACAAACCTATGGCAAAATTGTCATTTTTTTCCTGCACATCTTTGATGAAATCGTGTTTTTTTCGCAGCCTTTTGACAAAATGAGTGTTTTTATCGGGATTTGTTGAAAAATTTGCTTTTTTTCTGCGCCCTTTTGACGAATTACACCTCTAGCGTTTCTTTGACAAAATTCAAGGAAGAGTGCCACTTGGCAAAAAAAAAAAAAAAAAATTTCAAAATCTTTTCAAGATAACGGAAAAACATCATTTTTAAATCTTTGTTATTTATAAATCAATGATTTTGCCCAAAAAATAGAAAATGATGTAAAAACATGGATTTAAAAATAACATAAAGATTTAAAAACGAAGTTTTTCCGCCATCTTGAAAAATTTGTTATGAATACCGGTAAAATCTCACTCACAAGTACCAAAAAACTTACTAAATATAAAATAAAAAGATAAATACCAATAAATGAGACGGCGATTCAGAAAAAAGGGGAGTTTCATACAAAAAAATATATATATAAAAAATTCAAAATACTTACACAAAAACAAACAATCAGTTAAAATTTACAAAAAAAAAAAAAAATCAATAATATAATGTTTATGGTGAAATTCTCGTTTTTTCTGCACATCTTTGATGAAATTCATGTTATTTTCGCAGCCTTTTGACAAAATGACTGTTTTTTCCACAATCCTTTCTCGAAATGAGTGTTTTTATTGGGATTTGTTGCAAATTCAAGTTTTTTTTTTTACCTTTTTGACGAATTACACCTCTCACGTTTCTTTGACAAAATTCAGGGAAGAGTTCCGCATCCTGTGCCGCTTGGCGAAAAAAATTGTGCCAAAAAACTTTTCAAGGTGAGGGAAAAACAATTTTTAAATCTTTATGTTATTTATAAATCAATAATTTGCACAAAAAATAGAAAATGATGTAAAAACATGGAATTATAAGTAACATAAAGATTTAAAAATGGAGTTTTTCTGCCATATTGCAAAATTTGTTACGAATGCAGGTAAAATCTCGCTCACAGCTGCCAAAAAAATTATTAAACATAAAATAAAAGTAAAAGGATAAATATGAAGAAATACCAATAAATGAGAGGGCGATTCATAAAAAAAGGGAGTTTCATCAACAAACAATCAGTTAAAATTTAAAAAAAAAAATCAATAATTTAATGTTTAGAGAAAGGGATCCTAGTCAGAGTCTGAAACATCGTCAAGGTATGGTACTTCTCTTCTAACTGAATAAAATTTAAATTTTGATGGATGTTTGGTAATACACCCTCGATGTTTTCAGACTCGAATTTTTTCGGCAGCCGTTGGCTGAATCATCTGTCTCTAAAATGGTAAAAATTGTAAAAATCGATATATTGGCCAATAAAGGGTGCATTTTAAACAGCTAATGCAAAAATCCTAATAAAAAACAAAAAGAAATAAGCAGCAGAGCAAGCGAGACTTACCTTACAATCAAAATACGTTGACAGAAGCACAATGTATGCAGCAAATTAGTTACGCAACAGAAAATTTAGCTGACTAACGGTTCAAATGATACTGATGAACCAATAAGCTTCAAGATCCCCCAATTTCAAAATTTACATTTTTTTAGGATCTTATGTTGAAACTTGCACTTTTGCAACCTTTCGATGAAATTTTTGTTTTCTCTGTGATCCTGTAATGAAAATCATATTTTTCTGTGATTATTTGACGAAATTCACGTTTTTCACAATACTGTGATGAAATAATGCATTTTTCCTGCAGTCATCTGATGAAATTCACGTTTTTTCCACGATTATTTGGCGACATTCACATATTCCACGATCCTTAGACGAAACATGCATTCTAAAGGACCCTTTGGGGAAAATTGTGTTTTTTTCTGCTATCCTTTGACGAAATTCATATTCGTTTGACGAAACCACCATTTTTCTACGATATTTTGATGATTTTTGCAATCCTTCAGGGAAAGCAGACAGATGATAGTTGCAAGCTCCTGGCTATATTTTTTTTCATGCTGTTTGTTTCTATACATGAACTAATTGCACAGTAGGTCATGGGAAAGGATTACAAATAAATTCAATTTGCCACTGTTTGTACTCGCATTTTTATTTTGTCAAATTCTGCTACGACACCCCCCCCCCCCCCTCTCGTCTTAAAAATGTCAACAAATTTTAATACTGATTTGCATCAATCCCAGGGATGATAAATTGTGCTGAAAAAGTGGAATTCCATGTTTTCGCTGGAAAGTGGGATGACTGTAAATGCTTTTAAAAATATATGCATAGTTGAAAAAAAAAAAAAGCTGTTGCATTTTTCAAACAGCAAAATATAATTCACAGAAATATATTAAATTCAGCTTGAAAAATTCAGCATAAGTGAAATAAGAAACTTAAAAATAAAGCAAAAAACATGTGGCATTTCTTTAAAAAATCAGATGTTTATTTTTTAATTTTAGATGAAACTTTAAAATTTGATTCATATATTTGGCCAAAACTAAAACACCATTATGTGCATCCTTCTAAGTAATACACATACATAAATCTATGTTTTTTAACGGTACAAAAATTTAGTAAAATTTAAAAAAAATGTAATTTTCATTTTTAAATCTTTATTATAATGAAACGTTCCTGTGAGTGATAAACACTTTATGAACATGAACTTAAAATATGCATAGGTTAGATAAAAAATAAACAAAAAATTGTGCCTATGGGTGTTTAATTCTTTTCGGTGTAAACTCAGCTGAGTTTATCAGGCAAGCTGAGAAATCCGTTGATTGCCGCGTTCGCTCAATTCTTTTCCTGGTCAATTGGCGCCTTCTTTTCGAAAGCGATTCATTCGGAAAGTCCATAATAAAAATTAAAAAAATTGTTTTAAAACATTCAAAAATAATTATTGACAGATCAAACGAAATATCAGCACATTTATCCCTCGGTTTTTCCTAAAGAAACAGCGTTTCACTTTTGCCACTACAGAAGAGTGAAATATATGAATCATTATATGAATCAATATTCATATGAATGATTCATATGAATAATCATTAAATTGAATGATTAAAACCTCGACTAAAACTATTAATATTTGTTGAAAACATTGATAATACTTTTTAAAATATTTATTCAATAAATTACGTAATATTTCATATGTATGTCGTAAACTGACTGCTTGTAAATGTAAACAGTCGTAAATAAAATTGCTGCTTATAAATGTAAACAATAATGAAAAACGCATTTCAAAATACTTAAAGGCTTTAATATGCTTTAAAAAATATATTTAAAGCAGAATCAGATGTTAGCCGTATTTTTTTTAATGAATCGTCAAAGAGTCATTCATTTGTTTCTTGGTTTCCTGGAATTTGAATCTGAATGGCAACAGTATCGTTTGTTTAGATTTGATTTCTAATAGCTTAATTTCAATTTAGAACTTAATACATTATAAATTGATATGATACACATGTTTTATGTGAAAATATGCTGAACAGACATGATTTCAAGTAGAAAAAATTATCATTTAGCTGTCATATGTTAAGATATGTTTTTCATTAAGCTTAACATGGCGTTTAGCTACGGTCGATTCGCAGACCAGAGTGGTTCGCACCGGCATCATTCTGACGGTCCCCTGCACTCAGATTTTATTATAAGTAGATATCTATATATATATATATTTATATCTGAATTTGTCATGCTGTAACTCTCGAATTTTTGAACCGATTTGGATGAAATTTTTCATATGCAGAGTATAAACTAATGTCTCGGCCAAGTTCGTTCGCCAGTTTCATCCGCAATCTTGTTTAAAAAGGGCGGCCATTGGGATTCTTGAATATTTTTATGTTTTTAACATTGTATACTTATATAAAATGTTACGTTTCACAAAATGCAAACTCTTATATATTATTTTAAACAGAATGTTAGAAACATTAAAAGATATTTTAAAGAGTCACACAGTGTACTACTTTAACAACACAGGTCATTTTAAAGAGAAAGTTAGGAAACCTAAAAATTTCCAAACGTGTTCACAAAATTAAAATGGCCGCCATTTTGAAACAAGATGGCAGATGAAGCTAGCCAACGAACTCGGTCGAAGCATTAGACTATGCATATAGTTAATATATGCAATAGTTACTATGCATATGAAAAATTTCATAAAAATCGGTTAAAAAATTCGAGAGTTACAGCATGACAAAATTCAGATATAAATATATATATTATATAATATATATATATATATATAAAATTTTATTAATATTATTAATATTTATTGTTAATTTATTAAAATTAAAACATTGAATACGGTTAAATAAAATAAATGATTTGTTTTTGTATTTTATTATTCTTTTCAATTAAGTGAATTATTATCTTTGTCAGAATACTTTTGAGAGCTACTGTATGAGCGAGCGGTAGAACGAGACGCTACTTTTTTACATAACATATACTTATGCACAATCATGCCACTGCATAAATTTTATTTTCTATTCTTACAGTAATTATTTACAGAAAGAATTTCGATATAAAATTATTGTTGACATGCCATACATTTGTTCAGTTCGTTCATCAATACAGTCTTAACCCCTTAACTTTCGCATTGAATTACGGTTTAAATATTCAACTTGCTTATTGGCATCACTTTTTTGAAAAAAGAAATATTCTGCTTATTTAATGACGGGTAAAACGTTACAACAATAAAACCAATTACACTATTTTATAAAACTGGTGGGAATCAAACAATCTGAATAAAAGAGGCAGTCCGTGAATATCACGGGAGCGAGAATTAAGGGGTTAAGGCTGTTCTCAAATCCAAACTAGCTAATTTCTGACACATATCTATTAATTAATTTTTGTTCTGAAACGCATGAAGTTAGTAAGTGGTGGTATTCAGAAATTATGTAATCGAACTATTTTTTTCAATTTTTAAGTAAAGGCAGAAGATATTTCTGGAAATGTTGATAAAGTTGGCATTTTGAACCAAATATCCGGACGCGACAGCGCGGATAAAGAAAGCCGACATAAGAATAAAATCGCTTATAACAAAAGGTGTATTTGATTTATCGAAAAATTAAAAAACAGTTCGATGACAAATCGCATCAGAAATCATATCTGCACGTGTCGTTCTTTTAAGTTTAGACCACTGTCAGACGGGCGTCTTTTTCGCTACTTTTTTGCTTAAGTATTATCCATTCACAATACTATAACATTGTGAATGGATAATACTTAAGCAAAAAAGCAGCAAAAAAGACGCCCGTCTGACATTGGTCTTAAAAATGAGTCAGAAAGCTTCAGGTTGTTATTAAAAATATTTTTTGAGAACCGCCTTATCATGTTAATTTGTATTGAGTTCCGTTGATGGTGGTTATTGGAAATATTGAGTTGTCTAATTTCATAAATTAGAAAATTACAGAAAAACAACTTTAAAAACAAAAAATAAATATGTCTGCAAATAAAGCAATTCCAAATAATAATGAACACGACATTAAAACATAAAGACCTAATAACTAGTAAATAGACGAATATCACCAGCAAGAAAATAATTTAATTTGGGTCGTTAGTACTTGATTGTAGAAACAAGTGTAAATGGAAAAAAAATGTATGACTTCCTACGATGCGTTGCTATACACTGCAGCTGATATTGCCGCTGAAATTCGCAAATTGTTGAGCAAGACATATTTTGAGAAAAAGAAACTAGTTACGACAACAGGATTTGTAGAATTTCACATTTTTTCAGTCTGAAGTAAGCATTAAAAGTAGCGTCGGTTCTCGCTACAAACTGGTGATATTTTGTATCATTCTACACGCAACACTACATTGTTCAAACTGCAGTTCCCTATTGTACAAACTGCTATAAAAAAGTAGAGACTATTGTAGTTTCGTTACTTGTAGCGCGTAACGTCCGACCCCTGATTATAGGTATATTTGTATATATAATTAATACACAAATTTGTATTGAAAGTACTCATGATTACAGTTTCCCACAATATGGCATAAGTTTGTCTGTTTCTTTTTCTTTCTCCTACATATTTACTCTTGCATTAAAAAAATCATAAACTTTAACTTTGAAATATAGATCAAACAAAATAGAATAAATTACTTGGGTTAGGCCACGTAAAACAAAATTCCAGTAGCCTAGGTTAAGTTAAAAGCACTTTGACTAATCATGCTAAAAACGCTTATTTGAGTTTTTATAAACAGAGCATGTTTTTGCTAGCGACTCACTTGTGGCATAGAAGCGTCACACTTTCCACTTTTAATAGTTTTAAATTGTTAAAATGCTTTTCAAACGATATTTTTATCGCCTCAAACTACAAACTACATTCTGAAAATGAACAGAAATTTTAAAATCGTGTAATTACCCCTGCAATAATAAAAAATGGTATAAAAAGAGACTTGGCGGAAAGTACGTAGCTAAAAAACTTAAAAATTTGCAAAGTAGAATATGAATTAGTATTTTGTTAGCCAAAAACATATATATCAGTTACACCTAAAATGTATCCTATATTTGACGCTATAATATTGTTTTATGAAAAGACTTTCAATTGTTATGAGTAGTTCAAAGAGAAGGTACTTTTCAAAAAACAAATCTATATATATATATATATATATGTATATATAAATCATGATAACTTTTTATTGGTTAGATAATAACTAAATAAAGGGTAATGCAATATTTTAGCATTTTTGTTATATTGTTAAATATATATTAAGGATGCTGTTTGTAGTCCGTCTCTTATTACCCATTCTTCCTCTATTTATTCATTTCAATCGTTTTTCTTTTTCTTTTTTTTTTTTTTTTTAAGTATTCTTCTTTTTATCAAAATCAGTTTTAAGTAAAAAATGTATTTTACTTTCAAAATTTTAATTATAGTTTGAAAAATTCTGAAGTCATAATTTAAAGAATAGTCTAAAGATTTAGAACGAAAGAACTTTTCTAATTTAGAAACTAATTTGAAAAACAAACTAAATTTTATATTAAAAATTTAAACATATCGAACTGTAGAAAAAATTTTTGTTGATGAAGTAAAGTTTACAAAATCAAAAACTTTTGCAAAAATTTCATTTCATATGGAGGGAAAAAAAGTGTGGCCTAGATAACCTTTAGAAAAACGACTTCTTAATTGCTGCACAGAGACATACTAGCATAACTGCCAATTTTTTTTCTTTGTAACCACTAACACTAAATATAAATTTTAGCTTTCTTTAATTACATATTTCGGTGATTAAAAAAGGTAAAATTTATTACTAATTTTAGTAGTAAGAAAAAACCGTAAACTTTTGGAGCTATGTACACTGTGCCATGTCAGGATCTCTGGTGTGCGGCAAAAATTTTTAAAGATAGCTTGTAATTTTCCAAATATACCTATAAATCAGGGTTTCCCAAACATTTATTCCTCACCTACCCATTGATAAAACGCACGTGTTTGGCGTACCGCTTATTTTTGTACTTATGACATAGAAACAACGAATAAATGCAAATAAATATTACCTTTATTTTATATTTAGCATAATCTTTACGGACAGCAAGTTCTTTAAAGTGATGCGTGCGATTTTTCTTTCTTGCATATATCTTGTATATATGGTTTTATTTAGAGTTGAAATATAGTCGTAATACAGGGTTTATCTAAATGATTTCACACGGGTTTCAAAAGACTGTTTATTAACAAGTATACGTCGTACAAATACGGGTGATACATGTAAAGATACATACACTCACCAAGTTTCTGGTACATAGTTCAGATGTTCAATGTGTGCGCCATTAGTCAGCCGGCACACATACGAACGGTAATCCAGTTCTTTATACGTTTAATAGCATGCTTCTATCAATGTCCGTCACAGCGGCAGTGATGAATTCCTGTACGCGAGTCACGAGGCGGTCTTTAAAACTTGAGAAGTGTATTTATCTTGTCATGTATCACCCGTCTTTGAAGATCGTATTCGTCTCAATACACAGTGTTTTGAAGCCCGATGAATCATTTAGGGTAACCCTGTATTTAGTGTGTTATAAAATTTTGTTTTTAAGATCATCAGTTCGCTGAAAAGTATTTTTACTGGTTCATTTTTCTGTTCCACATCGTATGCTCCATGATTCTAAACCCGCGTACTCCCCATCACCTTTTGGGGTACTCCTCATATTTTTCACAGGAATTGAAAAAATATGAGGCATTCGTATACTTTATCTAAGAAAAAACATATTATGCCAGTGACAAATCTGAGTTCAAGAAACTGTTATCGTACGCTTTATACTACATTGCTATGTTTACACTTTTAGAACGATCTAACTAGTACTATATTTAAATGTTTATTAAATGTTTATTATTGCCATTACACGTCCATAGAATGTTCCAGTGCTGCTTGAGTGCTACCATCTGTTGATTAGGAAAGTTTCTGTTGTTTCATAGTAAAAACTCGTAAAATATTTTAATGAAATTAAATATTTTATTTAAAGTTTTACAGTAAATACTTCTACTCTTTAACCTGATTAATTCAAACATCACTGCTAAATTTATTGACTGCTGACAATTTTAAATATGATACTTGCATTTCCACAAAGTAAGAAGTTTTTTTTTGCACGAATCCAAAATTAAACGGCGTTTCTAGAGGTAATGTTTGAGAATACGATTCACAATAGCCGTATGCATAAAGTTCGGTTGCTAGTTACAGAAAGGAAACAAGAACTATCGTTTCTCTCATTTCTGTTGATCCTCTGGTGTATATATATATATACTTTCATATTACAATCTGCGGCAAAATGAAGATCCTGATTAAGTACATTAATAAAAACTAAACAAGCAAGATATAGAAAAAAAAATTGTTCCTGAAAGCTACATGTTATGTCATTTTGTTTCAATATGTACTGAAAATTACATCAGACAAATGGCATTTATCGATGCTGGTTCATTTTTCGAGTACCTGGCCGGGGCGGAAAGAGTGAAGTTCTGTCTTATAAATGAAACCTGACCCGAGCCCTTCCTACGGCCGGACCCGTACAGACCTCTACTTCAACACTAAGTTGAGCAAAGCTTCTTCCAGATCGAGGCGTTCTTTTCTACACATTGTGTAAATAACTGCATTTCATTTAACAAATATTATTCTTTATGTTCACTTGCATACATTGAAAAATCTTTACATATTAACAGGGCTCGCACCGTTCCTAAAATTTTCGCACTTTGCTACCAGTATTTTAAATAGGTATTCTTTGTGGCAGATTCCTTTAACATCTATAATAGAACTATACAACAAAGATTATCGTTTAATTTAGTGGTAGCAAAGTGCGAAAATTTTAGGAACGCTGCGAGCCCTGTATTAATGAGACAACGGGCGGTGATAAAGATGTAAGTGTATAGCAACAATCCTGGTCAGCATAAAATGGCGCTGAGTGGACGATATTGTCTTTGTATGAAATGGAGCAACCTCAGCAATTGTTGCTTGTTCGAATGAATCCCCTTTTTAAAATGTAACAAGGTCGGCAGTTAATTTGTTATAAATAATGGTGAAAATCCATTCTCTGCGTCACTTCTTCTCTTTCTTAGCTGAGTGGCGGAAATGAAGTTAAACTGCCTATAATTTCCTAATTTATATATAGCTTAATTTTTGTTTTTTTCTTATCAAGATCATTAAAATCATAAAAGAAACAAAGCCTCGCCATTGAAGGGCAGCAACATCACTGCTACAGAATAATCAGCAGTAAGTTACATATCTTGCAGACAACAATAATAAAGTTATATATATCTAGAGAGAGAGAGAAATGCAACATAAAATAAGGAGTACTCATGAATGGTTCTGTGTCATTAGTTAAGTTTCGACAAGCTAGCGTTCATACAGTGCTAAATGATAACAGGAGTCTTTGTATATCCTCAACCGGGGTAATTAGAATCAGTCGGGATAATTAGAATTATTTAATTTATACCACATGTTCGTAATTTTTTAAAAATTATTATTTAACTATATCAGTGTGAAAAGTGTTTATATAACTAAGGTTGTCTAAAGCAAGTTAAAATCGCATTTGATTAAAAATCTGTGAGCAGAAGAATCAATTTGAGTCTCACATTATTACGAGACCATCTGATGCACAGTTTTTAAATTCAGGTATGTTTACATTACATGTATATACAATAATTTGAATTAAAAGTTTAATCTTAATTGGAAGTGCTGAGTGTATAACTGCAATGCTTAAAATATGCAGTAATTTGGGTACATGGTATAGTTATAGAACCTAATCTATAAACTTTTCAACTTTAATCTATAAACCACAATTTCCGGCGTATCTGTCGACCTCAAAATTCGAGAGGAATGTTATGTTTCAATACTAGCCCTTTCACCGTCCGAATGTTTTCCAGTATTTTTATAAGAATGCTTGTAAATCCCAGGATATATATTTTTTTTAATCGCAGTTTGATGCTATAATATCTTTAATATCATTACTTTCTATATAAGGTTCAAAATAGAATTCTGTTTAAAATATTTTGGTCTTACAGCCATTTTAACATGATTTCTAGGAAAGGAAAATCCGAGCCACCCGGTTTAAGGGTTAATTCGAATATTTTCTTCAAACTTTTTAATCGCAGAATTTGTGATAAATGTGTGAGATTATATAAGAGGAAAATATGACACGGATATACTAATATTCAAATGAAAGAGCATGCTATTTTTAACGAATTTTTGGATCGACTTAGGATATACGGTAGCTGTTCTCTTTCAGACGTGCCTGACACGTATGTGAAGAAAACACCCATGAATTTCGAACGATCGATTGGAACGATCTCAAAAAGACTGTAGAAGATGTCAAGAAGAGCTTATCTGTGTATGCTGCAGCAATCAAAGCATCTTATCCTAGGTTTAGGCCTAATAAAATTTCCTTAATGATTCTCAGAAATGTTTTCTTTATTTTTCTTTTCATACCGAAATTTAACTATGGGGGGGGGGGGACTTAAGTTTAATTAGAATATAAAACACACATTTCTTTATTGATACACATTAAAACCAAATGCCACCACTCAGAGGGAAATTAGTTGGATATTTATTTAAATTGAGGAAATATAAAGGGCAATAAATGTAATCATTATATAGTTTCATTCCAAGAGACTGTTCTGGAATGATATTCTGTTACATTGACTAATGTAACAGAAAAAGAATCAATGTATTCAGTCAATGTATTCATTCTGTTACATTGACTAATGCAACAGAAAAAAAGAAATCTTGTCTGTAATCTTTTAAAGCTGCAAACTTGCAATTTTTATAATTTTATCTGACTAAGTATACTTTTTTCCGTGGTGCAACAATTTTAAGGTGAATGCAGTGACGGCTGTTTAAGGGTTCACAATCACTTTACCACCAGAATTTTTTTCAACACTTCACTGACAAGCCCGTGTTAATACGTTCACTAAGCTCCAGGTTTCAATACAAGCAATATTTGAAGTAATATAATTCTATTGATTTAATGTATTTTTAATACATTGAACAATGATTAATACGTCCAAGGATTGCATTCATATTCGTTATTAAGTTTTTTTTTATAAAATGTTGAAAGAATCATCTTTTTTTAGTATTTAAAACCAAATGCTGAGAAAACAACATTACAATTTTCCCCTTTTCTAAGACTGTCAGAGGGTAAAATGTGAGCTTATCTAATCGTGGAATGGTCCTCTATTAAGCAAGGGAAAATTCATTTTATTAAATACTACTAGCAAAGTGATTGTAAACCCCTGACAAGTCGCTACTGGGCGAATGATAATTTTTGCATTGTATTCCTAAAACATCTCAAAATAAAACAGTTATATCCAATGATTTCATTCAACACAGTATGTTATCTTTTGACTTTTCACGAAAATATTTTATATAACTAAATAGCTATGAATTTATTTCATTAATTTTTTATATGTCAACATCAATTTTAAGTGTTTGTCTACATATTGTCAACCAGACAACAGAATTCAAAGGAACGTCTTCGTAACTTTTCCAACCATTCTTTTAAAATCAAAGTTACACTGTTTCTACTTGTGATATTTTAATTATACTAAATATTTAAAATACTATTATACTAGATTGCGCCTTAAAATGTTATCTGCTCTTTTAAATAATATCATATTTAACGAGAAAATAATAATTAAATCTTAAAGATAACAACAAAAAAATATATATAGAGAAAGAATTTTTTTCCTTGGAGACATTAAGAGGATTATTTTACGATATTTCTTTTTTTCTTTATCTACTGGTTTAAAATTTGTGTAAGATGTTATTTAAGTTTTTCAGATAGTAAATTAAAATATCAAATATAATTGTGTTATCCCAACAGGACTAGATGTGTGTAATTTTTTTATTTATTACTTACTTAAAATTCGTGGAAGGTGGGGCGGGAGCTCCAGGCTTTGGACGCTAAATATAGATATTAAATTTAATTGGGCCGTTATCGTAGAACTTTGGAAATATTTATATAATATAATATTAAAATATGTGTATCAACGTTAATTAAATACTCTTAAAACACTTTTCAAATACATAAGATTATATTTCAAACAATATTTCGATAGTTAAAACATAAAAATAGCTAATATAAATAGCTAACATTTAATATTTAAAATTGTATAGGCATATTAAAATATCTTTTTATGCATTCTAAATTAGAAACTGAAAGCGTTCAATTTGAATTTGAGCTCAAGACAAGGTCGCGCGTATTAATTCGAAAAAACTAATAATACTTTTTATCTCAAGCTTATTATTTTCTATAGGGGAGACAAGGGAGGGTTGACCATAGGGGTAATTGAACTACCTATCAGTTTTCATATTTAAAATAACTTCGGAGTTTTATCAATAGATGTCAACCAAAGCTACAAGAACGCTCAAACAACAGTCTTTGTTTCATACAGAAAATCGAAATAGGTGTGGAAAAAATCATTGTGAGGCGTTTTCAACCTAAAATTTGTATTTTTTAGAAATATGTTGTAAGTTTTTTTAGATAAAATATACCATAGAAATTTAAGTAAGTAGGTTTTAAGTAATGCAGAAATATCGAGCTTTCATTCCAGGCATAAAGACTGTACAGTAAGTTAAGCTTAACATAATAATGTGCTATTCTTTAGAAGAGGGCTATGCGGGGAGGCTTGACCCAGTCAATGTGAGGGATGGTTGACCAGATGATCAAGGCTTCCTCAATTAAGTGGTTTCGGAAATATTTTTATTATACATTGTGCATAATGAAAGGTTAATGGTTATACATAAAAAAAAGATTGCAAATTTATTCTGTAAAGCTACAAGAAAATGGGTGATGAAAAAGAAAGTGTTTAAAACTGATTAAAGAAAGATGTGAAAAATTGCTATAGTATCTATCTACTGCAAGAAAAAATTTAATGAAATATAAATGAGAAAGTTGATAAGATCTTTTTTTCCATTTAAATATTACTTACAATAGGTAAATAGAAACGGTGGAAAAGCCCAGAAAGTATGAAAGCGGCAGCCTTAGCCCTTTCAGTGACAGTATTACGTTTATGAAACCTCTTAAGTTTAATTCCCAAACGCCACAATTGCACCAGAATTTTGCTAAAATCTTTTCCATTTAATATGTATGTGAAATATAGCATTTTTCATATTTCCAAATAAATTTGTTCGTAAATACCGGTGTCAGTCATTTATTTCAACATTTTAGTACTGAAAGTACTAATTAACCACTGAAAGGGTTAAAAGAAGTTAATGATATTTTAAGTGCTTATGCGGCTGAAAAAGAACATAGCATTGGTCGAAAAACTTTAGGAAGGTATGTAGAAAAATTTCACAAGGATGAATACAGTGAGATGAAGACCAACTTTGTGACAACTAAAGTTGTCAAGTCGAGTGTCACAAAAAGTATTACAAGGTGACAAAAAAAAAAAAAAAGAGGGACAGTCGCTCCTAAATCCGGACATAATAATACATGAAAACCTATGAAAACGGAATCTGTTTCTAACGGAATACTGTCTTAAATGTTCAAATTTCATTTTCCCTCCTGTACAATTATACCTGCTCAGGCAAAATAATGTTTAAAAACAAATTTTTCTACTCTGATTTGCGATTGCATCTAAACAGGTTTTTTAAGCATCATATTTTCAAAAATATTTTTTAATAATAATTAAAGGACGTCGCATAAAGTTATTTTGCTTTTTTTTTTTAACTGATTTCATTTCTCTTCACAAATATTTCAATATAAAATATAGTGGGTCAAGCCTCCCATATGTGGGGAGCCTTGACCCATTATTTTCTCATGATTAAAATCAATCATTTTTCAAATTTATCATATCTTACACTTATGTATCAATTTTATTTTGATAACTGATTGTATAACGGATAAAATGATATATAAAACTTTATTCTACGTTCAATATTTAAAAAATAAAGAATCATTTTAAAAAAAGTCGGTCAACCCTCCCTAGTCTCCCCTATTTTCATCTATCTCACATACAGCAAATGCAAAACCGAATCTTATTTATTAAAATTTCCTAAACTGTCTTGAACCTCTAGTTATAAACTGCAAGGCAGTTCATTTACAACATACGGGCTGCAATTAATAAACACCATTAATTTAAAATAGCATGCTTTAAGGATCTAGAGTATACAACTAAACTCAGGCTAAGAAAAAAAATTCGAAATCGGGCGGTTTCCGAATAAAAACATTCGGATTAGAACATTTAAAAGGTATCTAAAATCATATATGTTGCATACCAGAGAAAGTTTTATCATACTTCATTCGCTCAACTTATCAGTAGACGTCCAAAATGATACTCATTTTGCCCCATCAAATTTTTTTATTCCCTTGCGCATACAGGTATAACGACTTACAGTAGCGAAAAAAAAAATAGAAAAATGGCTATAACTTCAGCTTTAATGGAAGAAAACAAGCGAAGTTAGGCACGTTCTAATGCATATAAAGGTTTTTATAATTACTATGGGATCGAACCCGGGCTTCCCCTGATAAAAATATTTTTCTTTTGATGAAAACTTTAATATATTTTTTACATTTAATATATAATTTAAGATTGCTCACTAACAACACCAAAAGGCGTTTTTTATAAGAATACAAGGCAATACTTGATTATCCTGCCGACCAAAAAACTATCACCAATCTATAAGAACATGAAAATAATGGCTGATCGTAAATATCACATTCACTTGACATTAAACACGTTACATGTGTTTGTTACGTCATCAAGTCATTTTTAGTTCGACGTTTTATTTGTATTTTTATCAATTTTCTTCTAATTTATTTGTTCTTTCGTTATTTAATATAAAAATTATCTCAATTTGCATAATTTGGCGAGTAGTTTGGCGATTTATATAATTTGGCAAAATTGGTCGACGAGATAATGAAGTAGTAACGAATATAATTTTAATGATGTTGCATGTAGATTGTTTCCTGCCGATTTGTGTTTTTAGAAAATTTTACTCTTGAAGATCGTTTTGAAGATTAAACCGAAACGTTGAGTTTTATTTTTTCATGTTTTTATATTTTTACACCACCTTTAAATTTATGAATAAAGAATAAGTTATGAAATTAAGCTAAGAAATTTAAGAATAAAGAATAGTAAACTCTATATTGTTTAGTATTCGATTTTACAGCGTAAAGTCCTTAATTGTTATGAAAAATATCAATCATGTATTCAAATAAAGTTTTGCAATTTATCAAAAGTGATAATTTCGTATTAACTGCATGTCAGGGGTTAATAGCCAAAGAAATTGCAAAAGATTTTGTCGCTTACAGCAGAACTTTTCAGTCTGATAATTTCAGTGGTTTAAGCGTGCAGTTCAATTGAATTTATGTTAAATTTCAGTTATATACAGGGTGTCTCAAAAGGTCGTTTACAAACTTAACATGCTTGTCTGTCATATCATGATAAACAAGATTTACATAGGAACTTGTGTTCGAAAATGCAAACTGCGACCGCTAGAGGGCGATAAGCGCAGGCTTACGGGAGAGTGGGAAGTGTAATCATTTTAGGCAAGTACGTTGCAGGGGAAGGATGAATGGGTTTAGTAACGCAGAATTGGCCGATATGCATTATATATAGGGCGCCGCAGATAGAAATGCACGCGTCGTGGTACGGATGTACCTTGAGCGCTTCCCAAGCAGACGTCAGACAAGTCATGTTTCGTTTGGACAATTGCATCGCAGATTGCGTTATATGATCTTTCCAAGTACGTAACCACATCGGTCGAGAACGCACTACAAGCACATCTGTCGTAGAGGAAACCGTGCTACGGGAATTTGATAGGAACCCGCAAACAAGTCTCCGAGCAAGCAAACGCGTCTTGAGTGTACATCGTTCCAGCATTATGCGCATATTGCATGAGGACACGCAACACCCCTACCCCTTACAAAGAGTACAGGCATTGTGCGTTGACGATTATCCCCAACGTGTTGCATTCGCAAGCTGGTATTTGCAACAATGGGTCGAACAGCCGAATTTTCCATCGTGGATTTTGTTTTCGGATGAATCCTGTTTTATACAGGATGGTGTCCTGAACTTGCACAACATGCACATATGGGCGCATGAAAACCCAAGGTCTACACGTCCCCATGCACGTCAACAACGTTTCGCCGTATACGTTTGGACTGGTATTATCGGTGACATGTTAATGGCCCTTACCTACTACCTCAGCGCCTCGACGGGAATACCTATCGCATTTTCTTTCAAAGAGTCTTGCCGGATCGGATGGGTGACGTTCCAGCCGCTACACGCCAAAACATCTGGTTTCAGCGTGGTGGATTAGCTACATTGTGCGAGAATATCTCGATAGGACATATCCTAATCACTGGATTGGCAGAGGCGGACCAGTCGCATTGCCACCGCGATCCCCCGACCTGATTATTCCCCTGGATTTCTATAATCGGGGACACACGAAGTCCATAGTGTACGAGATACCCGTAACATCGAACATGGATCTCGTCGCCAGGATCGTGGAAGTGGCGGTACGTACCCGTGACACACCTGCCCATTTTGAACGGGTCCGTGAATCCATGCGTCGACGTTGTGAATCATGCAATGCGACGAATGGAAGGAATTTTGAAGACCTTCTGTAAATTAAACCATGTTCTTTAATAAAAGTCATATTAATACCTCTTTCGATATCCTTTCTTTCTTCCCCTCCACACCTGCGCTCATCGTCCTCTAGCGGCCGCAGTTTGCATTTTCGAACACAAGTTCCTATGTAAATCTTTTTCCTCATGATATGACAGACCAGCATGTTAAGTTTGTAAGCGACCTTTTGAGACACCCTACATATATTAATTAAGTTATTTATTTAGTGATGAATTTTTCATTTTGCTCTGAAATATTAACCGGAAACAAACTCTTATCTATGTACATTGTTTTAACTGCAAATGGTCAATCTTTCCTTATCAGGCTACACGCGATAGGTGTACAAAAAATCATGCTTTAACATTATTTTTAAAACTATAAAAATCGCTAAATTGACATACGGTTTTCAAATAAAGTGCATTTCAAAGAGCATCACCCCCCCCCCCCCCCCCCCGCAAATTTTACGATATAAAAATGGAAACTGTGCGACGTTTAAAAGTTTTAAAAAACTGAAGTAAAAGCGAAATTCATTTGTCAGGTGTTGCCACCGTCAATACTACATATCAGCGTTCCTCGCGGATATGTTTTTGCTTTATATTATATATGTAGTTTATGTGGTAATAAGGAGTCTAACTTTTAAATGTCCAAGAGAAACACAGAAACGTTATTCCATATTTAAGTTATTAAGGACAAAAAACGTGAAAACATAAATTGGTATCAATTTTGAATGATATGTTAGCGAAGTATAGATTATTGTAGAACGAACCAATATTAACGATAATTATTTAGGCGTAATTCGAACAATACTTTATGTATTTCGATACTTTATTACTTAGTATGATACTTTGTAAAATCCCAAACAAGACACATATGCATATTTTCTATACATATGTTTTTTCGTAATATTATTTATTAATTAATAAATCGACTTTTTAAAATTCATATATAGAAACAAATATTTTTTTGGCGCCCTTACAATCACCACGGTCGAAAATCCATAATATAAATTTTCTTTCAATTCTAACCAAGTTCTCAAGTTATTGCCAGTTCTCAAGTTATCAGTAAATGTGGAAAATCGACAAATTTAAAGACCCATACTTTAGATTAAAGATAAAAATATCTTTCTGATATTTCATCTCGTTAAATATAGCAGATAAATTATATATTTGCTATATTTACCTTCAGTAAATGAATTTACTGACGAGTATTTCGATTTTTGTTAACAAATCATGGTTCCATCATTATTTTAACCGCTTTAGCCGCAATTTTACGCTGTTTTCAAAATGCGTTTATCAGTATTGTGCAGTCCTCGAACACATTTTAAGTCAGATTTCGCGTGTTTTGAAAATAAAGCAGAGCAAATTGTTATTCTAGGTAAATGAGGTGTGAAAAATCGGATGAAATAAAGAAATATAAGGCTTCAAATTTAGATTTTTCAAAGTTAGTAAAAAATAAATAATTATATTTCCCCTCAAGAAAAATTTAGCAAAAGGATTGAAGAAAATGATAAACACTTGTATGACTTTGGTGCAAAGAAACTTTTCTATGACTTTTAGAATTGGAGTTATTACCGTTGATCTTTTTTTTTTCCAAACTATACAGTACAATTTGATTTGATTCGTTGCCGTGAGAACATAGTCTGTACCAACCTCTGGCGTTCAAATCAAAAACTATTTATACGGAATCAAGGCCTAACAAAATCACTATTATTAGTAGTAATCGATAATTAGTAGTTTC